>CM041778.1:83006823-83521230 GCA_023374045.1 Limonium bicolor
GTATGATTAGTTCACACAGAGAGAGAAGGAAGAGCTGTTGCTGTCTGCTTGAAGGATGCCAAAAGCTGCAAGGCGCATTTACTTTGTTGCTGTTGCTTGTAAATTCATGTGACTGGCAGGGGAGGGAAACAGAGTGGGGGGGGGGGGGGGGAAGATAAGGTGGTTAAAAAAAAAAAGCAAAATTGTAAGAACAGGGTTATACTAGCACGAGCAATTGAGCATTCATAGTGGAGGGTGCAGTAGCAACGAGCAAGTGTGTGTGACAGATGCTCTTTGTGCTATCATGGCGATAACCACTTTTTTGAAACGTAAGACAGACAGAACGCATTAGGAAAGCAGAGGGAGAGGTAAATGACCGGGAAGGATAGGAGAGTCGCTGGGGAGGGTAGGAGGGAGCAGTTCCACTTTAAAAAAGAAAGGGAAACAATTCATCCGCGCGTGCGGGTGGTAAAAAAGTAAGAGTAAGGTGAGAAAGGGCTTTTTCAGGCTGACAGACAGATCATTGTTCACTTTATCTGTGGGCAACGCATCAATCTGGTTGATTCACACTTGCTCTCAACGCGTAGGTTCTTGCCTCCCTTCATCACCATTCTATGCACCTCCATAAGTTTATTTGGCCTTCTGGAGTCTTTAACTTACAGATCAATCACTTTGAGAAACACTTCCATCAACATTCCAGATTTCAGCGACTTACTCTTAGAAGGATCCTTGTACGGTTGTACCTCATACGAAGTTTGGTGAGAGGAAGTACTGCTATCCACCTTACCAAGTACCAACCAAGTCGTCAATAGATCAAACATTTGATTCTCATCACCTCATATATCGTATAGCTTCTGCTAAATGTGCAGCAATTAACTTCATTCTTAAAAACAAAAAAAATGTAAATAAATAACACCGTAAGACTCTTTCATCTTAGTACTGTATTATACACCACCATTACAGCTCAAATACTAAGGTCGGATATATCTGCATGGGACTCTTCCTGAGCTTTTCTGCTGCTCGATAGGCTTTTCAAGATTATTAAGGCCCTTTGCTACGTCATACCAAATAGGTATGCGTTTTAGTTTAATCGTTCTGTGCTCTCGTTTAGACTATCTAATTTCTCATTTTTAATTAATGACAGCTACAGGTAGTTGCTATTTCTCATTTTGCAGTTTCCACTCCTTTCGTCAGGTTTGATCACATGCGCGGCACCATATATTCTTCGTTCTAGCAGCTTTCGGTGGCAATTGAGGAAGAAGTCAACCGTGAGAGTCATTTTGTAACCCATATTTGGGATATTGTACAATAAGTTGACTATGGGCCAGACTCTGGGTTAAATCGGTTAACCAGGATTTCTTTAGTGCGGCATTATCTAGGTTTTGTTACACCTTGCTCCATATCAAACCTTAACTCGGTTTTGAAGGTCCTGGGTCACTATTAGTTTCAATCAACCTTCAAGGTTAGAGCACCCATGCGCATACAAATATTGATACACCATTGCAGGGGTGTAACTGTAAGCCTATATTGTTTTATGATGTTTTTCCATGTTTCGCTTTTCTGTAGCTTCTCTTTGTTCTAAAACTATAGTGCATCCTGATAAAGGCAACCAAGTGGTCATGAAAATTCTAAGCTCAAATTAGACTTATATCGACTTTAATAGCATGCGGAATACTTTCCCAACCTGGCTAATTAATTCTTTACAATAGAATTTACTGGCAGTAAACTTTTGTTTTTAAAAAATAGAAATATGAAAAAGAAGTGTTGGCAAATCATTTTTGTAGCTTAGGTTGCAGAATTTAAGCTTTGAGTAGGTGGCATGACTTTGTCCCAACCCAACAACATTCGACAGAAGGAGAAACTAGTGAGCTGGGCTTGTCTCCTCATCTCCTGACTTAACCAAGTTACTCGATCCATCCACTACTTCTGGCAAAACTTATATTAATAATCTGGATAAGCATATGCACACTCAACCAACCGATTGTTGAAACAATCATTTCTGCCCCACGACAACATACATTAACGCATTTGGATTCGATGTGGAAGCTTCCAATTAGTTCAAGGGACAAGCAGACACTACTGACGAATTGCATCCTCCTCATCATCAACGCATATCATCTTCTAATTTGCAAGATATTTATCCATCAAACGTGTTTATGTGCTGATATACATAAACCCTCATCCTCTGAGAAGAATGTCATTTATCATTGAACTTTCATTTTTTTCCCAAATGGTAAACCAAATATTAGTCACGTACTAAACTTACTTACCGCCCAGCTCTGGCTATGCAAATGCAAATGCAAATGACTCAGCAATTTTCATGGAAACTAAGACCCATTTTCCATGTCTCTTTTACCGCCCATTTAACTGTTCCAAACATGGCTCTTCCTATATGGATGATTCAGAATTCAGCCTCTGAACATCAACCAACTGGTACAAATCCCCTCTCCTTTGCTTTATGAGGGGAGGTAAGATCTGCAGAAACAATGGCAACCATCTAAAACAAAGATGCACAAAATAATGGTCTAACACCTATAACATCCAAAAGCTCGGAGTCACTTTATGAAAAGAGGTAAAATCTGCGAATACCTAATAAGTAAAGCATCTACTAAGAGCCTTCTGATAAAACCATTTAGTAAATCGGAAGTTGTCTATACGCTATGTTCCTGTGGAAGTCATAAAATCGTCAACTTTGGGACGGATACTTTACCTTCTTTGTTCTATGAGAGAGTAGTCAATCTCGGCAAACACTATTGTTTCTTCATGTTCTGTTGTTGCAAGCACTTCTCCAAACTGAAAAGGATATACGCATCAGTAAATCCTATAGTTTACACGTACTTAGAAAAGACAACCAAATAATTTTACGTTTCACCACATAAGATAAGAAGGCCCAGCCTTGGATCCACCAAGGCCCTACACATTATCTGCCAAACTTCCAATCTCAATAATTTTAGCCCAGAGATCAGGCTCCACTCGCCCAAAAATGAGTTGGAATTTAATGATGATGATGTTGAACTTACAGGCCCAACCAGACTGGAATGACCCCATGCAACATACCCAGAGCCAGTGTCACGGGGGGGTGAACAAGTTGCAACGTACAACTACACATGAAAGAGCATTTAAGAGAGGATCAGTCCATCTGATAGTAGAAGATAGGGAAATGACACTTACTATGCAGTTTACATGTGTTCCAGACAAACACTAACACGTTGCATCACAACATGATTAATGAATAGGAACACAAGTTTTCAATATAGTGGGAATGAGGTAGAAAACAGAGAATGTATAGAGCGACAGCTCCAGTGACAGAGTGCTGTACGCAATCTTCTAATAAAAGTTACAAACAACCAGGTTTTTTTTATTATGACGATATACCATAATTCCGTATTCATAGCACAATGGGAAAGGATAGAAGAAGAGTATTAGTTCCACAGATATACCTGATTATCAGCAGCCCTGCAGACAGGGGAAAAAGGAGCAAAAAAGAGTGATTAAAAACTTCCTACGGGATGTGGACTTAAGCAACCACTGACTTCAAAGTGACAACGATATACTATAGCTAGTTTGAAACTAGCTAGCCAAAGTCCACTGTTTTGTGCAAAAAATATGTTCACTTGGCTGCTAGCAAAAGAATTCAGTGTGAGGAATAGTAGGACTTTAAGTTCGGGCTCCAGTTCCAAACTGGTCTATGTTATTTAGCAGTATGCCAGATCTCATACCTTGCTCTTTGCAATAACTCCCAATGCAAAGGACCTGTGGTCATGTTAAAGGCTCCAGGATAGCACAGCAAATGAGCACCTGAACAGGGTTTTGGTGCCAATGATCTACATCAGCTATCACTAGGATCACATTGTAACTATACAAGTCTGGCACTACATTATGAACTTTATTATTGGCAAGAAAATCAAAGGAATGAATGAGAAAATAAGTGAAATCATCCAAATGGTAAAGAAAGAAAGCTCCTAGGAAAGCACAAGGCTCACACATAGATTCTGGACACAGTGAAGAAAACGAGGAACAATAAGGTAAAGAAAGTATATGCCCTGTCACCGCAGAGATGGCTTCACAAGTTGAAGAAGATAGAATCATAGTTAAATGACAAGTACCCTTCCCCAAGGAAGAAGGTAAAATTGTCATATTACTGATTGATGCAATAGATAAATAAGAAACTTAATGATAGTGAAAGTACAAGAGAATAAAACCTCTTGCTGCATAAATTGCTGCCAGCTCCTGGAACCTGATGTCATAACATATTCCAACTCCAATGCGTCCAACATCTGAGCATAAAGATTACCTTTCAGCAACTGAACATAATCAACTAAGTTCATCTAATTGAGGAAATGCAGATGCACTATATTTTTGGTCTATAAATCAGTGACTACCTAGTGGCAGGCTAGATGCGTAACAATGTACACAGGGCATGGACCAAAGACAAATTTGAAATGAATAACAGGAACCATAAATGATTGGAACCAATCCATTAACAACACCACCACCCCCCGGAAAGGCCAATCACATCAAAGGGTGTTTGTTTTGGACGGGGGAACAAAATGGAATCAATAAAAGGAATAGAGTGGAATCGAAAAGAATTCTCTCTGATTTGTTATTTTGGTGTGCAGGGAAATAGAAATGAATAACTGCTCAATGCCACCGGTCAATGGTCATCAATTGTCAGTCAACATCCACCGGTCAGTGGTCAATGGTTGTTGGCCATCAGTTAATGGTCATATGCCACCGGTCAAAATATACTAGGAAAGGGAATCTCATTTCCTAGTAGCGGGTGGGAAATCATGTTAGAGGGATTTGGGATAATCCCACTCCCTTTTCCTTTCATAAAATATAAAAAACTGGCTAGACAAACACAGGAAATGGAATCATTCTGATTCTCTTTTCTGATAACCCCAAAATAAATGCCCCCTAAGAAGCTCGTTACGCTATTAACCAGAAATGTTGACTAAAAATAGCAAAGCTCAATATTCCACTGAAACTAATAAACCTCAAAAACATACGAGCATAAGTCAAGGGTCCGAAGCCCAGACAAGCGTATAACAAACTATGAAATGTGTTTCTAATGGGGTGGTTTCAACAAGTTTAAACAAATCATGTAATGAAGCCAAATACGCAAATGTAGCATCAGACCATGATCACTTATCTATAAGACCAGGGGAATAGGTAGCTACTAACTCAGTAAATGGCAAACCTCATTAAGGAAGCAATAGAACAAAGCATATTTGAATAATCTGATTTATACACATATAAATTGAATTAAAGAGATTGATCCTTTTTTCATACAAATCTGCAAGGGGAAGGGGGTTGGAACTTGTGACCAATTACCCCCCAAAACTGGCTCAGTACAAAGAGTGTGATAAGCCACAATTCTTTCTATAATCGATTAGAAGTAGGCAAGGCAACAAACTCAAGAAACCATTGAACTTCAGGATAATCACACGTCACTGGAATACCATTAAGCTCAGAGACTGAATATAATGAAGAAGTGACACCATTATGCAGATAATGAAGAGTTTGCACGATGAAGATCATAGAAGGGGAGCTAGGACTTCATTACAATCTATCCATGCATGATGCCTATGAAGCTAGCCCATGCCTAGTTAGAAATCAAGAAGATTCATTTCTATCACAATAAGAGCCTACCTTTGATCTCTAGATGGTCATCCTTGAATACAAAATCCAACTTCACAGCTTCACAATCAGAGGGTTTAACACACAAATTAAAAAACTTGAGGTTGATCATTCAAACCAACCCCCATAGCAAGGTAGAAAAGATGTAAGAATTCCTGCTACAGGAACAAAAGAAAATAGGCAGATGAAATCTTGAGAATACTTGAAATGAGCTTATCACCATCTTGATTATGCTCCTTGCCCATAGCAAACATTCAACTTTGAACTTGAGCTTGTTTCAATTAGTAGTTGCTCACATTGAAGAATCAATGCCCATATCGCTCTGGTATGGTTTGGTCTCATGTTTACCACATTTGAAATAAGCCCCAGTCTTGTGATGACACTCTACACCTGCATGAAATTGAGTACATGAAGGGCACTTATCCTTCAATGAGGAAGCCGGTTTGGTGTTCCCTAGATTTGGCTTCTTCCAACAGATGATAGGAGTGATTCTTGGTCCCAAAAGAACTTGGTTTTTCCCTTTATACTCTTAGTATATTGTCTCCCTTGTTGAAATAGTTTATTCAACAAGCACCACATCTCTAAAATGTTAGGGGATGACAAGAGGCACAATTGATCAAGTTCAAGGCCACGTGTTTGTTTTGGCCAAGGACCAAAATTAGGATGGAGAAAAAGTCATTTTATGTATCCTCAAATATTATCTTTGCTATATTTTATTTGATTCTAGAGTCAAGTATTCTTATATCTCTTACTCTAGTTATGAGACTTGGTTCAAATTATCAAACTTGGACTTGAACTCCGTGTGTTCAATCCATGAAAGTGGGTTGTAGCGGTGAAGTTGGATCGAGTAGAGATAGAAGGAAGGCTTTTATTGGCCAATCTTATTGTGCGGTAGAAGAATCATTTTGATGAGATCCTAAGCATAGATTAGCTTAATAGGCACCATGCATGGGTAGATTTGTTTTGAAAAGAGAGTTAGATTTAGATCCCAGATGGACCTCCATTGTCACTGAAAGGATGTGAAGTCCCAGTTTGTCAATCAGCGATCTCCATCATGAAGCTTTTCATTATCTTAGAAAAGGGTGTCTATTCTATTTATGTTCAATATTTGTCTAAGAAAGAGTTTCAGATTAATGATATTCCAATAGTGTATTCTTATCTGGATGTTTTATCACTTTTGAGTTTGTTGTGCGTACTCTGAATCACTTTGAATAAGAGTGAGCCCTGAGTCACACTCTTTGAACTGAACCCACTTTGGGGCATGACAAACTTCATACTAATTATTTTGTTACCCAAATTTTATTTAACAACAATGTTAAATCTAAGTGTGTTTGTTGAGCTGTTCTCTGATTTTATGTAGTTGTCAAAGAATTGGGATGCAAAAGTTCAGATATTACACACTCAAATGTATGCATCAAAACAGATTTGATGCTTTATCAAACCTAATATCATAGCTCAGATGATTTATTTAGTTATAAACTATTATACCATTTCACCTAAAGGTCACACAAGTTCTTCAATTTTACAATTTACTTCATCATAGAAAACACTTACTTTAGAAATTGCCAATGATGTATGATCAACTAGATACCTCCTGAGAAAACTATAACTTTTTACAAAAACACTAAGCCAAGTTCAGGCTCCAGAAGACTGATAGACGGCACAAACCTGTGTCAACAATGGTGGGGGTTTCTCCGGCTGTAAGCGTCAATGACTCCTTAAAAGTCATCTTTCCAGGAATGTCGATGTCAAATAGATGTATCTGCGGTTTAAAAAAATACCCTAAATTTTAGTTATAAAGTTACTGGTATAAAGAAAAGAATGGAGACTAAGCATCGGGGGCATACCTTCCGATGTTTAGCTTTTATTTTCCCATCAGTGCCAAAGATACAGCAGGTGTTGTACAACCGACCTGCATTCTTCTCTGGTATAGACCCACCCACTATGGTTATCTTAAGATCCTTGGCAACTGCAGAAAGCATTGCGGTTGAAGGAGAAGCATCTGCACCACCATCAATGTCCTCAGCATAGAGAGGAAAACTATCATTAGAGTACGGACTGTTCCATATTTCCTGACAAAAGTTTAAATGATAAGCTGCGAGAGCTAACAACAAAAGCATAGCAATGTATGACAATACAGCATATTGCAAATATGCACACTTAAGTGTCAGCCAATTCAACTATTAGTAAAGAGGATAACATGTCAAGGTACAATTTAGAATGCAACCATAATCCATTATAGTCCAGTCAAAGCAGAGTATGCCAAGGAATCAAGGGAAATTGTGGATCAAAGTTTTCTGACAAAAAGGATCCTAATTAATTCCTAGGCCCCAAAGAAACAGGGATTTATTTAACTTCTAGCATGCCAAGAATACATTGATCTAGTTATACACCTATGCCAATATGGATCACACTTTTCTGGTAGAAAGTCATAGTACACATAGCTGTCAAAATGACCTGAACCTGAAACTCCCCGTTTTATCCGAACCCAAAACCAAAAATATTTAATATATCAAACCTAGTTGACCCAAACCTGACCCGAACTCGAACGACCCAAAATACTAATGACCCAAAACTGACCCGACCCGAATGATCCAAACTAATAGTAACTCAAAACTGTCCAAACCTGAATAACATGAAATAATAGTGGCTCAAAACTATCCCAAACCCGAGTGAACAAGAATAATTCAGTCACCTCAATTAACCCAATTTAACCTCAGTCCAGACACACTATTATAATACAGTTACAAGATGACACAGAAATTTCTTAATCTGTCATAATGCCATAGACGTCACATATAGCCAAAATTCTTAGAATCTACAGCTTTTGAGGCATAAAAGACTTCTTCTCATTCATTATCAACCTAAAGAATCACAGCAAACGCCAAACCCCATTGTATGTGCTATGTCTATTGTGATAAGGGAGATATGGGGCGCTCGGGGATGAAATCATGAAATCTTCATTTATAAAAAGCAAAAACACTGATCACAATAAATCAATGCACCAGCAAGATGGTTACACATATTACAGGACTTTGGTCAAAGATCCTAGAAGATGAAATCAAGAAGCTACCGCCATACAGATGAACACTTGCACGGGACAAGAGAGATGTTTACTGAAAAAGTGGTGTGTTTGTATGTACTAAATGTTCAAACTTACTGGAAGAAGAATGAGCTGAGCGCCCTTCTCCGCAGCCTCCACGATTGATTGGCGAGCATGAGCAATGTTTTTCTCTTTGTCAGAAGTCACTGACAACTGGCAAAGAGCAATGTTAAACTGTTTGACATGGAAAACCAAAGATAAATGTCAGCTCCCGCAAACAATCTGTTGATATGTGGGAAACAACCAATCATCATCTGAAACTTAAACACAACGTCATCCAGCGACTCTTTGACAGTGACTCCTATTAGATGTCAAGAAGCTTTTTACAACACATTCAACCTCACTTAGTAAGTACTCGAGAATGCTAGAGTAAGCAATAAGCCATTAAAACGTCGAGTTAAGATCACACCCGTCATTGATGTTAGGATATTATAGGATATTATCTCCTAAATGATCTTTTTAGGCTTAGATTTCTTTCTATTTTATCTCCTAAATTATCTCTTTCTTTTTCCTAAATTATTTCCTTTCTTTTCCTCTACTTTTCCTATACAAGGCGATTATACTTGTAACCTTGTAATTTAATTTTCTGATCAATTCAAAAACCTTATTTCATCTCTTTCCTCTTCTCGTTCCTGATGTTTTACTCACACTCGATTGACAAGACTATCATGGTATTAGAGCGGGTCTAATCCCTTCTCTTCCATTCATGTTTTCTCTTTCGTTACCAATTGAGAGCTACGTCGAAAGATAAAGTGGAAAAGGAGAAGGGTGATGAAATCGAAGACTGGACTAATGATGAAATTCTAGAAAAAATTGCAAAGAAAGACGGATCGAGTCAAGGGTATACCACGGCGGATCCCTTTGCCGTTCAGAATTCAGACCAACCTGGTCTTCAAATGGTTTCCAAATTCAATGGAACTGGTTTTCAATCCTGGAGAAGAGAAATGCAGATCACAATACTAGCCAAGAACAAAAATGTTTGTGATGAGACGGCTTGGTGATGTCATGGATCCTGAGCAACGTGGAAGCCTCCATCGCTGACAACCTATTGTTTTACAATTCTGCTCGAGAGAAGTGGGTAAATCTTTCTAACAGATTTGATCAAACTAATGTTACTAGATGTTTTCAGCTTAAAGGGAATTGTATCATATGGAACAAGGGTCTGAATGTATCACTAATTACATCACTCGATTTAAGAGGATTTGGATGAGATGGCTAGTAATCTGTGAGTGAACCCTAGAAATTGTGGCTATGGGGAACGAATAACAAAATTGGTCGAAGAAGACAAGCTATTCGATTTTCTGATGGGATCAAGGGAAGAGTTTGTGAACATAAGAGGCAAATTACTTATGATGACTCATTTCTCTTCCTTAAATTCTGCCTATGTGGTGATTTTGCAAGAGAAGCGTCAAAGATCTAGTGGTAAAAAAATTGGAATGATCTGGACAGAACCTTTGCTAATTGTTGTTTGGTCCATCCGAACAGCCACTATTGTTGTAATTATTACATGACTAGTGCTGTAATTATTAAGTGTCTAGTGGTTGTTCAGTTGTAGTTAATTATTAGTGACTGTTCAACTGTAATTAATTGTAACTCTTCAGCTGATTGTAGTTCCTAGGCAGAATCTCTAGAATTCTCCTCTCTTACATAGTTCTAGAACACTCTCCTCTCTTAGACATTCTCTCTATAAATATAGGGCTGTATCATTTCTCTAATACAATCATCACATCAACGATTACTGCTAAACGTCATGGTATCAGAGCAGGTTTCAACCATAGCCACCACTTTCTTAAAACACTAACCATAGATAAAGGGTGTCTTCACCCAAATCTCTATTCCTAAGGGTATCTCCACCTAAACTCTATTCCTAGGGGTGTCTCCGCCCTAAATCTCCTGCCTAAAAAGTGTCTCTACCTTCTTCATCCACCCATTTTTTTTCATCTTCGTCACTATGGCTGAGGAGAACAAATCTGATTCAAATGCTGTTGCATCTGCTGCTGCTATTACAGCAGCTTTGAAACCAAACAAGACTGCTCTTGCTCCTATTGATTCAGCCTATAAACTGAATGGCAAGAACTACTTGATTTGGTCTCAGCTTGTCCTTACTCGTCTAGAAGGGAAGGAACTAGACAATCATCTCGCTCAATCAAAATCAAACCAGCTGACACTAATGAAGGTGAATGGAAGAAAGTAGATGCCAACATACGGTCATGGTTATGGGATTCAATGGATCCAAGCATCAGCATCACATGTATGTTTCTGAAAACAGTAAAGGAAATCTGGGAATATATCCAGAGATCCTACTCAACAGCCAAGGATGCTGCCTTTATTTATGACCTCTGGCTTAGGTCAATGACCACCAAACAAGAAGGACTATCAGTCTCGGAATATGCTACCAATCTTCAACGGTGGAGGTCGGAATTGGATCAATACCAAAGCATCATGTGGGAGACCACAGGAGATGCACTTCTATATCAAAAGGCAACAAACCAGCAGCGTGTGCACTGTTTTTTGGCTGGTCTGAACCCAGAATATGACCAGGTTCGAGTTCAAATTCTTGGAAACAAGGATCTGCCTAATATACAAGAGGTCATTGCTACTGTCAAATCAGAGGAAAGTCGCCGCTCAGTAATGCTGGAAAACAAGACAACTGAAAGCACTACCTTTACTGCAAAAGGGGAACATAATGTTGGTAAAACAGGAAGGTGGTGCAGTCATTGTAAAAGGTCAAATCACAACAATGATCAGTGCTGAAACTTTATCCCCATCTGCAGAAAGAACGCAAGAAATGAGGACAAGGGGTTGGAAAAGCCTACACAACCACATCTACAGTTGTTGGTCCTTCGGATTCACACATCTCTCAAGAAGAACTGAGCAACTTCGGGCTATGCTAAAATCCCTTCAATCTCCCTCCAGCACGGATCAATGCTCTCTCGCCCTACAAGGTAATACTTCACAATCTTTTTGTGTTAAGGCTTCAGAATATGTCTTACGAGACTGGATTCTTGATTCAGGAGCTACCTCCCACATGACCTCTACTTCCTCGTGCCTTGATGATTATTCATCTTGCCTTGAAAAACTACAAATTACTACACAGCAAATGATACATCCACATCTGTTGTTGGCCAAGGAACTGCCAAAATCTCAAAGGGATTGCACCTTAGTAATACCCTACATGTCCCTGGTCTTGCCATGAACCTTGCTTCAGTATATACACTCACCAATGATCTTAACTACTTTGCTGTTTTTTCTCCATCTTGGTGTGTTTTGCAGGATCTACACTCGGGGACGACTGGAACTGCTAGGCAACAGAATGGAATGTACTACTTGGATTTACATCATGTCTCACCTAATCCATGTAGAGCCCTTGTATCCGCTGCTCATAAAAATGCCACAATTTGGCTTTATCATAAGCGTTTAGGTCATCCCTCTTTCTATGCTTTAAAAACTTTATTTCCTAATTTGCTTGTTGGTATTGATGTCTCTGTCCTCAAATGTGAAGTGTGTGAACATTCCAATCACACTCGTGCTTCTTTACTCTCAGTACGGCAAAAAGCAGTCTTTCGTTTTCTCTTATTCACAGCGATGTTTAGGGTCCATCTCCAATAGCTAATATCTCTGGTGCTCGATGGTTTCTTACCTTTATTGATGACTGCACTCGATTTACATGGTTGTTTCTACTAAAAAATAAGAGTGAAGTAAATTCTATCATACCCATTTTCTGTAACATGATTCAAACTCAATTCTCCACCTCAATTCAAAGGTTTCGCACTGATAATGCTACTGACTATTTCAAGCAAAAAAAAAAAAACAGCATTTTTTCAATACAGAGGAATTATTCACGAGTCTTCTTGTGTCTATACTCCACAACAAAATGGAATTGCTGAAAGAAAGAACCGATATCTTCTTGAAATAGCTCGTGCTCTTCTTTTCCAATCAAACACACCTCAACGCTATTGGGGAGAAGCTACCTTAACAGCCTGTCACCTAATCAATAAGTTTCCCTCTCGTGCCCTTCAAAACAAATCTCCTCTTGAATGCTTAAGCCATTTCTTCCCTACTAACAAGATTTCCACAAACCTAGACCTACGCGTCTTTGGGTGTACCTCTTTTGTCCATATTCACACACCCAATAGAGGGAAGCTTGATCCGCGGGCCGTTAAATGCATCTTTCTTGGATACTCTCCTACACAAAAAGGGTACAAGTGCTACAACCCTAACACAAGAAAAACCTATGTCACTGCAGATGTCACATTTCATGAGGAAACACCCTACTATCTCTCTACTGAACCTATTGACGTTCCTCCTCCAAGTACACATTCTAACCATGATAACCTCCCATGACCTCCTTTGACATCTCCTTTACTCCTGTGACAAATTCCAACCAATCCGAATCACCACCAGCACCCTCCTTACCACCTTCACAACATGAATCATCATCTTCTCCTTCCACAAATTCACAAGATACACCACCAGCACCCTCCTCACCATCTATCCCATCTCCTCCTCCATTGACACATGTTTACTCCAGGGAACACAAGTCCAGACCATGGCTGATAGAGGACCACGCGTCTGAGCCAAGTGTTGATCCTGCACCAACAACCGATTTAGATCTATCCATTGCTCTTCAAAAAGGAGTTCGTAAGTGTACTTCCACCCCTCTTTATCCCTTGACTAATTTTGTATCATTTGATAACTTCTCTTCATCACATTCACTGTTTGTCCAAAGCCTTAATCAGATTCCTATCCCTAAGACTGTTTCTGAAGCATTAACCAAAAGAGAGTGGAGAGAAGCCATGGAGGAAGAAATTCGAGCATTAGAAAAAAATAGAACTTGGGATATTTTTAATAAACCTCTTGGGAAGCATGTGGGTTGATTGCAAGTGGATTTTTACTCTCAAATACAAAGCAGATGGATCAATGGAGAGATATAAGGCACGGTTGGTTGCAAAAGGATATACTCAAACCTATGGGATTGATTATCAGGAAACCTTTGCTCCAGTTGCCAAACTTAATACGGTTCACATACTGTTATCTCTTGCAGCTCATTTTGATTGGAAACTATTGCAATTTGATGTGAAGAATGTCTTTCTTCATGGTGACTTGCACGAAGGGATATATATGCGGATGCCTCCTGGTCTTGATGCTGCAAATGATTCATCCAAAGTCTGCCGCCTTAAAAAGGCATTATATGGTCTCAAGCAAAGCAATTTCCCCGTGCATGGTTTGAGCGATTTGCTTCCGTTGTATGTGCGGCTGGTTATAAGCAAAGTCAGGGTGATCATACTTTGTTTGTCAAGCATTCTCACCCAGGGGGGATCACCATCCTATTGTAGATTATATGTATATGATATTATGTCACTGCCAATGATCCCAAAGAACAACAAAGATTGGAGAAACAACTTCAATCCAAATTTGAAATCAAATCTCTTGGGTCGTTGAAGTATTTCTTGGGAATTGAGGTTGCTCGTTCTTCTCATGGAATTTTTATTAGCCAGCAAAAATACATCACTGACCTCTTAATTGAAACGGGGAGAGTGCTTGCCGACCTGCCACCTCACCTATGGATCCTAATCATAAGCTTGATTCGGCACAGGATGCACCAAAGGTTGAAGTATCTCGGTATCAGCGATTGTTTGGAAAACTAATCTACTTGTCTCACACTCGACCAGATATCACTTATGCAGTAAGTGTCCTGAGTCAGTTTATGCACGATCCTAGAAAACCACATATGGAAGCAGCACATCAAGTCTTACACTACCTAAAGGGGCCACCTGGAAAAGGTATTCTATTTGAAAGAGGAAAAAGACTAACCCTCCAAGCATTCACTGATGCAGATTAAGGAGGTTCACTTGTTGATAGACGATCTACTAAGGGCTACTATGTTTTCTTAGGAGGTAATTTGGTTACTTGGAGGAGTAAGAAATAGAATGTGGTAGCCCACCCATCTGCAGAATCTGAGTTCAGAGCCCTCGCTCATGGCATTTGTGAGCTTCTTTGGATTCGTATCATATTGTCTGACTTGAAGATCAAGTGGGAAGGCACAATGGAGCTCAGATGCGACAACAAATCAGCTATCAGCATAGCACATAACACGGTTCAGCATGATCAAACCAAACACATCGAAATTGATCGCCATTTTATCAAGGAAAAGATTGAAGGAGAACTAATTAAACTAAGTCATATCACTTCAGAAGATCAAGTGGCTGATGTCTTTACTAACCTCTTCATAGTCCTAGATTTCACAACCTTATCTCCAAGCTTGGAATGCAGAACATCTACAGTTCAGCTTGAGGGGGAGTGTTGTTTGGCCTATCCGAACAGCCCCTATTGTTGTAATTATTACATGACTAGTGCTGTAATTATTAAGTGTCTAGTGGCTATTCAGTTGTAGTTAATTATTAGTGACTGTTTAGCTGTAATTAATTGAAACTCTTCAGCTGATTGTAGTTCCTAGGCAGAATCTCTAGAATTCTCCTCTCTTACATAGTTCTAGAACATTCTCCTCTCTTAGACATTCTCTCTATTAATATAGGGTTGAATCACTTCTCAAATACAATCATCACATCAATGATTACTGCTGTAAACTTCACTAATACTACTGGGAGGTTTGGTGGTGATAAAAATGGTCTCAAGGCTAAAAGAGACCAAGAAAATATAGTGAAGACACAAGGCATGTCTTGCTCGCATTGTGGGAAGAAAGGGCACATTAAAAAGGACTGTTTTAAGATAAAAGGTTATCCAGATTGGTGTAAAGGAAGTAAGAAGATTGTGGATAATCCAAGAAACAAGCCTGTGTTCCACTCTCTTCAGCCGCAACAGAATATAGAGCCATGAGAAGAGTAACCACGTAACTAGCATGGTTAAGTCCGTTACTAGCTGAAATCGAAGTTCCAAAGATCACTCCTATTCCCGTGAAATGTGATAATCGATCAGTTGTTTTCATTACTAAAAATCCTATTCTTCATGAACAAACTAAACACATCAAGATCAATGAACACTATGTTCAATATAGCCCATGTTTCGAATGAACAACAGACGGCAGACATTCTTACCAAAAATCTGAAATGGATAAGATTACCGCACCCAACTCAGATCAATGGGGATGACAACAAAACAACTAATCTTCAGGCCTTCATAAACATTATCCTTTCTTAGGCTTGAGGGAGTGTTAGGATATTATCTCTCCAAAATTATCTCATAAATTATATCTTTAGACTAAGATTTCTTCCTATTTTATCACCTAAATTATCGCTTTCTTTTTCCTAAATTATTTCCTTTCTTTCCTCTGTTTTTCCTATATAAGGTGACTGTACTTGTAACCGTGTAATTTAATTTTATGATCAATTCAAAACCTTATTTCATCTCTCTCCTCTTCTCGCTATTCTCTCTTCTTCCAATCCCGATGTTTACTCACGCTCGATTTACAAAATTATCACATTACAAGAATCGAAATAGTAATCTCGCTTTGAACAACCACCGGAAAGATACCTCAAATAGAAGAAACTCAATGGAGAAGCTTGCAAAGCAAATATCCATGGACATTCAAAACTAAAGTAGGGAACCATAGAGACAAGGACGGTGACAAATCAGAAAATAAAAGCAAGTAACGAAAATGCTCGCCTTAGCAACGGGGGGAGCTGACGGGGGAAGAGCAGGAGGAACTCTAGCTTTGTCAGCAACGTTTGCGGCGGAATCCAAGGAGGATTTAACGGTGGCGACCTTCCACGCTGGAACTGCGTGGCGGTAATTGAGGGTAGGATGTTGGCCTCGAGACGGCGCGAAAGATCCGAAAAACGGTGAAGTTAAGGTCCTTCTCAAAAGGCAATCAAACTGCGGACGCGTCGGCGACGCTGAGGTTTGTTTGCCGAGGTTGAGATTATGAGCTGACCGAGCAATTGCCACCATTTTCCGTTCCGAGCTCTCCTTTCGCGGACAAAAGAAACGAAGCGGGGAGCAGGAAAGACCAGAAATGACTGTGAAAGTTGGACCAAACGATGCGTTTGGCAGAGTTCTATTCACATTTATTCCCTTCGACCCATTTTGACGCCTTTTTTACTTTATAACACATTATTCAACTTAATAAAATAAAACTAAATTTTATAATATACTAATTTATCATGTAAGAAATTGTTTACAAAACTTAATTTATATAATTATTTTATCTTATATATTAAATATTGATATCAAACGATTCGTCAAAATAGTGAAGAAGACAGTCAATTAGGACACAGAGGAGGGAGTATTAATAAAAGTGGAGTATAGTTTAAGTTGTATGCTTATAAGGCGCAAAGTAGACAATGCGGCGTGGCCAATGAAAGCATGGTGTGGACTGATGAGTTGACAGTCTCATCCGACTACTGACTGTCTTTTTGTTTATATTTTAATGATTGTAACTTTTATAAGTCTAAAATGAAAAAAATGCATCATTGTACCTAAATTCAAGCCCTTCAAAACAAGACCAGACATAGATATGTTTTAACAAGTTTAAATTTTTTATATTTATACGTTTATGATGATACACCAAGTTGATGACATGATTTATTAAAATTGGTATTATGATTCATTAACTATCAAGTGGTGAATCTAATATTCTTCAGGAGTACAAACTTCAGAACTGATAATAAATCATTATTGTGTTGTGATGTATTACTTTTATATGTTTATAATGATACACTAAAGTGATGATATGATTCATTAAAATTTGTATTATGATTCACTAACTAACAAATGTTGAATCAGATATTTTTGTAATATGCAAACTTTAGAATTCATAATAGATCATTACTATTTGATGTATTATTATTGTTTTGAGATGTATTATTATTGTATGATAAATCATATTTTTCCAAATGTACCAGTTTCAAAACAGATAATGGATTTATTATTTTTATGGTGTATTATTGCTTCAAAATATTATTTTTATATGTTTACGATGATGCACTAAAATGATGATATGATGCATTAAAATTGGTATTGGGATTTGTTAACTAACAAGTGGTGAATCATAAATTTTTTAACAAGCAAACTTTGAAGCTGATAATATATTATTTTTTGTGTGGTGTATTATTATTTTTTGGTGATGCATTATAATTATCTCTATGATGTGACTTATATGGTGAATCATATATTTTCGAGACCTACCACTACCAACTTCAGAACGGATAATGGATCATTATTATTTCGTATGTATTATTATTATTGTATGATGTATTTTAAACTTTATAAGGTGAATCATAAGTCTCGGTGATATGTATGAATATATATATATATATATAATATAAATTTTAAAACTTATCAAAACATATCCATGATTAGTTTTTTTTAAGAGCTCGAATTTGGATACATAGTGGTGCAAAAAGTTTTCATTTTACATGAATTTTTTAAAAGTTATAACTATTTAAATTAATCCAAATTTTACCCTCACTCACATGCCACATAAACAGTTCTGTCAGCTACATTGGCCACACCATTCTTTCTGTGGTCACGTCGTATCACTGACTGCTTGTAGGTTCTTTCTTTCTGCTCTCACAGTATATCAAGGTAGTCTTGACTAGGTTCCATGTAAATTGTGATACTCTTTTTTAATTATATATTGTCACATTTAATATAGTAAATATAAAAACAATCACAAATATCAAAACAAGTTTATAGATATTATCTTGTAAGTTATTGATTGATAATACATAAATAATTTTTAGAAGATACAAGATAGAGTAGAAGTATTAAAAAAATGTTAATGCCATGACGCACAATCCTCCTTCAGTGGAGGAAAGTCTCGTCGTTTCAGTTGCCCTCTTCCGTGAGGTTGTCCCTCCCTCTCAAGCGAGGGTTTTTATACCGCTCTGCTCCCATCTATTATCTCTTACGTAATTCTTCCCCTGGAAATCTGATGAATAATATGGTAAATGACTGCAAAGATGCAGACGAAGACAATTATCCTTAGATCAAACTACAAGCACAATATCATAGGGTAATCGCTGATTTCCTTTCTATCAACTTGGGTTCTACTTCTGAATTTTGTGGGTATTGTAAGTTCCTTCTCTTATGTTGCTTTTCCTTTTTCTTATTCCTCCTCTTTATGTTCTCTTTCGTTTTGTCCCTTCAGTCTATATCTTATGGTTTCTAGCCTCTTCTTGTTTTCTTTGTTTTCTTTGTCTTCTTTTGTCCTTTTGTCATCGACACACTCCTTGCATGTTGAGATTTCAACTTCCCTCATCTATGAAGGCTATGTCTATGCTTGAGATTGTGGGTTCGTTTCAAATCTGGTGTCGAATTGCGAGTTTTGACTGGGGCAAAGTCTATTTTGTCCGATGGATGTGTAGGCTTTCTAGAATCGACGAGTAGTTTTGCCGAGTTGGAAACCTATGCTGAGAAGACTACTACATTGATGGTAAGATCTTCATCTGGTCAAACATGAAGGGTTGAGATGGGCAGGGATTCTGCTAAGCACTCGACTGCAGACATGGAAAAGGAAATCTTGAATATGGCTTTTGAGTTAAGTTGGCAGGATGACACAAGCCTGGTTTGGGTTCAATCACTTTGTCTCCCGCTGTTGCGTGTTAATCACTAGTGTAGGGTGATTGTGTTGAAGGCAACTGTTACAAGAATGTTTAGGAGAAATATTAAGTTTGAATTTGATTTGGAAAATTGTTGATGTTGGTGTAAAGGATTATGAAAATATGTTAGCTCAAATGTGTGGGGTGTAAAAGTCGTTTGGTGTTATTTTCAAATCTCTAACCCTTGTAAACTGAAGTTCATGGAATGAAAGCATATATGTTGTGTTTTTTAAAAAGTATTAAATAAATGTTTTGGTTAAGAAATTACTAGACACTATGACATGTGAATTGTTATATTGTTGATAGTCAGGTGGGGAGTGGAATAAATTTGCTACTTTGGATTACCTAAGATGATTAAACTCATGGGTTATTAGTACTGACTAGATGTAAAATTATGCGAGTTGTAGTATTCTTCACATGTACCATTATTCTAGAATTCTAATGGGGTTACTATTACTAGGGTTGCTGTAACACTCCCACATTGGGAGGGGGGGGCTTGGTAGTGGTTCTTAAGTGCTAGTGGCTCTCCTTCCTATTGGACCGTCTTTTGGGAGGGTTCTCCACTTGGGCCACTACTAGGTCTCGCTACATTGGTGCTTTCATTGAGAGTACCAATGCTTGCCGGAAGGGGCGACCTGGGAAAGGGCTACCTAGGAAACGGCTACTTGCTCCTTCCTATTTGACCGATCTTTTGGGAGGGTTCTCCACTTGGGCCACTACTGGGTCTCGCTACAGTTGCCCTACGAATTTTTTCTGTTGATGCATGTCCTCCAACCATTTACTAGAACGAACATCGTTAACATCTATCGTACTGAGTCAAATAAACATGAGTTTTGTTATTGAAACAAATAGTTTAAAGGCACATTCGTACATGTCGGTAGAGCCATGCTTGCTTCATTATACTTTAACACGATCCTAACCTCTAAGGATACTTCCCCTTTGTTCCTAGGAAAAGAAACAATTGAGATACAGTCATAGTGAAACTAACTCATGTTGTCCCTGCTTTCTTGGACACTGATATACCAAATAAAAGAGGTTTAGCTTCAACAAGAGCTGGCATCCAGGAATTCGCACCACTTTTCACACAAACTGAATTAATATTTCCACTTGGAGATTTGCACAGGACGTCTAGACCATAGCCACCATCTAACCCAGCACTCTTATCACCAAAATTTTGCATATTCATTTTCTGCATATCTTCCGCCTCAATAGGAAATAGCCATTACAACCGCATAGAAACTGGACGAGCTACATCAAAGAATCCTTAGGCTTGATCCCAACCCCATTCAAAAGAGAGAACTCTGCCATGCTCCTTATGGAATTCGGAAAACCAAGTTCTTCATAATAACAAAATGAAATATTCAGTTGTTGTCACTTCTAAGTGCAAACAAAGATAAGAGTCAAACTCTAAATGTCACATCTGTTAGAGAGACAACTGGTTGAAAACATCAACAACAGACCACCAATGTTCAACATTATGGCAATAAAGGAAAACATGAGATATACTTTCATAACCCCGATTCATCTTGTTCTTCACATGGTAGAAATGAAACATTTGCCCTATAATTGGAAGAACGAGATACTAGAATCTTAGCAGCAGTTAGCCGATTGACAAGAAAATTACCTCATTGTGGCAAGAATGGAATTTTGGGGTTTTGAAAGATTTTCAAAAGAGAATTTTCTGATTCATCTCTAATTGTCAAATAGAAGTTGGTCCATCGCCACCCAGAACTAGTGTAGCCCCAGATACGTGTTCAAAAGTTATGTTTGCATGATGTTTTTAAACTACATTTTTCATAGTGTTAATAACTCTTATATTAACTAGTTAATGATGGATATGATACGTACTTATAACTACTAAAGATATATAGACTGAACTCGTACGCGCATTAGGAATTTAGAAAAAATTACGCACTTGTTCTTACCTATGAATTCAAATATAAGATCCCTTAAACAAAAAATAACGGGGCCTTATTTCTCTAAAATCTCTCTATCAGTGATATCGAATGTAAATTCTAGATGAAAATTCAGATGAAAATTATGCTGACGTGGACGTATGAGGGGCACAATCAAATGTTTTTTTTAACAATTCATAAAATATTATTAAGTATGCCTTGAATCTATTATGTATCCACTTCATGTGACTAGTCAAACATTGGTCTCACTGATCGTCTATAAATGTTTCGGGCTTATTTAGGTCCGTCCATTCGGTTGAGGTTGAAGTAGAGTAAAACATGGAACCGAATAAGGAAAAGTGTCAAAACACAGAAAAACGAGCACACACGGGAACGACATGCGTTGATAAGAGTATAAATGAGCATGTTGTGGGGTTTGTTTTTATGTGTTTTATCAATGCTTATCATGCTCATTTCTCTCCACTATAGCTAGTTTTTCACTAGTTTTGTGTGTTTATTGGTGTTATTACCATTTGTTGTCTAAGCATGAGGATAACTTAGCTAGGAGCAGAGTAGACAAAGAGAGGGGCATGTGAGAGCAAACAAAACTAAAATCGGAGCTAAACGAAGAAGATAGAGTTGTCGGGGTGAACAAACACGGACCAACCCTCGAACAAAGCTTTTGTCAACTTTTGGCACGTGACCGGGTATTGCTCTGATGAATTCAAGGGAAAACTTATGCCCTATAGTGGAGCATGCTTCGAGTATGTGTCTGGGTAAGAAGACCCGGACCACTAACACCCACATCCGGGTATACATAACTGGACACAAGTCCGAACACGCCAAAGGAAACGCCCAGAATAAGCCATGATAGCCTGGTCTAGGTATCCGGACCGGGACGCAGACTCGGACTACTCACCAGACTCAACAAAATACGGGGAACAAAATAGAGGAAGAGGCATTGAGCAGACACGGGTGAACACAGAAAGAAAAGAATGAAAAAGGGGAAATAAGAAGAAGAAACTCCACCTTAACTAAAGCTCTTTTTCAACCTCTCATGGCTATTTATTCTCCCTTTTCTCTTATTTATGCACTAATTGAGGAATAGTCTCTTTGTACCTAAGGATGAGAATATTGCCCCAAAATCCCTAAAACTTAATTGTTGATTCGTGAACTCTTTCGTAGCTGTATTTTAGTTCTTGTGCTTAATGAAAGATGGTATATAGCTTTTGTGACTTCTAAGCTTTTCAATATATGATTTTGAAATTTTCATAGGGTTTTGCTCAATTTTTTATTTATGTTGTGGATTTGGTTGGTTTTACTCGGAATCTATCAATATTAGATATTGAGATAGACTTTAGGATGCCAATTGGTCTAGCACTAGTGAGGGTTTCTATATATCAACATGGGATTCTGACATAGAAACCTACACCTAGGGAACTAAATCAATATAATTCATCAAGTGATTCTGAGATCAATTTCATTGCAACTTAGGAGGAACTTATGCTTAATGTTATCAACTAACGAGGTACTTGACTGATCCTTCAAGTTTCAATTGAACTGGTTAGAATTAGTATAACCATGATTTGACTATTAATTAATTAAGTTTTCTCGTTGTTTAGCTCCGAGTTCATAAATGACAATTGGTGGTTGAGGGTGAAGGGGCAAAGAACCATCCCGAGGTATATTTATCTTAGTTAGTAATCTTAGTTTTATTTCTTTTTTTTTTTATGTTCATATATCTCATAACCCCAACTTTACTGCATTTACATCTTTTGTTTATATTTATGTACAAGACTAACTAGTAATTAGCTAGATAGACACTAAGTTCTGATGGAACAACATAACCCACTCACCACTATACTACCCCATACAAAAGCTCATTCATCAGAAGCGAGTGCACGGGCGCAGCAGGCACGTCAGGCGTCATATGCTCATAAGGACACAAGTGTGTTGCGTGTGGGCACGTTGGGCGCCCGTGGGGATGTGGGTGAGAAGGCGCGATGGTGCGAGCATGGGCACTTAAGCGTCAGATGCAGGCGTAAGCACATATGGTGCACGCACGGCTTGACGGTATCGGTGGTACACATCACATGTGGGCTGTGGTGAGTCGCCCTCGGACGCCGGGTGAACCGGCCTGTTATGCCCTGGATTTTTTTAAATTTATGTTATTTACATTCTCTATGATTTGCAAAGAGAGTTCGGGTTATATTGTACTCTTATATTAGAATGTCTATGACATTCTCCTAATGTTAATATATTAGCTTGAGGAAGGAGGGTTACATTTGTCTTCTTCCTTTTGTTATTTATTATTTTCCTAAGGGAGAGATTTATTAATCTATTTTATTTCCTTCCTCTCACTCATTCTAATTTACGATCAATTAGTCCCTCTCCTTCATCTTTCTCATCGACAGTTCTATCGTTCATCCTTTTCGCGTATAACTTTCTTCTCTCCTCTGCTCATCCTCTTCTTTAATCTCTCGTTCCTATAATTCAATGGTTATGCTGTTTCGTTGGTCGAGTCCATGAGGTCTCTAATTGAGGATTTCGAATCGATGCTATTGCTACTTCTTCACCTCCCTCTCCAGCATCGGGTTTTCTCCCAATTTTGATTGAGGGGTTGTGGTTTGAGTGGAGATTCGATGAGTGATTGTTGTGTAGTTTCTGTTGAGATTGCTTAGCTTCAGATGTGAGGTAGGTGGTACACGGATTTGGTTGTGTATGTTCACCCACGGGGTTCGGTTTCAGTTTCCGTATGAATGTTTTGACTCTCTGATTGGTGATCCTTTTGGTTTGATTTTGATGTGCGTTTGATGCGCTAAAACCCCGTGGATGTATTTTTTGATTTACTATTTTGCTACAATAAGTTTTGTATGTTTTGTGGAGGATTTGTGGCTTGGTTCTGGCTGATTCCCGCAATTGATTTGCAGTTTTCACTGTGTCCGAACATATGTCCGAACATTGAAGTTCAGACATCATGTGGGCAGATTTTTTGACTCTCGGCTTACGTCCGAACATGCAAGGTCAGACGCATGTTCGGACCGGTCTTTATTTTTATATAACTTCTTCGTTTGAGCTCCGTTTTGAATGTCGTTTGTGGTGTTGGATTCCTCTTTTTGAGTACTAACTATTTTGACATGTTTTAGCATGTGTTTAAGTATAATTTGATTTGAAAGTATCGATATTCTTTTGAACTCTATTTTACTCTGTAAGTGTGCTTCAGCCTCTGATTTCAGTTTGACTTTGGCTAGTCCTGGTTTAAGACTTTTGTTTCAGCTATGATTTAGCTTTCGATGTGTTAGGCCTTGTGCTTTGGTGTGTGTGCTCTGCAACACCTTCTGAACTGATTTGTTAAGCTTCTATTTTGGGACATAGTTACTCTACTTCAGAGCCGTGAATGGCTGGGTCGAGTATTCCATGGTATACCATGTAGACGTCATTCTGAGTGTGGGTCATGCCCAATCTATTCTGTGGGGTTGACGAACCCTTTGGCCTTCTGGTCATTTCTGTGTTGTCGAGGATCTATTAGATCCATGGGTCTCCGACCCTTTCTCAGTGTTTGTGCTTGGTGCAAGAGTCCCACTTCTGATTGTTAAGTGTTCTGTTTTCCGTTTGCTCTGACCATTTGTGATTTCTGACAAACTTCTTTGTGCTTTCTGTTTTCTGAGAGCCTCTGGTTTATTAAGTGATCTGTTTCCGTCTGCTCTGTCTATATTTGATTTGAGACAGTCTACTGTGTGCTTTCCGTCTTCTGAGAAGTCTCTGGTTCGCAAAGCTTCACTTTTCTGGTTTGTCTTCTACTTTCTAACTGCTCCTTCTGATTTGACAACACTTAGCTCTCTTTGTTTTATAGACCTCTGTATGTTGGAAGGTCTTCCGCTTCGATCTCTACTTTTGAATTTGCTAAGCTCTGATTGTGTTTAAGCTTTTGGGTTTGTTAAGCTTCTGATTTCGTCAAGCTTTTAGCTTCAGTTTTCCTTCTGCTATTAAGAGCATATTTTGACCACTGCTTAGCTCCTTCTACTTTAGACTTCTGTCTGTTTGGAAGCCTTCAGTTTGCCTTTGGTTTTGTTTCGGCTAAGCACCTTCATATACATATATATATATACTGATATGACCAATATCTATTTTGAGCATGCTCAGTTGATGAAGTTTATCACCTACTGAGCTATAGTTTGGCTCACCTCTATTTCCGTCTGATTTGCAGGTTTTAAATTGTGCTTGGAGATTCAACTTTTACTTTTAGTTTTGATGTCGTACTTTACATTTAGTTTGTTTGGCTTTGAGGCCCATCTTGTATTAGCTTCTGATTGTATTCAGTTTCTACAGTGTATTTTAGCCTCTGCTATGTATATGTAAAGACAAGTTGTACATTACTTGATCAATATATGAGTTTCAGTTTCTGTTTTGGGAATTTGCTAGTGTAGCCTTGCATGTCTTAGGTAATAAGCACACGGCATGTAACGGTCTCTCAACCAGGGTGGTTTTGGGTTGTTACAATTTAGTGGTATCAGAGCCAGGTTTAGTTTTCGTTGGGATTTGTGGGTGTTTGCATGTCTACGCTTCCGTGTCTTTGCTTGGTATCTGTTATGTTCTAATTGCTGCATGATTTTGATTGTTATCTAGTGTCTGTTATCTGCCTTGCTCTGTGGTTGTCCATCATCAAAGTAGCGCAGTGGAAGTGTAGTGTCTGTTTGCTTATGCTTGTGTATTCTAAGAGTGAGTCTGAGAGAGTTGGGTCCTTTGGGAAAGGGTGACCGAATGTGAGTTTTGGATTGTGTGAGTGGTGTGCTTTAGTTGTGTGCTCGTGAGGTGTGCTTGCATTTTGTTTTGGGGATGTGGATTCAGGGGCGTTTCAGCTGTGTATTCCGACTGGGTGTTGAGCTTTAGTTCTGCTTTGGATGTGCTATGAGTGTGGACTAAGAGTTTGAGTAGTGTGAGCTGTGTGATATGAGTTTGGGAGGTGTGTTAGGTCCTTTGCATAAGGATGTCTTCTGAGAGTGAGCGTCCTTTATGTGCCTCTAGGCTGAGCCTTAGAAACCTTCTGTTTATGTTCTTCCGTGCCAGTCAGTCATCAACAAGTTTAAGTGTTCTCTAGGTGCCTTCAGGCTTATCCTTCAGTAACCTTCTGCTTCGTTCTTCTATTAGTTAATGAGCCAGTAAGTTCGAATTGTTAGCTCGTTTAAGTTAGAGCTTCTGAGATATGTGAACGTCCTTTCTGTACCTTTGTGTTGAGCCTCAGTGATCATCTGCTTTGTTCTTCTATCAGCAAGTATGTCAGGGTATTCAGAGTGTTAGCTTTGTGAGGTTGAAGCTTCTGAAAGATGTGAGTGCTCTTCCTATTCCTTCAAGCTTGATCTTCGGTAACCTTTTACTTTGCCCATTCTGTTAGTGAATCAGTTAGTGAGGTCTGTGTGTTGACTCGTGTGAGGTTAGAGCGTCTGGGATGAGTGTGAGTGTTCTTTCTGTGTCTTAGGGCTAATCTTCGTTTTGTTCCTCTGTTAGCCAACCAGCAACAACTTTGAGAGTTGTGCCTGTGCCTCCAAGTTTAGTTTCAGTAATCTTAGCTTTGTCTCTTCAATCAATGAGTCATTTATCAAGTTCTGAGTGTTAGCTCTGTGAGGTGTGAACTTGTAAGATGTATAAGCGTTTCCTTCTGTGCATTAGGATTATGTGTTGGGATTCTTCTGATTGTTCTTCGGTCTGGCAATAAGCAGTGAGTTCCGAGTATTAGCTCCTTGTGAGTGATCGTAGTATTCTGGCACTTGAAGTGCATTTGTTCATATTCTGGGTTCATCGAATTTCGAGGACAAAATTCTTTTTAAGAGGGGTATGTTGTTATGCCCCAGAATTTTTTTTATTTACTTTCTCTATGATTCACAAAGGGAGTTTGGGTTATATTGTACTCTTATATTAGAATGTCTATGACATTCTCCTAATGTTAATATATTAGCTTGAGGAAGGAGGGTTACATTTGTCTTCTTTCTTTTTGGTATTTATTATTTTCCTAAGAGAGATTTATTAATCTATTTTACTTCCTTCCTCTAACTCATTCTAATTTATGATCAATTAGTCCCTATCCTTCATCTTTCTCATCGACAGTTCTATCGTTCATCTTCTTCGTATAAAACTTCTTCTCCCTCTACTCATCATCTTCTTCAATCTCTCTTGTTCCTACAATTCAATGGTTCTAATGTTTCGTTGGTCGAGTCAGTGAGGTCTCTAATTGAGGATTTCGAATCTGATTGCTACTTCTTCACCTCCCTATCAGGCATTGGGTTTCTCCCAATTTTGATCGAGTGGTTGTGGTTCGAGTGGAGATTCGAGGAGTGATCGTTGTGTAGTGTCCGCTGAGATTGCTTAGCTTCGGATGTGAGGTAGGTGGTACACGGATTTGGTTGTGTATGTTCACCCACGGGGGTTCGGTTTCAGTTTCCGTACATGAATATTTTGACTCTCTGATTGGTGATGTTTTTGGGTTGATTTTGATGTGTGTTTGATGCGGTAAAACCCCGTGGATGTATGTTTTCGATTGGCTATTTTGCTACAATAAGTTTTGTATGTTTTGTAGGGGATTTGTGGCTTGGTTCTGACTGATTCCCATAATTGATTTTGCAGTTTTCACTGTGTCCGAACATTGAAGTTCGGACATCATGCACGGGTAGATTTTCTGACTCTCGGCTTACCTCCGAACATGAAAGGTTAGACGCATGTTCAGACCGGCCTTTGTTTTTGCATAACTTCTCTTCGTTTGAGCTTCATTTTGAGTGCCGTTTGCGGTGTTGGATTCCTCTTTTCAAGTACTAACTGTTTTGACATGTTTGAGCATATGTTTAAGTATATTTTGATTTGAAAGTCACCGATATTCTTTTGAACTTTATTTTACTCTGTAAGTGTGCTTCGGCCTCTGATTTCAGTTTGACTTTGGCTAGTCCTGGTTTAAGACTTTTGTTTCAGCTATGATTCAGCTTTCGATGTGTTAAGGCCTTGTGCTTTGGTGTGTGTGCTCTGCAACACCTTCTGAACTGATTTGTTCAGCTTTTAGTTTGTTAAGCTTCTGTTTTGGGACCTAGTTACTCAGCTTCTAAGCCGTGAATGGCTAGGTTGAGCTATTCCATGGTATACCATGTAGACGTCATTCTGAGTGTGGGTCATGCCCAATCTGTTCTATGGGGTTGACGAACCCTTTGGCCTTCTGGTCATTTCTGCGTTGTCGAGGGATCTGTTAGATCTATGGGTCTCCGACCCTTTCTGAGTGTTTGTGCTTGGTGCTAGAGTCCCACTTCTGATTGTTAAGTGTTCTGTTTTCCGTTTGCTCTAACCATTTATGATTTCTGACAGACTTCTTTGTGCTTTCTATTTTTTGAGAGCCTCTGGTTTATTAAATGATCTGTTTCCGTCTGCTCTGTTTGTATTTGATTTGAGACGGTCTGCTGTGTGCTTTCCGTCGTCTGAGAAGTCTTTGGTTCGCAAAGCTTCGACTTTCTGGTTTGTCTTCTGCTACTCCTTCTGATTTGACAACACTTAGCTCTCTCTGTTTTAGACCTCTGTCTGTTGGAAGGTCTTCCGCTTCGATCTCTGCTTTTGAATTTGCTAAGCTTCTGATTGTGTTTAAGCTTTTGAGTTTGTTAAGCTTCTGATTTCGTCAAGCTTTCAGCTTCAGTTTACCTTCTGCTATTAAGAGTATATTTTGACCACTGCTTAGCTCCTTTTGTTTTAGACTTTTGTCTGTTTGGAAGCCTTCAGTTTTCCTTTGGTTTTGTTCCGGCTAAGCACCTTCATATATATATATATATATATATTGATATGTTCAATATCTGTTTTGAGCATGCTCTGCTGATGAAGTTTATCACCTATTGAGCTATAGTTTGGCTCACCCCTATTTCCGTCTAATTTGTAGGTTTTAAATCGTGCTTGGAGATTCAACTTTTACTTTTAGTTTTGGTGTCGTACTTTACATTTAGTTTGTTTGGCTTTGAGGCCCCTCTTGTATTAGCTTCTGATTGTATTCAGTTTCTATAGTGTATTTTAGCCTCTGCTATGTATATGTAAAGACAAGTTGTACATTACTTGATCAATATATGAGTTTCAGTTCTGTTTTGGGAATTTGCTAGTGTAGTCTTGCATGTCTTAGGTAATAAGCACGCAACGTGTAACGATCTCACAACCAGGGTGGTTTTGGGGTCGTTACACGGCCGGTCCGGTCTAATTTGTTCGGTTTTGTCCAGTTTTACCTATTTGCCATATTTTATCCGGTTTTATCCAATTTTACCTGTTTGCCGGATTTAGACCGTTTTTTTTTTTTACCAAATTCACAGTTTATCATAACTTTGGAGTATATATATACTAATTTTGATATTTTTTTGAACCAATGACACAATGGTCATTTTTTGAAGCGGGTATTGAGGTTCTATATAAAATAGTTTGATTTGATATGTAGTCGCCTGTTCAACTTACATTTTGATTTCACAAAAACATAGATTATATCTATCTATTGACACGAAGTGATTTTGATTCTAGAATGATCTGACTATTAGTCATGCTAAATTCAAATTGCATGTTAAATCCGTATCTGTAATATACATACTTGTGTGAACGTATATATTATACATTTTTTTAATTATTGTTATTTATTAATACTTAATTATAATATAATACTAATTAATGTCCATAAAACATAGCGAAATCACATAGAGATAGTGTTATGATCTCACTGATTATTTATTTAAGAATAAAATAATGAATTATCTAATGATGAATCGAAACAAAGAAGAGGATATAGTCGTTATTGATAAAAAGAACGTTCACCATCTAATAATTTAATCTACTACCGACAACACTAATGTCAATTTGCTTAACATTGTTGTTGGTACGGCAGATTAAATTAATTAGAGAAAATTACTGACAGCCCCCTAGAGGTTTCGGGTAATTATAATTTACCACCCTGACATTATCATAATTATTTTAAACCACCTTGAGGTTGTCGGTTCATTGACTTCTAACCCCCGGAGTGTAACTCCGTTATGAAGACGTTTACAATTTGCTGATTTGTTATCCTAACTTGCCACGGTGGAAATAATAGGTTGACTGTAATACCCACTCATGTTTACCCCAATATTGTAAACCCTAATGTCCCAAATAGTGAAGTATGTCTTCTTTTTTCTCTAATTTTTTTCTCTCTCCACTACTGCACACATTTCTTTCGTTTCACTCACAGCCGATTCTTGTTCGAGTAAAAATCAATTTCATATGGTGATAGCCATAATCTTACTACCCACCCACGGTTGAAGATCATCGCTACTTCTCTGTGAAATCCAGCCAGACTGTTACGCTAGAGCAACAACAATGGAGGTAGATTCTTAATCAAATATGTAATCTCTGCGATGTTGTTCAAAATCCGAAATCGCATTGCGCTCTACTTTTCTAATTTCTTCCTGTTCGTAGTGTATAAACGAAGCCCATCAATGTTCCCCATATGTATGCCATTACTTGAACAAATAGAAAAGGCGTACCGGAACATAGCATGAAATTAGAAAACAAAGCTCAGGAAAAACTTGATTATTTTTTCATAATTTCATAATGCAAAATACGAACACTATACCTGGAAAGTTAGATATTGGATCAACCCAGTTTGTGCAAGGTAATTATCATCCATTCCAGAACTTCAAATATCCAGTCCTCTAAGCAAGGATATGTCAGTTATCAATCATCCGAGATCTTGGCAAAATCCCTTTCTGTAGTGGAAAATAACCCCGCAAGAAAATTTTAGGAAAGTATCACACCCTTCACCGGGAAGAGAAAGATGCGATCTGCTTTGCTTTTGATTGCAACATAAACACTACGGTGTAGGAAAGCATCATATCCTCCACTAGGATAAGAAAGATGTCTTACAATCTTCTAACAATAGATACAATCAGATCAATAGCTTTACTGACAAAACTCTTTGTGTGGTTGAAATATATGTGATTTGATATTATCTTCGTCTGCCCGTATGAGGTTGTCTTTTTTTTCACTGATGGTCTTTCTTTATCGCTGCAGTTTGACATACATTGGCTAACGGTCCACTATGGGGCACATGAGTACGACATCATTGATGTAGATCCAGATGAATTCCATTGTCTTGACTAACTCACTGCGTTAGAAACAGAAGCGGATAAACAGGGTGTGCTCCCTTGTAAGACACCCATCATAAAGTTTAAGCATCCACAATCCAAGAAGTTGCTGCCTATTGATAATGATAAGGACTTAATGGAGATGTTTCGGCTATATCGGGGTCAGAGAGATGTTGACATATTCATTGAAGCAAGCCCTGAGCCGTCCGAGTTGGTGAAACTTTGGATGGATTGGAGAGACAAGAATAAATACAAGGAGACTGAAAGGGTTGAGCGCTCCAATGATTCAGCCAGCGATGATAGTATGGCAGCCAGCGATGACAGTATGGCAGCCAGCGATGACAGTGTGGAAATTCTAGAGGTTGACTCTCCTGTCCCTATTATGCATATGAATGAGAATGAGTGGAACAATCTGTATGATGGTGACGTAAATGATGATGTGGGGATTCACAAAGAAGCAGATGCCCCCAAGAATGATGAACCTTGCTCAAATCAGCCTGAACAAGATGTGTTGGATGCCGCTGATTTAACTCAAGCTCCTCATGCCGAGCCAACTCAAGAAGTGAATGCTAAAAACCTTGATGAACGGTGTAATCCATCATCTGAAAATGGGGAGGATATAGGTGGAGATGAAATTTTAGATGACTCTTGGCGTGACAATGCTGATGAAAACGATTGGCCAGATGATGATGAAGTACATGATGTTGTGGAGATGTACTTGACGAAGATGTCATAGATGAGGATGAAACTGGGGGCTTAGAGCTTGTTCAAGAAGGTGGCTACTTCTCGGGTGACGAGGAAGATGAGATTCCACCAATTGCTCCCTACATAAAGAACGGTAAGTGGTTTGATTTTGCAAGTGATGGGTCTGTCAATTTGGAAGTTGGACAGTTGTTTACAAATAAGAAGCAGTTCTTGAAAGTGATGGATGAGTATTGTTGTGGATATGGATTTGACATGTTGAAGCAAAAGCATGAAAGAGATAGGTTTACCGCTGTTTGCCACAACAATGTCGAATGCCCTTGGAGGATACACGCTAGTCTGTTGCAAGATGGGATAACCTTTCAGATTAAAACACTTCGGCCTAAGCACACATGCACAAGGGTTGCATATAGCAAAGCTGTGAAAGTTACGTGGATTATGGAGTAGATAAAGGAGGACGTTAAAGCTAATAGAAACATTCCTATCAGCTCTCTGAAAGCGATTCTTCAAAGAAAAAAAGGTATTGAAGCACCATACAATTCACTATACAGAGCAAGGAGGAACATATTGGAAGAGTTTGATGGAAGTCACGATAAGTCATTCGCTCATCTCCACCAATACACACAGATTGTGTTAGAGAGAAACCCCGGTAGTATTGTGGACATCTAATACGATCATGCTCCAGATCGTCCACGTGTGTTCAGGAGGCTGTTTATTTGTTACGCGGCTCTGAAGGAAGGATTTGTTTTGGGGTGTAGACCATTTCTGGGTGTTGATGGATGTCACCTAAAAGGGCCTTTTGGTGGAGTGCTATTAAGTGCTATTGCAGTTGACGCAAACAATTGATTTTTTCCAGTGGCGTTCGCTGTTGTCCAGAGTGAAACCACATAAACTTGGAAATATTTTTTTCCAAAATCTGAAGAAAGTTGCTCCTTACGAAGAAAGGAAGAGATGGATAATAATCTCCGACAGATAAAAGGTATTTATTTTGTATTTAAAGAGATGAATACAATCTGATCATTGTTCTCTTTGATGGATAAACCTAATCACTTATATCATTGATTTAAATAGATGGATCGAATCTGATTTTTGTTGTCTTTGATTTTCACTTACAGGGGGTTGAACCAGTGTTAAGTGCCGAGCTACCGGAGATGACAAGGCGAATATGTTGCAGACACTTGTACGCAAACTTTAGAAAAGACAATCCTGGCTCAATCCTGAAAAAACACTTTTGGGCTGCTGCTCATGCATATAACAAGAGGGATTTTGGTGAATCCATTACAGCTATCAAGAACTTGTCGTTGCAAGCGTACAACTATTTAAGGAATGTTGATGATGATTTATGGTGTAGGCACAAGATGCTCTTGTATGTGAAGTGTTCAGAGGTAACTACTAATTTTGTAGAGTTTTTCAATTCTAAGTTGGGTGAAGCAAGAGAGAAGCCCATTTTAGTATTGCTTGAGGATATCAGAAGAAAACTGATGGTCAAATTGGAGAAACGGAAGGAAGGTGTAAAAAAATGGAAGAATAACATATCACCTGGTGCAATGAAGTTCATTGATGTAAGGGTAAATCAAGGAAGGTTTCTTGATGTTAGGGCTGGTGGCCACATGAAATTTGAAGTAGGCCCCCAGAGTTGTATAATGTCGTTGACTTGATCGATGGGAGCTGTGACTGTATGACATGTTTTATTTCTGGTATACCTTGTTCACACGTTGTTGCTGCCATTAGATATCTTAGGAGGGATCCAACAGAATTTGTGCATCAATGCTACAGTAAGGATGCATATGTGCGCACTTACTCGAAGTGCATTACCCCAATACCTCATGTTTCTATGTGGCCTGAGTCGGGGTCGGTTGAGATGGATCCACCACCACTCCATAGGATGCCTGGTAGGCCTAAAAAACAAAGGAGGCTGGAGGAAGGTGAGGAAAGTCATTTTAAGAGGTCAACCACTGTGCGTTGTAGTTATTGTAAGCAGCTTGGCCATAACAAGAAAGGATGCTTGCACAACAAAAACAGAGCTGGTGGTAATCGGAAAAAAAATTGAAATGAAGAAAGAAAGCTGATGAAAGTAGTTCTACAACCCGGTATAAGCATGTTCCTGTTTCTCAAATCATTCACTTGTAAGATTTTTCCACTATTATGTATATTGCACTTATGTTTATTATACTTTCGTGCTCATTCGACCATTGCAGACCGAACAAGGAAAAAAATGCTGGAAAACGTGCTCGAATAGGAGAAAAGAATGCTGATGCACATGCAAGTTCATCCCAGAAGAGTATGAGAGTTGATGGGGAGAATCAACAAGGAACTCACCATTGAAGTGTCATGAATTGTGTATGGTTGCTGGTTTTTGAAGAGCTTAGTAGTCTATGAGTTGTAAATGCTTTTTAACGAGGTTAAGTGAATTGTATATGGTTACTGGTTTTTGGAGAGCATAGTAGTGTATCAGCTGTAAATCCTTTTTGGAGAGGTTAAGTGAATTGTATATGGTTGCTGGTTTTTGAGAGCTTAATAGTCCATAAGTTGTAAATCCTTTTTGAAGAGGTTAAGTGATGGGTCATGTCTTTTGAACTAATATATGCCCTGTTTTAGCTGAAGATTGGGTTGGTGTAATCGTTTGCAACAACAGATTGTTGATTTGATATAAAAATGAAGCAGGTTGCTTGTGTGACAGCATATTTATGTTTTTTGTAACAGCTGCTCATTTGTTTGACAACAGCTTGTTAAAATGGTCTGCTGCTATTGTTATTGTTAAAAAAGCTCAAGGTGTGATAGCAGCTTGCTAAAATATTCTGCTAGAGCAGGTGTGATACCAAGTTGATAAAGCTGCTGCTGTTATAAGGCTAGTACTGAAGCTGCTGTTGCTATTGGACAGCCTCATTGTAGTAGTTCTAAATTATGTGGTGTGCTTTGTTAACAACAGTTTGTTGTTATTACAACTTAAGAAATGCACCAGGTTTCTGTTTTGATAAAAAGGAAATGCAGCAGGTGTGACAGTAGCATTGGTTACTTTATAGAAACGGGGTATATAATTCCTCAGGTAGTTGAAAGATTCGGTGTGTATTTGATTCTTGAAGAAAAGTGAATATGAATCATCGGACCCTTCTTTTCTTCCTCACTCATTTATAAATTCTGAAGTAGCTTATATATATGATTCTTGAAACCAGGTATGCGTGTTTGACTCTAGAATTAAGCAATGTGGCTACTTACATTGTCATCTACATTTAATAAGTTGTGTCCTTCCTTTCTGTCACCCCTTTATAAATTCGGTGCACCTTGCCCCTATCTTAACCAAGCAATACAACTAGTTCTGCAGGCTATTTTTTTCGATTTCTTCCCTTGCTTCTTCTTTCTGACTTACAGCTGCGACTGTAGCAGCAAACTGGTGTGTCCGTCCCTTGTCAATCCCTGTGCAACAGATTATGTTGGGTTTGAAGCAGAAGACTCGAACAGCAGGTGGGACTGCCAACTCCACTTCGTGGCTGTAGCCAAGTTTTAGGTAGAGGAGTCGACCTTATGCCTCAGCTCTGGCTTTGAAACCAACTCCTACTACCTTTAGAAAGCGAAAGAATTTAGCTTCCATCCTTGCCTCCAAACTTTAATAATCCACCACCAAAGAGTTCACCTCGAGGTGAATTGCTTTCTTGTAATTGTGCAGTTTTACAGTACACAACATCACGCATGCTAGAGATGAATAATCAGATAGTTGAGCCCTTAATCAGATGGTCTATCTATGAATTGTCTGATGGTCATCATGATGGATTTGCAAACTGCAAACAGAAGATTTATAAACTGCAAACAGATGGTCTATCTATGAATTTTCTTACATAACGTGCTATATTAGGCACCGCCAAATCATAAATTTCATTCCAAGCAACATATGTTTGCAGTTTTATAAATCTTCTGTTTGCAGTTTGCAAATCCATCCTGATATGCAAGCATGGCAATGATCAGATTTAAATGTCATGCTCTTTTCTCATCTCACCTTTTTGGTAGAGCTACCACTATGTTTTGTGCTAGAACTACAGTAGTGCCTCTTCTTCTTGTTTTCTTTAAGCAAAACAATATTTTCATCAGACAAGACTTTTACCTGGGAGCAACAGAGCCAGACACAGTAATGTTTAATAGCCTAATGCTCAACCACTTTATTACACATCTTCATCGCTGAAACAGTAAGAAAAAAGGTGGGAGAATACTTTCAAAATACAACCTGACCACACTTTGATCATTATAATATAGTAAAACAGCAGCATCTTGTCTACACCATGTCTACACATTAAGAAAATTCACTGAATCAACACTAAAATATAGGAAACTACACAAAAACAGATCCACAACTAAAACAACTAAATAGCTCCATAACAACACTACAACAACTCTATCTATGTTGCTTTTACCAACAACATATAAGAAGCTCCAATAACAACATAAGAAAGAGAACTAGAAGCTTAAACATTTCACTCTTCATAACCGTAGCATCTTTGAGGGCAATGGTTCTCATCTCATTCAACATCTCTTTCAACTCTTTGATCTCCTTTTTAAGTGTCATATTCTCATGGTTGACATCATCCTGGTTCACCTCCTCACCGTACAAATCTACTCTCAAAAGGTGTAGGTTGTGTTCCACCTCATACCACCATTTGAAGAATCGACACGTATCACACCGGTATAACAACTTTTTACCGTTTTCAGCAGTGTTAGCAACCAACATCTTGGAATTCTTATTGCATTTACATTTGACATTGACAAAGATGAATTTGCTCGGACTCACTGAATTGTTTGAGGATGACATGTTGATGGCCACAACCTATGAATCAACCAACATCACACCAAGGTAAAATTAGGGTTAACATCAGTAGTTATTCTTGAAGACAACACAATATCATTCCAATGTATTAGTACTGCATAACCTAAACCTAATGAAGTATCAATAAAACTGATAAAGCTATGAATCTAAAGCTTCTGCTTCATATAATGGGAACAAACATACTATAATAGTATTAAAATTAGAAGTTAACGTATAAGTACCAATGAAATTGATAAACTATAAATCTAAAGCTTTTGCTTCAAAATGGGAACAAGCAGATCAGTATTACCGATAATAAATACCGTTAAAATATGTATTGTGTTAGTAGTATTAGTTACAACACAATACATTTCAATGTTTAAGCTTCTTCAGTTTTTCACACGGACAAAGAACCGGTTCTTGTTGGTTGCAGTTTGAAACCAATTCCTAAGCGGATGAAGCGGGAGGAGGGATACACATACCTGGAAGAAGCTTGAGGATGAAGTGGACAGATTGTGCTGTGCTTGGCTTTGGTGCAGTCGTAGAGATTTGGCTTTAGTGCAGTCACAGACGATTTGGTTTTGACATTGTCGACAGTGGGTTAACAAGATTTAGGTGAGGAGAATGTGATATCGCGATTCACAGAGTGGGGAAGTGTGAGAACGAGGGTGAAGCGTGAGAATTTAGGGTTCATTTACGATTTTGGAATTTGGGGTTGGATGTCGTGAGTTTTTTTAAGACTATGTTGTGGCTTTTCCACGTTGGTTTTTTTAAAAAAATATTACAGATCAGCAAATTGCAAACGTCTCCGTAACAGAGTTACACTCCGGGGGTTAGAAGTCAATGAACCAATAACCTCAAGGTGGTTTAAAGTAATTATGATAATGTCAGGGTGGTAAATTGTAATTACCCGAAACCTCAAGGGGGCTGTCAATAATTTTCACAATTAATTATCTATGGTAGTGTTAGCAGGTGTGAAGAATGAAAATCAAATGAAAACTTAATGTAACATCTTAGATTTATTGAATATCCTTAAAATAGCTATGGAAGTGAGTTAAAAGATCCTGATCTGATCTGGAATATTATAACTAACCTCATACCATAAACACATATTTTTATTTACATCCTAGTGTAGGTAATTGACCATACTTTTTTTTTTGAAATGTACCTTATATTATAAAAACTATACTTTTCTAGTGAAAAAACTCACTAGTGGAAAAAAAGAAATAAATGACGCATAATACGGTTAATAGACCAATCATAATTTAACTAGGGGCCGGAGATAATTAGTCACGGTTTTATATAAACTATATTTATAGTGGTCGGGTGATGAAAAGTGGGTAATAGCATCAGACTTTAGGTTATGGTTATATGCAAAAACCGTAATATAAAGTGAAATACCCCAAACCTAAGTATGCTAAGTAAACATCAAATCATGATGTAGTAAGGCTAAAATATACCTTAGAAAGATTGGTAGACAATTTAAACCAAGGAAAACACAAGAAAGTGCCTTAAGGGCAATCAGGGCAAAAACGTGCTCTAAGCTTGGAGTGACTTTGATTAGCACCCAAATACCATATAAGAACTTTAGTAATATGCTAATGGACATTTTAAATCAATTATCAAAGAAAACCAAGCTTGAAAACAAGTTAAAACACAAGATGTGCTTTAAGAAGTCTTAAAGCACATTTTTGAGAAATTGTCTTAGAATTGAGTTTTGAGTGGCTAAATGTCCATCATTACTCTTTAATCAACATGTGTACTAATTAGTATCACATTAGGAAGCCTAAATCAATGGGAAACCAAAAATTTCACGAATATGTGCACTAATTAGTGAATAGTGCCAAATAGTGCCCAAATTAAGCTTAAGTCAACATAAGTCAAAAAGATGGTCAACCAAGACCATAAATATCTCCATTATAAGAGGGGGCCGGTTTTTGATGTGGGGAGTCACCACATGACAAAGCATTAAAGGAAAAGAAGAGGAAAAAGAGAGAATAGTACTATTTGCTTTATAAAAGCAAAATACCTTATATTAGCCTACCTCTCTCCTCTCTTCTTCATTCTCTTCTTATCCCACGGTTTTCTTCACCTTCTTCATCCTCTCAAACCGTTCCAAGCAGCTCCATTCTTGCTTCATCTTCAAATGTCCATAACTTGCTCATTTTAGCTCCAAATCAAAAACTAAACACATATTCTCTTAGTTAGGCCAAGACCTATCTTTCTATCTTTTCAAATCCTTCAAAGATCCATTTTGGTGCCAAGAGAAAACTCCATTGATGGAGGAAAATCAAGTTTGAAGAGCTCATTAGCTTCTCCATTCTCTTAAGGTAAAGAAAATGTAAGAAAAACCATGTTTCCATCATTTCTTCTACATGGCCGAAAATTTCTACTCATGGGGCCTTGTTTTTATGCCTTGTTCTAGCTTGATTATTCACCAAGGACTAGTGGAGGTCCTATTTCATTCAATGCCAAAGTCTACCTTGAGACTTCAAAGGTAATCATCCACTTTTATGCCTTAGAACACATTTCTAACCTAGGGTTTTATTCCTTGAGGTTAGTGTATTGTTTAGTACTCATATGAGTCATTGAATATTGATTAGAACATTGGCAAGGGGAATTTAAGTGGTGGCCGAGATTCATGCAAGAAGAAGGTCTGAGGAGGAGATTAAGATAAGCTGAGAAAACAAGGTAAAATGCTTACGTAATGGTGGTTTAAGTTTAAGGAATGAGTTTTAGATGGGTACCAATGTAGCCTAGGGCTTACATTAGGTAATGGGTTATGTAACCTAAGAAAAAGAACTTAAATAAGCTTGAGAACTTGTGACTAAGGAGCCAAAGGAAATGAGTTAGTAATATAAGTTTAAGATGAGTTTTAAGAACATTATAACTACTATGAGATTGATGGGTGTATTTGCAGGTTGAAAGCCTTTATATGTGGAAATTCAGTGTTTAAGTTTAAGTCATTTAAGGGCCTAAGAGCCATGTCATTTAAAAGCCTTAGTGCTATGCAATTTAAGATTATTGCAATATATTGAGTTTGTTGTGAATGAGTTGGTTTGGGTGATGAGATATGATGAGAAGAACTTGATGTGTATGAGATGGATGAGTGAGGAAAACAATGCATTTGGGCATGATAAGATGCTAGAGAAGCTATGGCGAAATTTGAGTAGAAAACAAAGTGTTTAAGTGGTAGTGGTGAGCTAATATGCCCTAGGGTTTACTAGGGAGCATGAAAAGAAAAATTGGGTGGAAATGAGTTAACTAAGGAGTTCTTGAGGTTTAGAATGACCTAGGATGGTTTATGAGCAATTAGAGTTTAGATGGGTACTAAACACACAAAAATCATGATATGAGGAATGTAAGACTTGTGCATAAGTTTTAAGGAAAGGTGTATAATGCCTTAAGGAGATTTAGGTATGAACTAGAGAGTAAGACAATGAGAGTTTTGAGAACCTTGTGTAAGTGTGATGATGTTAGTGGTGGACTAGTAAGGTTTAGTTGAATGGTAATGTGTGGACTTGGGTGATGGAAGTGAAAAAGGTAGGAGGATGTTGTAAGTCATCAAGGAAAATGACTAGGAATGTAAAAGAGCGTATGATCGTGAGAATGGTGAGTAAGTGAGTAAAAGGAGGTGGAAATGTCCAAGGAGGGGTTAGTATAGTTAAGGTAAAGAAGAACAAGGTTAAGGTGCTAAGAGGATGACAAGAAATGTTTAGGTATGCCCAAGAGTTTAGGAATGATGAGTAACAAATGGAAAAGAGAGGAATTTGTGCATGGTTATGTAAGATGACTTGAGGAAGTTTTGGTAAATGAACTGAAGATGGAAAATAATGTTTATGAAGTGCCCAAACTGTTAAGGAGGGAACACTTGGGTTGGTTGAAGTTTTGGTAAAGATACAAGTTGGTAATGTAAGGAATTCTATGATAAGTGTTAGGAGTGTTTGTAAGAATTGAGCAAATGTTTGAGAAGATCTTTGGAAGTTGTTTTAATGAGTTGGTGGAGGTTATAAGGTGTGTTTGATGTGCCAAATGATGTTAGAACACATTAGGAGGCTTGAGGAAAAATTTGGAGAAAGTTTGACTATGTATGGGAAGTTTCTGCAGCCGACCTACCCAGGGGACCGACCCCAGTCTGGGTCGGTCGGGCTGAAACTGTGAAGTTGGATGTTCTCTGCAGCCGACCTACCCAGGGGGTGGGTCGCTCGGTGGGTCGGTCGGACCATAAAAAAAAAGAAAAAAAAAAAAAAAAAGAAAGAAACCCTAAGAGAGTTTAGTGGTATTAATGGTACCCCATTAAGGGGGCAATGATGATTAGTGGTATAAAGACCTAAGGGATTAAGTTAAGAATAAACTTAAAGGTTTAAGATTAAGTTCGTAAGATTAAGTTGTAAGACTTAAGAGATGTTAGGTGGGGATCATTAAGGGTTAAGTAAGTTAAGTAAGATAAGTAAGTTGAATTGAGTTAAGTGATTAACAACCTAAAACTGAATGAATGTTTTAGGACTTGGAAATTGGACTCCGGAAGAGATTAAGCAACTGAACGGCCAACGGTGAACGGTACAGTTCTCTTGTGACCTGCTTGCTAACGAGGTGTCCCTCGGCTTGTGTGCTATTTGTTTTTGTGTGCTCACTAAACAAGATAAAGCATGCAACCGGAATATATTATATTCTTGTATTGTTGTGTGATGTTTGAAAACTAACACAAACATACCGTGAGAACTTACTAACCAATGTTTAGTAAGGAATTGAGTGAGACTAAGGAACGCCCCCTAATAAGGGACGATATGAACCGAAAGAGGTTAACCAACAAACATGGTCTTGAGATAACTACTAACTGGAACTCGAGTGAGGAAACTCGGGACCGATCTCTGGTCATGCATGCTAAGGAAAGGGGGTCGGTATCTATAGCAGATTCGACTTCCGATTAAGGACTAGTCCTCGGACTAGTAGCCTTGGGTCGGTTGGCCGGCCGGCTACATTGGACATCCAGTCCAAGGTAGGTGGCTTTAAGATGGCGTGGGGGGATCAAGCCTACATCCCCAACAATTTAGAATGTTGTTTATTGCCGGTAAGTGTCCTGCTGCTGGCTATGGTTAACCAAGCCCTACAAAAATAAACAACAAACTAAGGGCTAACCTGTTCCCAATGAGAGAACGGTTGGCATACATAAGGTAAGGTTAAGATAAGTTGCAACCATTCCTTTTAAAGGATGGTTTGTATTGTTAAGTTTAAGATTAAGGTAAGGTTAAGATGAGTTGCAACCATTCCTCTTAAAAGGATGGTTTGTATAATTAAGATTAAGAAAAGCGACATCCACTCCTTATTAAAGGATGGTTGTTTCTAAGATTAAGATGAAACTAAGATTGAGGTGAGATAAGGATGGACTAAGATTAAGAGGGAACATTACTTAAGGAGTTAAATAACTAACTCTCTGACTTAGGGAACGCATTTAAGTCGTTCATTGTGTGTGAACTTTGATTGTTCATATATGGATTGTTGTTTACAGCATTACTATTATGTTGTGCATTTAATCAACCTCCATGCTATCGACAATTAGTCGTCGTAGCCACGTTAGCTTGGGGGCCATGAGGGGATCGTACCAGCATTCGTGCTGACCCCCTTTGGGGGCTGTTTTTACTACACAGGTACACCAGGAGGCGGCCGTCGCGAGAGTAAGAAGGGGTACAAGTGTCACGGGTTAACTGTGGCCTACGAGTTGTGCATGTACACTCGTATGGCAATTTGAGCTAGTAAGATGTATAGGACGTGAGGGGGTTGTAAGAGGGATATGTATTTGGTTAAGGTTGTATGCACTAATGTTCGGTATATTCTGTAGTCAGACCGTGGCAAGGTCCTGGATTGTAAAGAATTCCGTTGTGACATGTTTATATATATACTGTTAAGTTGCGAGACCACATCTGGATTGAGTTGGGGTGTTACAAAAAGTGGTATCAGAGCGTAGTTACGCTCTGAAGACAAGAAATACCGAACTTAGGAGAATGATGAGGTTGAGATTGAGTTATGGATTAAGGGTTGAGAGATAGAGTGAGAGGTGCGTTAGCCAGGACTTCCCGGTGTTTACCGGATATCCATAGTACCTAGGCCCGCCCTCCACATCCCTAACCCTAAATACGTGGAACAAACGCCAGAGAGAAGAAAGCCTTCTCTTACTCGGGAAACCCGATCTGGCAGTTAGCTAACAGTAAGCAATGCGAGAAACAACTTGTTGTACAACAGTTATGGAGAACTTGGAGGTTTTTAATGGAGCGCAACAGAGAAACAGGCGCTACCTATGGAATTCTATCAGTAAGGGAACGGAAATTACCGGCAACATGGGTCGACATGCTACGCAGTCGAAATAACCCGCTATACCAATGGTAAGGAAAGCACTACGCGTGCAATGGATAAGGAAATGATAAGAGACATGAGTACCGGACAGTGGTCCGAGTGAGCATAACAGTGGGATAATACAGAGCATGAGGATTGAGATTACTGGAAGGTCCAGTTAAGAACGGGAACTCCAAACCCCATACAATGAAAAAGGTTGCAAACCTGCCCGACATAACGCGGACAACGGTGGAACACATATAAATTGTATACCGAAATAGGACTACGGTGTAGTGCCTAAAGGAGAATCATTACTTAATAACCACAACAGAATGTGTGGAGACAGGAGCGAGGATTAAGACATAAGAAATATTAAGGGGCTCCCTCAGAAAGAGGAACGCCCTGGTAGATGACAGTACTGTCAAACAACAAGGAAACTGCCGGATGGACGGTTATCCAAAATAAGAGATTATCGAAGGAGTCCCGAGGACTACCAATTACATGGAAATTAGAAGGAAGTGTCACTACCGATGTACCTTGTACCAATAACCCATCCTGCATGGCGCACTTGCCATAGCAAGTGCTACCACGGTTAAGCTACACGAAAAGCCATCAAGGCGAGATAGGAGAACGCTACAGTTGTAACACATATTAATACCGGATTGTAAATCCATAAGAACAGAAAAATAAGACCTTGGAAAGGCCCGATGGCCTGATCATGATGAGATGAGGTGACACACCAGTCAGCCGGGAGCAGAACTTGGACATAATATTAGACCATATGGATGTTAGCAATAGTACAACAACAACCGACAGTGCGGTAAGAACATCAATCCCGAACTCAAGGGGAAAAAACCTAAGAGATCGCTCGGTAATGCGAGCAAAAACACTATATAAGCAATGATATACAAGGGATGTATTATAAGATACTATTGAGACTGTTGAAGCATCGACTTACAACGAAAACGGGATAAGACTCCCAGAGTGACCATTAAGGATACCAATAACAACATTCTTCAATGAAGATGTGTGGACGACCAAGAAAACAAGGACAAAGAAATAAACGTAAGCTATAACCTACTAAGGATTAAAGTCGTACAACCCTGGAAAAGGAAAGCTCAGAGGACTACCCCCACAGAGCGGGCATAGTCGAGCCGAACAACTGATGAATGACAGTTAACACTGTTTGTTTAACTCATTAACACCCAAGTATGATTGATCATCAACGGGTGGCATAGTCAACGGAAGTTGAACGAAGCGTTGAGATGGAGTATAAGATAACAGGATTATATCCAACTTGGACACCTTAAGGCGAACGCCTAATACGAACCTAACCTTGACTATTAAAAGACATAAGTCTAGTAAAATGACAGCATTGTCAAAGACATTAAGTAACCTCAGATCACCTGAACAACTTCCCTAGCAGGAAGCAGGATGCAGCAACTTATCATGAAACCCGATACTACATTTAGTATGTAACCTAACGGTGGATAGTGCTCAAAGAACCAGAATCTTATAGGGATGACTTGCAGATGAGTAAGAGTACAAATAATGAACTGAGACATTAAGCATTAAGAGCCTACGAGCCAAGGATGTTAACCACATCAGAGCCTGAGGCGCGGTAAGTTGTAAGAGAGCTTGTTTAAGCCACGAAGGGACTACAATTAGTAGATATGAACGGTTACCAAAACTATAACTTAGATGGGAAGAACATTACCAAGAGAGGGTACCAATGAGAATATTGAGATAATGCTAAGGACAGGAGCGGAGAACGAACCATGCCTTTTAGGGTGGGGATACCTCTCCTTGTTGTGAGGCCATGAGTGGGAATGAACCCCTCAAAAAGGCTTTCATATTAGGGATAAAATACACTTTATTTAGAAAATGGAAACTATGAACCTTGAGATTACCTTAGAACATACCAGATACACTTGATAATAAGGAAGGTTGCACAGATAGACCCCATATCCAACACCCAGGATGTAAGAATTAGTAATGGCCAGAGATAAACATTGTGACTGCACATTATGGCACGTCAATTAATCAATGCTCAGAAGAGCTTGTGATTCAGTGGATGACTTCTTCAGTAACCAATTAAACTACATGGTAGATAACATCACTAAGGATGAAAGGAAGCGAAAGAAATTAGCCTACTTACGAATCTGAGATTGGAGCATAACATCTTCATATCAAGAGTAAACTATTTTACAACACGGTACGACAACCGCCAATACCGGAATGAGAGAACTCCCAGTGTGGTTACACCAAGAAGGGATTGATTATAAGGTAAGACATTAGGATAAATGAGTAAGAGGTTGCGCCATCAATGGGCAACATAGTAAGAGCCAACTACCAGGATAGTAGTGGTCGTGAGTACAATAGTTAGATAAGTGGATTAAGTCATGGTACGCGGTAAGGCGACCATTATGTATGAGCCGTCAAATATTGACACTGAGGCAATTAGATTTATGAGTTAAGACCAATATAAGTAAGGAAATAAGATGGTAGACGAACTGAGCATTGATGCCAGTATCTGGACCTGGCTAGGTAAGATTTCACAGGAAGCACACTACCCATTCTCATGGAACTAGAAGTGCATTTCTAGTAGAACAAATATGAGAAACAAGATAAGAGGCTCTACGGAAAGAGACCTCAATTTTTAAGAGACCGAATCAGTACGGGATACAGAAAGAGCTAGAGCATACAATACCAAGAACACAATAATGGATTTCCTTGATTAACTTCAAGAAGAACAATAAATGTTATTATGGAACGATGAAGAGGAGATCGACAACAGAATACTTCATAATTAGCAATAGCTAAACGTGTGACGGACACTATGAGTTTACTAAAACGAGACGTGGGACGACTGCACCCCACAGGGGCTTGCAGGCCTGACACGCTCATTTATGAGTTAGTTGGGTAAGTAGTAATGTGTACCAGTAAGGTACCCATGCATGTGGACGAGTGGTGTAAGGAACGGGAGGTAGTCGACTCCGTACCACGGACAACGACGCAAGATCACACGAGAGCAGCTACTACCACAGCAGTCAAAGAGAAGAATTCAGTTGAACCAGCAACACAGAGGAACCAGAGAACAAATAATTAAGGACTATGAAGTGCGAAGAGCACAAATTGTTAAGTACAGACATTGGACATGTCTTAAGATGTAAGAGATTAAGACTGTAAAGCGCGATATGCACTAAACAGTAGTTTCAGACTAAGAATCATCCTCAGACCAAAGGTCAGTTGGAGAGAACAAATTAGACATTCAAGAAAATACTAAGAGTATGAGCATAAGATCTTCAAGGAGAATGGATAGACGAGTTACAACTCATTAAGGCCGTGTATATATAAAGATAACACGTGTCCATTGAGACAATTAAGCCTAAGATTATCAGAGTCGCACAGCGGAAGCTAGCAGACCACTACCTTTGAGATAAGACCAAACTAAGTTAAGGAAACGGTATAAGTACCGTTAAGAATCCTCGATACAGAGACTAAGTCATTCCTGATCGAATTCTAAGTAGATAGATGACATGGAAGCTAGAATGCTTGGTAAGAATTAGACATCTTGAACTTATGTTCAAAGATCATGTAATGTTGATTACGTGGGCGTAATCCATTTTAAGGGGGGTAGAGCGAAAACCGCTTAGCGTATGTTTGTGTACTGAGTACATAAACTACGGTGTGCATAGCACAAAATAATTTGAGAATATGTTTTACATAAACATTTGAGATAAATCATGGTTATTGCACACAGAAGATGTGAATACCATACATATTAAGTACCTATCTTGTTAACTCCGGAGTGAGTACAAGTTAAGAGAATTAAGGAAGAGGATTAAGGAGTCTTAAGAAATAAGAATATATGAGGTATGAGTCAATATGAGACTATGTGGGAGATAAGAATAAGATAACATTATGGGATACAATTTGATATGATTATGGGTTAGGAAATAGTAATGCTATGTGGTATGAGACATGGAAGGGGTATGAGACTGATATAGAATTTAGTAGGAATTTAAGTCTTGAGGTAATTACTAAGAGATGAATTGGGAATGTTGATGGAATGAGTCCACACTTTGAGATGTATTGATTATGATTAGAAGAACTAAAAAGATAGAAAATTGGACATGAGTGAATTATTTGGATGTTTGAAAATGACGTGGGAGGTGGAACTTGATTTTCTAGGGATCAAGGGAAACCGAACACAAATTGGGGTGGAAGGATAGTTCTACACTGATGCTGATCACATCAGGGTTGGATGATTCCTGAAACTCCCTACCAGTGGTCACAATTAAATCACACTAAGGATAGAGGCCTTAGGATAAAATGAAATTGGAGTTGCTTGTATTTTTAATTAGAGGAATTATTCCTCACGTGACCTCGTAAAAAGGATTACCTTTTACTGAGTCTCGCCCATGAAGTCGAGGACGCACGAGCCTTTGTCTTCGGACCGGTGACATGGGGAGAGCAGCGTGTTTTGTATTCTGGCCCATGGTGACGAGGACGAATGAGCCATTGTCTACGGACCGGTGACATGGGAGAATGCGTGGAAGGAAATTATGTGAATGTTTTAATCATCAAAAGAAACAAGGAGAATTTTGAGTGCTATACATGCTTAAGCATGTTGTGTGATATTTAAGAATAAGAATATGGTGGATCTAAGGATTCAATGAGTTTAAGTATACATAAGTATGATCTATATGATCTGAGGAATGAGGTAAATATGTATTCTAATAAGATAAGGGCATGGGAACTTTGGGGACAAAGTTCTTTAAGGGGGGTAGATTGAAATACCCCAAACCTAAGTATGCTAAGTAAACATCAAATCATGATGTAGTAAGGCTAAAATATACCTTAGAAAGATTGGTAGACAATTTAAACCAAGGAAAACACAAGAAAGTGCCTTAAGGGCAATCAGGGCAAAAACGTGCTCTAAGCTTGGAGTGACTTTTATTAGCACCCAAATACCATTATAAGACTTTAGTAATATGATAATGGACATTTTAAATCAATTAGCAAAGAAAACCAAGCTTGAAAACAAGTTAAAACACAAGATGTGCTTTAAGAAGTCTTAAAGCACATTTTTGAGAAATTGTCTTAGAATTGAGTTTTGAGTGGCTAAATGTCCATCATTACTCTTTAATCAACATGTGTACTAATTAGTATCACATTAGGAAGCCTAAATCAATGGGAAACCAAAAATTTCACGAATATGTGCACTAATTAGTGAATAGTGCCAAATAGTGCCCAAATTAAGCTTAAGTCAACATAAGTCAATAAGATGGTCAACCAAGACCATAAATATCTCCATTATAAGAGGGGGGCGGTTTTTGATGTGGGGAGTCACCACATGACAAAGCAATTAAAGGAAAAGAAGAGGAAAAAGAGAGAATAGTACTATTTGCTTTATAAAAGCAAATACCTTATATTAGCCTACCTCTCTCCTCTCTTCTTCATTTCTCTTCTTATCCCACGGTTTTCTTCACCTTCTCGTCCTCTCAAACCGTTCCAAGCAGCTCCATTCTTGCTTCATCTTCAAATGTCCATAACTTGCTCATTTTAGCTCCAAATCAAAAAACTAAACATATATTTCTCTTAGTTAGGCCAAGACCTATCTTTCTATCTTTTCAAATCCTTCAAAGCTCCATTTTGGTGCCAAGAGAAAACTCCATTGATGGAGGAAAATCAAGTTTGAAGAGCTCATTAGCTTCTCCATTCTCTTAAGGTAAAGAAAATGTAAGAAAAAACCATGTTTCCATCATTCTTCTACATGGCCGAAAATTTCTACTCATGGGGCCTTGTTTTTATGCCTGTGTTCTAGCTTGATTTATTCACCAAGGACTAGTGGAGGTCCTATTTCATTCAATGCCAAAGTCTACCTTGAGACTTCAAAGGTAATCATCCACTTTTATGCCTTAGAACACATTTCTAACCTAGGTTTTTATTCCTTGAGGTTAGTGTATTGTTTAGTACTCATATGAGTCATTGAATATTGATTAGAACATTGGCAAGGGGAATTTAAGTGGTGGCCGAGATTCATGCAAGAAGAAGGTCTAAGGAGGAGATTAAGATAAGCTTGAGAAAACAAGGTAAAATGCTTACCTAATGGTGGTTTAAGTTTAAGGAATGAGTTTTAGATGGGTACCAATGTAGCCTAGGGCTTACATTAGGTAATGGGTTATGTAACCTAAGAAAAAGAACTTAAATAAGCTGAGAACTTGTGACTAAGGAGCCAAAGGAAATGAGTTAGTAATATAAGTTTAAGATGAGTTTTAAGAACATTATAACTACTATGAGATTGATGGGTGTATTTGCAGGTTGAAAGCCTTTATATGTGGAAATTCAGTGTTTAAGTTTAAGTCATTTAAGGGCCTAAGAGCCATGTCATTTAAGAGCCTTAGTGCTATGCAATTTAAGATTATTGCAATATATGAGTTTGTTGTGAATGAGTTGGTTTGGGTGATGAGATATGATGAGAAGAACTTGATGTGTGTGAGATGGATGAGTGAGGAAAAAATGCATTTGGGCATGATAAGATGCTAGAGAAGCTATGGCGAAATTTGAGTAGAAAACAAAGTGTTTAAGTGGTAGTGGTGAGCTAATATGCCCTAGGGTTTACTAGGGAGCATGAAAAGAAAAATTGGGTGGAAATGAGTTAACTAAGGAGTTCTTGAGGTTAGAATGACCTAGGATGTTTATGAGCAATTAGAGTTTAGATGGGTGTACTAAACACACCAAAATCATGATATGAGGAATGTAAGACTTGTGCATAAGTTTTAAGGAAAGGTGTATAATGCCTTAAGGAGATTTAGGTATGAACTAGAGAGTAAGACAATGAGAGTTTTGAGAACCTTGTGTAAGTGTGATGATGTTAGTGGTGGACTAGTAAGGTTTAGTTGAATGGTAATGTGTGGACTTGGGTGATGGAAGTGAAAAAGGTAGGAGGATGTTGTAAGTCATCAAGGAAAATGACTAGGAATGTAAAAGAGCGTATGATCGTGAGAATGGTGAGTAAGTGAGTAAAAGGAGGTGGAAATGTCCAAGGAGGGTGTAGTATAGTTAAGGTAAAGAAGAACAAGGTTAAGGTGCTAAGAGGATGACAAGAAATGTTTAGGTATGCCCAAGAGTTTAGGAATGATGAGTAACAAATGGAAAAGAGAGGAATTTGTGCATGGTTATGTAAGATGACTTGAGGAAGTTTTGGTAAATGAACTGAAGATGGAAAATAATGTTTATGAAGTGCCCAAACTGTTATGGAGGGAACACTTGGGTTGGTTGAAGTTTTGGTAAAGATACAAGTTGGTAATGTAAGGAATTATATGATAAGTGTTAGGAGTGTTTGTAAGAATTGAGCAAATGTTTGAGAAGATCTTTGGAAGTTGTTTTAATGAGTTTGGTGGAGGTTATAAGGTGTGTTTGATGTGCCAAATGATGTTAGAACACATTAGGAGGCTTGAGGAAAAATTTGGAGAAAGTTTGACTATGTATGGGAAGTTTCTACAGCCGACCTACCCAGGGGACCGACCCCAGTCTGGGTCGGTCGGGCTGAAACTGTGAAGTTGGATGTTCTCTGCAGCCGACCTACCCAGGGGGTGGGTCGGTCGGTGGGTCGGTCGGACCATAAAAAAAAAGAAAAAAAAGAGAAAGAACCCTAAGAGAGTTTAGTGGTATTAATGGTACCCCCATTAAGGGGGCAATGATGATTAGTGGTATAAAGACCTAAGGGATTAAGTTAAGAATAAACTTAAAGGTTTAAGATTAAGTTTGTAAGATTAAGTTGTAAGACTTAAGAGATGTTAGGTGGGGATCATTAAGGGTTAAGTAAGTTAAGTAAGATAAGTAAGTTGAATTGAGTTAAGTGATTAACAACCTAAAACTGAATGAATGTTTTAGGACTTGGAAATTGGACTCCGGAAGAGAGATTAAGCAACTGAACGGCCAACGGTGAACGGTACAGTTCTCTTGTGACCTGCTTGCTAACGAGGTGTCCCTCGGCTTGTGTGCTATTTGTTTTTGTGTGCTCACTAAACAAGATAAAGCATGCAACCGGAATATATTATATTTCTTGTATTGTTGTGTGATGTTTGAAAACTAACACAACATACCGTGAGAACTTACTAACCAATGTTTAGTAAGGAATTGAGTGAGACTAAGGAACGCCCCTAATAAGGGACGATATGAACCGAAAGAGGTTAACCAACAAACATGGTCTTGAGATAACTACTAACTGGAACTTGAGTGAGGAAACCCGGGACCGATCTCCGGTCATGCATGCTAAGGAAAGGGGGTCGGTATCTATAGCAGATTCGACTTCCGATTAAGGACTAGTCCTCGGACTAGTAGCCTTGGGTCGGTTGGCTGCCGGCTACATTGGACATCCAGTCCAAGGTTCCAAGGTAGGTGGCATTAAGATGGCGTGGGGGGATCAGCCTAATCCCAACAATTTAGAATGTTGTATTGCCGGTAAGTGTCCTGCTGCTGGCTAGGGTTAACCAAGCCCTACAAAAATAAACAACGAACTAAGGGCTAACCTGTTCCCAATGAGAGAACGGTTGGCATACATAAGGTAAGGTTAAGATAAGTTGCAACCATTCCTTTTTAAAGGATGGTTTGTATTGTTAAGTTTAAGATTAAGGTAAGGTTAAGATGAGTTGCAACCATTCCTCTTAAAAGGATGGTTTGTATAATTAAGATTAAGAAAGCGACATCCACTCCTTATTAAAGGATGGTTGTTTCTAAGATTAAGATGAAACTAAGATTGAGGTGAGATAAGGATGGACTAAGATTAAGAGGGAACATTACTTAAGGAGTTAAATAACTAACTCTCTGACTAAGGGAACACATTTAGTCGTTCATTGTGTGTGAACTTTGATTGTTCATATATGGATTGTTGTTTACAGCATGTACTATTATGTTGTGCATTTAATCAACCTCCATGCTATCGACAATTAGTCGTCGTAGCCACGTTAGCTGGGGGACATGAGGGGATCGTACCAGCATTCGTGCTGACCCCCTTTGGGGGCTGTTTTTACTACACAGGTACACCAGGAGGCGGCCGTCGCGAGAGTAAGAAGGGGTACAAGTGTCACGGGTTAAGTGTGGCCTACGAGTTGTGCATGTACACTCGTATGGCAATTTGAGCTAGTAAGATGTATAGGACGTGAGGGGGTTGTAAGAGGGATATGTATTTGGTTAAGGGTGTAATGCACTAATGTTCGGTATATTCTGTAGTCAGACCGTGGCAAGGTCCTGGATTGTAAAGAATTCCGCTATGACATGTATATATATATACTGTTAAGTTGCGAGACCACATCTGGATTTGTTGGGGTGTTACATAAAGGTTGGGGGCGGCTTTAGATTACGGTACTCCTACAAACGTAATTGAAAGACTGCACTCTGACTCACTAGACGATATTGTTCTACATATCCATATCTGCGCGTGCTTTTACTCACTAGATGATGTCGTTCTACAGGTGGCGTGAGGCTTTAGATTACGGTTCTTCCAGAACTGTAATTAAAAGCGTGATGGTATTAAAATTGAGCATGTATTTTCCAAACTTAAAATTTTTTGATAGTGTGCAGGTACTAATTACCATACTACCTTGTCGTTTGGACGTCATACACAACTTCTCGTGCATGCTCTTTTTCTCCTTCTGTTGTCAAGTCGTAACTTTCTTCCACGCAAACTCACTATAGCCAAAAAAATCTCTCTTCTTCAAGCCGCTTGGTAAGCTTTTTCTCTCTTCTCCCTTTTTTCTTTGTTTATATTCTTTCATTTTGATGAAGATTTCCACTACGCAGATCGACACTTCTCTTTTCACAAACTCACCAATCCCTACTCATCAACATTAAACATGTTCCGCAGGACGAACAACGTAAGTTCTTTAAAGTTAATAACATAAATGAAGTGTTTTTTTAGTTTATGTCAATCTGTAGCGTGGATGTGTTGTAGGAGTAGTGTTAAACCATGGATGTTTCAAATGCATGCAAACTGATTGATGCATGTTCATATGTGATTTCATATGTATTGGGTTTATTTGTTCATCTGGATAGTCGATGCGTAGGGTTGTTCGATTTCTTGTGCGGATATCAGTTTAACATTCATTTGTCATTTTAGTTGTTCCTAATAATTAACAGATATATTTATCATGCTGCCCTGCTGCTACATCGAGCATATCTTCTATGTTTGTGCTTTCTTATATTGTTTGCTGGCATTATTATATATAGGGTTATTGTATCCTAAGGATGACCCCATTAGCCTAGAGATGGCGTCTAGTTCAGCATCCAGATAAAAAAAGATTTAACACCAGCTAATAAAATAGATTCACCCAGTTGATAAATAAAGAGGGTGAAAGGTAATGCATGAATCCTTGCCGTTCTTGATATTTTTTTATTCTTAATCTTTCCGATTTGTTAATGTGCATGTCTTTATCATAACATTTTCTATATGTTCAATTTATGTAACAAGAAACGGTGGGAAGCTGACACACCGGTGCTGAAATTTTACACCGTGCATGACCTCACCACGTCTCCGCCAACGGAAAAATTGTGCATGGAAATGATGGATGTGGTGAACCTTGAAGCTTCAAGGTCCCCACCCACATTTTATGTACCCAAACCTGCCGGTGAGGGTTGCAGCTACAAACCTGAGGACTTTAAACCCTTGAAACACGCACAGTAGGATCTCCTAGTGAAATACCCCGAACTTAACTATAGTGATTAATTAGGCTAATGAGATATTTAGAATCTTAACTATACCTAAATAATATGTGGAAACAATTCCTGAAGAAAACAGATCCATATAAGGGGTTAAAAATGTAAAAGAAGCCTTAAAGCACATTTTTGGAAAAACTGGGAAAATATGACTTTAAGCGGTTTAATGGAGTTGAGTTTATTATAATTAATTATGTGACTATAATTAAACACTAATGAAGGTCTAGGAACCATTAAAATTAAATAAAAAAAAAAAATCAGGAAAAACTGTCCAGTTAGTGAATAGTGCCAAACGGGGACTCATGGGGTGTTTGCTAAAAGACCCAACAGCCCTCCTCTTCATTTTGTAAATAAAAATATGGCACCCCTCTTGTGTGTGCCCACATTTTCATCCCCTCTCCCAACTCTATTAATTCCCTTTAAGTTAGAAAAGACAAAAGAGATATAGTAGAAAAAGTACAATTTGCTTTTACCATTCTCTCTCCTCCCATTTCCCTATCTCTCTCATTTTTCCAGTCTCACTAGCTCTCTCTTCTTCTCCCCTTTGTTAATGGCGATTTCTTGAGCCCTCTAGCATCCCTCCATTCCCTTCATCTTTGAAGGCCTAAACAAAGTCATAACAGGAAAAAGATTACACCATTGTACCCCCCCTCATCTCGGAGATCATTTTCCATATTTCAAAACCAAAAACCTTTAAGTTGGTCTCCATGGCTGTAGCTCTATTTGAAGAAGGAGACAACACATTGTGAGCTAGAACATCCCTTGGTCGTCTTAAGGTAAAAAGGAACTCAAAACACCCTCTTTTCTAGCTTCTTTGCAACAAAAAATTTCCAGCTATTGAGCTCTCTAGTTCCCCTTGTTCCAGCCAGTTTTTATCTTCAAGATAGGAGCTGGAGTCTTGTTGTTGTGCTAGTCTAACACTCTATCTAGAGATTGGAAGGTAATCTCCCATTTTAGAGCTTTAAACTACTCTCTCATTCTATGGTTAGTTATAAAGCTTAAGTGTTTTCCTTAATGCTCATTATATCTAGGGCATGGATGTAGCATTAGCAACTCCCCATTTGGCCGATTTGTAAAACAAGAACAAGAAGAAAGAAAGAGCAAGGTGAAAGGAAAGAGAAAAGAGGAAAAGAAAACTAGAAACTCTAAGGTAATTGACTTACCTTTGAAACTGTTTTGGAATGCTTTGTGGCACTAAATTTAAATTGTGTTATGTTGTTGATTTATGTGGAGTTAGTTTAGTGTTGGTTATGTTGATGTTTAAAGGCCTTGGAGCCAAGTTATTTAAGTGGGAAGTTCCTTGTTATTAATGTGGTGAAAGTGCTGAAATTAGTGTGTGGTTAGTGTCTAGGATAATATGGTGACTGAATAGGTTTTGATGAGTTGAATAATACAATGTGGGCATACTTAAAATTGTAGGGAAACTCTGTCGAAATTTGTAGAAACTAGGTGACTTAAGTGTTTAGTGAGGAGGAATGACCTAGGTTTAAACTAGGTGTGTTAGAGATCAATTTAGATAAATAATCACCTTGAAACTAGATTAGAGAGAGCTATGTAGTTGAGTAAAACTTGGGAGGAAAATAATGTAAATTGAATACTTGTAAGGCATTAGTGGTGAACCAATTGAGTGAACAAAGAAGGAGAGCAAAAATCTACACTTAAGAACTTCTAGGAGAATTAAGAGTGGGAAATAGTGTAAGTTAACCAAGAATTGAGTAATGAGTTTAGTAAATGAATTAGGAAGGTTAGAATGTCAAATTAGTGTAAAACATGCTAGAAGGATGTAGATTTGGGGAAGATTGGGGAAGAATTGGGCAAAAGATTGAAGTTCGAACAGAGTTTAAAAACTGTCAAATGCAATAGAACTCCGACCACTTTACTAGTCTTGGTCCGGGTTTGCAAACAAGTACACAAACCCGAACCACCTCTTAAACTTGGCAGAATGTTTATCTGAAGGATGGTCCGGGTTTACAAACAAGTACCTAAACCCGAACCACGTCTGAAAATAGGCAGAAAGGTCTTCTCTAGGTTGGTCCGGGTTTACAAACTGGGACACAAACCGGACCAACATAAAAACATGGAAGTAGCTTGATCGAAGAGATGGTTCGGGTTTTCAACTTAATCAAGTCTTGGATTATGATATGTATCATTCATCCCCGAGCATGAAGAAACAGATATATATATTTGTTAGCGACGATTGGTGATGCTGCTCTATGGCTTTGGGTTCTGAGTGAATATGATTGTATGTGAAATATATTCGGTAGGTAGCAGGATTGTAATTTTTTTTTTAAATGCAAGATTTACCCACGGAATATCTATAGAAATTTCTATAGGTAAAGTGGTTTGCGGGTATTCCATGGGTAAATTTCATGGCAAACCGAGGCTTAGACCATGGGTAATCCGTAGGAAATACCTACGAAATTATTCCGTGGGTAATTTGTCTCGTGGGTATTCCGAGGGTATTCATGTGACAAAATATCATGAAATTCTTGGGTATTCCGTAGGTATTTACCCACGAAAATTTCCGTAGTTAAATGGTCTCGTGGGTATTCGTGGGTATCCAAGTGGCGACATAACATAAGTTCCGTGGGTATTCCGTAGGTGTTTACCCACGGACCGTTCCGTAGGTAATTACCCATGGAACTTTCCATAGGTATTTAGAAGTAAATTACCTACACGACTTTTATTTGGTAGGTAATTAGCTTACCCACGAGGTATTTACCCACAGATCGGTTCCGTAGGTATTCCGTAGGTAAATTTCAATACCTACCACTTACCCACGGAAATGTCTGTAGGTAAATCCGTTTTTTCTAGTAGTGTACGCAAACCTGGACCAACACAAAAATGCTCCAGAATGTTAAAAATGAGATTTTAACATGGGGAATTGTTTGGTATTGCTATTATATGATTGTTAGGAGTTGATTAACGATATTTAATGGTCATTAGAGGTGTAAACAAGCATAAGAAATAATGAGAAGTAAATAACTTGTGTCGTTAAGTTTAAATTATAATGAGTTAGTAATTATAAACCGGGAAATATTAAAGATGAAATGAGTTAGGTTAATTATAGAGAATTAACCGTCTGATTCCATGAATGTTATAGGATTTGAATAGTTGGACTCCGAAGGAGAGTCGACGAGCAAACAACGACGGTGAACGGTATGATTTTCTCATGCCCTGTATGCTAATGAGGTTTCCTCGATTTGTGTGTTTGTGTGTTTATATGCAATCACCTAATCAAGATAAATGCACAAATATGATCTATTTCATTTCTTTATGTCTTGTGATTGAATATCTATTCGAATGAGTTGTGATTGACACATGAAGTTTGTATAACTCATGAAAGACATAATTAATGGTTGTAGTACTATGACTTGATGAATGAAAGATTCTCACTAACTCCCTAACTATGAGACCTTCCTAACTTTGAGAAAATGGTAACTTGGAGTATGGGAGAAGCCCGATATAGTTTCGGCCACACGTGAGAATGAGGAAACAAGAGAGGTTGTTTTCTGAGTTTTGGGTTAACCTTCCCACCATGGTCCAGACCCTTTATGGGCGCAACCCGGGGAAGTAAGCCAACCTAAAGCCCGGTGGTGAGATAGTCTTGTCTCTGCCCGGAGGTCAACCGACTTGACTTAATAATTATTCAAGAGAAGGATAATAGGTAAATTAAAGATCATGACTAGTGTGAGTCATATGATCAAGAAATAAGAGTTAAGAACATCCGATTAACCCGGATAAGAAAAAACTAACAATAGATGAGGTCAAAACTTGAGAGGAGAATCTCAAGGCCTCGGTGACTGATGATTGGATGACTTATGAATTGTTTCCATTGCATGTGTTATGCCCTACGTATGAGTGTTGTTTTTGCATGATTACTATGTTGTTAATATTAGCATGTATGCTTGAATTAAAATGAACTCCATGTAGGTGACCAAGTAGTCGGCGTACCCCCGTTAGCACGCAGGGTATGTGAATTTCATGCTAGCAAGTTGTGCTGAGCCCCTTTGGGGCCAATGATTTCCATTTCAGGTACCCGAGAAGGTTGATGGTCGAGATGAGACCGAGATGTTATGCCTTTTGTTAGCTAGTGAATTTTGAATGGTGTACTGAGTTGTACACGGGCTAGAAGCCCTTTTTAGTAGCTGGTGTACCACGTTGCACACCCTTTGTATTTTGGATTGTGTAGATGCTGATAGACTTGAGTATGATGTAAACTCATAAATGGTTGTATAAACTCTTAGAAAGTGTTGTATTTTGGATTATGTGCTTTAGTACTCAGTAATCAATTGTAGTAGATGATGTTGTGGTAAGTATTTTATGTAAGCTTGGTATTTCTAGTTTATCAGTTCATTACTGTATGTAGTTAGGCCTTGTTAGTCGCATGGGAGGCTAACGACATTGTATCACCCGCCGATTGGGTTTGAATTTCCGCTGCGATTAGATTGGTGATTGAGACGATTAGTCGATAATTAGAGGATTAACGGTAGGGGTGTTACACCTAGACGTTGCCTTCCCACCGGAGGCGTTCCCGATGAACCCCTACGAGCAACTGAGAAAGATCAGGCTGGAAGAAGAAAATAGGCTGGTGAAGAGGGTACTAGTTGATGTTGATCATAATGCTGATACTGATTCTGATGTTGACTTTGGAACAAGTTCTGAAGAAGAAGATTAAACTATTTGATAGTTTAGAATTTTTTTAAAGACATTTAGAATTTGTTGTCTAAGTTGTTAGTGTTTGGATTTTGGTTTGCGGAAGATTTGGTTGTTTTAAGACATCCTGATTTCTACTGGAGTTGTTTCTATTGTTGTTTGGATTTCTGTTGGAGCAGCTTCTGTTAGATTTTGGTTGCTGGGATTTGGAATTATCTGACTTTTTTGTGTGATTGTAATCAAACTTTTAATTACACTTTATTTTCTATCTAAAAAATATCTTTTGGAGCTGCTTTTGTTATGTTAGTATGCAATTTACTATGTTATTGCAACAAGTTTGTGCTTTATTTTTGAAAAAAAAAGAAAGAAAAAAAAACTTTAGATTACGGTTCCAATAGAGAAAAAACTTTAGATTACGGTTCCAATAGAGACCATAATCAAAAACCCACCAACGGGAAACTACAAAGAATAAGGAGGTAAAGAAAAAAATAAGCTAAATGGGCTGTTAGAAATAAGATGTAAGACCTAGATAAATGGCAGTTGCACCCAAGTCTGCAATATAACAAGTGTTGTATCCACAAGGAATTGGTTTCTAAATCCCAGCTTCAGTACTTTAGTAAAGTGCAAACAAAACTATAAAGGGGGTTTAGCCAGAGGCAAGCTAGTTGTTTGTAAACGGAAAAGCAATAAAACAATAAATCAAGTGTTGTTGGAAGGGTGGAAAAGTACCCTATGATAGTGGGGAATAATAGATGGCTAGATCACCAAAAGAATCTCATAACCTTACTCATTTCTCCTTGTCTATTAGAGCTTAATTCATGAAAACCCCAAATCATGGGAAAATAAATTCTTACCTAATTAGCCAAACCCTTCCCTAAGATTCACCCCCAAAATCAAGAGAGCAAAAGTTAGGGTTTATGCCCTCCTTTTGGTCTAGTTCAAACTCAAGCTCAAATGTAGAATGAAACCACCATAAATGCCATAGTTTATCAAATTAAAGCATTAATTGATATTGAAGGGGATAAAATAAGAGCATTCAAAGAGTTAGGTCACAAGCATTCAATGTGCAATATTAGGGTCAACCTCATCCTAGGATACAAAATGGGACTAGTCAACCATTGAAAAGGAAAAGAGAAGGGAAAAAAGGGATTTAGCCATTAGAGGAGCTCTAGAGCTTCAATGAAGGTAGAATCTTCACTTTCTTTCTCTTCTTCTTTTCTTCTCTATTTTCTCATCTTCTTTTCTCCTTCTTGGTCGCCTCTCTCTCTCTCTCTCTCTCTCTCTCTCTCTCTCCTCTCTTCTCAAGTTGGAGTCGTGGGTATTGGATAATGAGAATAGATTCCCCCAAATTCAGCTTTTCAAAACACAAAACTAGGCAATTTTTCCGTTCAACTGACACTCTCGGGGTCGGTCTCGAGGGTTGGTCGGACCCCTGGTGAAGGAAGCACGTGCGCGTTTTTAAGCTCGACCAACCCTACCTAAGGTTGGTCCTAGGGTCGGTCGATTCCAGTAGCTTTCGGAAGAGTTGGACAAGGTTGGACCGACCCTTCCAAGGTTGGTCCTAAGGTCGGTCAAGACCAGTAGCATTTTCTCTAACTTGCACGGGGCCTAGAACCTTCGTTGTGGTTCGGAATTGCTCCCCGTTTACGACATTGAAAAGCTTGAGAGATGGGGAATCTGTTGATGCATTCCACTAGCTCTAAATGAACCCAAAAGTATGCTCAAAATGAGCTTTTACCTATCAATAGATCAACTATATAAGTTCACTATTAATCACAAAAGTACTTCATAAAGTGGTGAAATAAGTTATGCACCAAATAAAATGAAGGTGAATAAAGACCTTGAAATAGCACTATTTCACCACTTATCACGTGCGTGCTAATTTGGCTTTAGATTACTGTTTTGACCTGAACCGTAATCTAAATTATGGTTTTCGATTACGGTTTTCACCGGAACCGTAATTTAAAGTTCTCTAGGTTCGTACCCGCCTAAGACTATTGATTTAGGTTTTAAACTATAATAAAAACCTACATGGAATAAATGACATGGACGTATTTAACCATCATATTTACTTTCCGTTCCACAGTGATTGTACTCTAATATAGGCAATTTAGTTAACTATAAGCAAGACTAACTACTCAATAAATGAATACTGAAACAAAAAAACAAAAAACCAAACCGTAAAAGTAATTAAATTTATTTGTTTATGTAATAATATATAGAATTGTTTTGCAACTACATTAATTTAATTAAGGAAAAATTATATCCCCACCCATGACGTTTGGTGAAATTACACACCCCACCCATGAGGTTTCAAAAATTACTTTGTCCACCTATGTGGTTTCCTCTATTTTACATCGTACACCGTCAACTTTTCTAATATTTGATCAACTTAAAAGATGCTTAATGTTGTCAAAATTGATGATGATGAATATGAACGATGCTAAGATGTTATATTTTGGTCTCGAATGAAATCCAAAATATTTTAAGCTCTTATGTGATCCATAAGACCCAATGAAACATGTGACATGTCAACGTGTTTTCATTGAGTCCCATAGGTCATATATGAGCTTTAAATCGACACTAGTTACTTGGTTTGGTTGTAGAAAAAAAAAGCTTCAAGTGTATCGGTGACAAATTAGTACTTTTTTTAACGACCGAGAGCAAAATAGTAAGTGACAGCACTACTACCTTTATTTTATTATATTTCCATTTTACTTATTTATTTCACTCCTATCCTATTCTAAATTTCTAATTAAAGGTTGCAACCAAACATCTTTTTGAAATAAACTTATGCTTCGACTTTAAGCTTCAACTCATTTAGGCTCTGTGTAGCATAGCTATTTTGAAGTTGTTTTGGTCTGGCTGTTTTATGGTTGTTTTATACGTGGCAGTATATGTCTTCAAATATGTCAAGACCGAAAGAAGCCTTATACTTGTACTTGCACATATATATATGAGTAAGAAGACACTGGCTAACTGCCCCAATGACCGAGTTGACGGATGGTGGAGTAGGGCAGCAAGTGGTCTCAAATTTGAATACTCACTACCATTATGTCAATCCAAAAGATTACCCTAAGTGCACTAAAAAGTAGCAAATCTCCCGTTAGCCAGGCCTCTAAGGACGGCCAGAGATGTCAGACCTCTAAGGACGCCCTGGGGGATGGCATCGTTAGTCAATCAGGGAAAGAAGCCAGAGCTAAATCTCAGAGGAATACGGGTCCTAAGAAGGCTTTATTGGGTTTTAGTCAATTCTCCCGAGTTAATAAGGCTACTAGTAGAAGTAAGAATATAGTTAACTGTAAGTGCTAAGGTTTAGCCTACCATACCGCTTGTAAGAATGGGAAGGACTAGCACGGGTATGTTGGGAAGATAAATGGTAGGCAGTCTTAGGTAACTTTTGAGACCTTCTAGTACCGTCTTCTGTTTTTGTTATGCCTCGTGCCTATTGGCCTTAAGCCACTAATTATAAAAAAACTAAAAAAGTAAAAGATGCGGGTTCCCTCGTTAAAAAAAAATAAATTAATTGAGGATGTTGATGGTTTTTGTAGCTATCATCATTACAAGCGATAACTATACACATAAAAAACAGTAAAGTATCTCACTTCATCTTATAAAAGTGTTCATAAATTATTATGCAGGTTTTAATCAAATATTTATTAATAAACAATTATCTATGAAATCTAGAATAATTACAAAATTACAAAAAAATAAATAGACTCACAATGAGAAGTAAACAATGACCAATCATTTCTAAGATCAACTACATATTAACCATAAATTAATTTACTAATAACATATTTTGTGATAAACATAATTTTATTCAGTTTAACTAGTCTACTATGTTCGATGCTGCATGTTAGGAATCTAAACATGGTGGAACAATTTCTTTAGCATGAGTAGAGAGTTGTCCCGGTGCAAGTCCGCAACTGATGATCAAGAAGGTACATGAGATTCACAAAGTGCTTAGAAGCTAAATGGCAAGGCAAGTTCGAACATGGCGCTTATGCCACGTTAGAAGGTGGCGACCGTTTTAATTTTTTTTTTTACTTTATCATTTTACAAAAATTTTAAAATGTTGTATCTTATTATATATAAGTCTAAATAACATAAATTTTATATCATTGTTCATCATAATGCGAGCTCTTTAAAATAAGACCAAACATGAATATGTTTTGATAAATTTAATTTTTTTTTATTTTTTATATGTACAAAATATGTTTTAAGATTCATTGTGAATCTAAGTTTAGGAAAAGTGAATCAAAGGTTGTTAAAAGGTGAACCAAAGGTTGTTAAAAAGTGAATCAAAGGTCATTAAAATGCCATAAAAATGCCTTCGACGTTTTTAGCTATCCTAGGGTGTTTTTTTGGGTGTTTGAGGGGTAGGGTAATCTTTTTGGCATTAGTTCTACACTTTATATTGTCGTCACTGACTCGATAGTTTTTTAGGGTTTGTGGTTCCCTGTACTACAAACCCTAAAAATGCCTTCGACGTTTTTAGCTATCCTAGGGTGGTTTTTTGGGTAGGATAATCTTTTTGGCATTAGTTCTACGCTTTATATTGTCACCACTGACTCGACAGTTTTTTAGGGTTTGTGGTTTAGGGTTTAAGGTCGTTAGACCCTAAACCCTGTACTACAAACCCTAAAAATGCCTTCGATGTTTTAGCTATCCTAGGGTGGTTTTTTGGGTGTTTGGGGGGTAGGGTAATCTTTTTGGCATTAGTTCTACGCTTTATATTGTCGTCACTGACTCGACAGTTTTTTAGGGTTTGTGGACCCTAAACCCTAAAAATGCCTTCGACATTTTTAGCTATCCTATGGTGGTTTTTGGGGTGTTTGTGGTAAGATTCATTTTGCTAATAAATATGATTCATTTTATTATTAAAGAAGATTCATTTTACTAATGAGTAAGATTCACTTAAAAACTACCTAATATATACTCATTCTAAAAACATAAAATTTTAAGTTGACCAAAACATATCCATGATGCGTCTTGTTTCGAAGAGCACGAAAAATGATGAACAATGGTATAATTTTTTTTTATTTTGCGCTTTTATTTTGTAAGTTATAACATTTTGAAAAAAATTATTATTTCTCTCTCCTCCTCCTTGTGTGCTTGTTGTTTCTTTCCTTTTTTTATTTTTTTTTTCTTATTTTTTCTCTTACTTTAATTGAGCCAATAATATTGACATGTGGCATAAAGACATATTACAAGGTGGAGCAAGCTCCATGGTCTCCATGCCCAAATGGTAAAGAAACTCACCAATAAAGCAACCAAAATAACTATACCGATTGCGAATAGCATTGGATGGCCCAAGATCAACACTAATAGAAGTGTGAGCTATAACATTAGTAATGTCATAGTTTTTGAAGCACAATTTAAGGGAGACTTATCTCTAATCTTAGAAGCTATGTATTGAACTAGTAACCCTAAGGACTGCTATATTTACATGTAAATAAAAAAACTCAGATGTTGCTACACAAAGGAGTGCTCTATTTTACATGTAGATAAAAAACTCAGATGTTGCCACACAATCTTTTGCACAACATTCATAGGTTTTCTAAGGGGTGTTCATAAATTTGAGCAACACTTAAATAGCTTTTATGTACTATTAGGGTGTTCCTATCTTTAACGGTCAATCTTCAGTCAATTATAATTAGATTTAGTGTCCATCTTTTCGCCAAAAAATATCACCATCATAAAAAGTATTATCACAACCATAATTATACAAACACGCATCACTAAATATTGGTTAAGTTGGGCTTGTTCGATCTGAATATTAAGTAATCAATAGTGACTCACAACTAGTTGCAGCTGTGCACCTACCTCCCCCTTCACCCATGAATATTCATTTCTCGCACAACCACAAAGCTATGCCATTAAATGTTCCATCCTTCTAGAGTATTTTTTAGCACAAATGTACACTAGGCTTTAACTCTGATACGACAATCGCAACACAAAGACGATAACAACAACGTTCAAATAGGGGACATTATAAAATCATTAGACATCATAACAAAAAGAGCAAGAAACTATCCAACAATCAAGTGTGATGAGTTAAGTAACATGTTTAGGGCTTAAAGTTTACTAGTTCACCTTAGTGTAATTACGTCTCTACACATTGTTCAAACTCACATCCAAACTGTGTGTTTTATACTTTTGTGCATATTTTTTATGCATTATTTTCTCTTGTACACAAGTTAACGTTATTTCTGAATCATTTTACCTCAGTTATATGTTGGTATACTACTCTTCTTTTGAACACAGGTTTACTACTCTTCTGAACCATATTGACCTTGCCCTGCAACGATGTGTAATATTTCTAAAATCAAATTACCTTACAAGCTCCCATATACTACTGATCAATCTTCCATCCCAGGCCTTCGGCGTATGATCTAGTTGCTCCCAAAACGTTTTGTCTCATACAACAAATCTTTTCCCGTTAACCCCGAAAACATTCAGCGAAGGACACTTCATCTTTTCTCTGACAAATAGCCTACTTCCGATTTCCCTCGAATTATATAGGATGTGAAGTACACATTACGCATTAGCTTATCCCTGAAATACTTGGATCTAAGAAAACACAAAACACGTGGGTTGAGCCGGCGCAAAGGACGAACCCAAAATACTCACTAGAAACACGTCCTTTTACATAAGTTAACCCTAAACAAATAAAGCTGCAGATAGAAGTCTGGACAAAACCCAAGAACTAGCTTTGAGGAGGACTAGTGACTCCGTCTTACGGGCAATTTGTCCCCAAGCGCCTCGCTGTTCTTGCTTAACGGTATCGGTAAGTAGATTCTAGCCAGAGACGGGTAAGAGGTAAAGCTATAAGCCGTAAGATGGCTGATGAAGATGGGAAAGGTGACTCCAGTGATTGTACATAATATTGTTCTACAGCGAAGAATTCATAAGTACTGCTCATGTACCCTTGCTCGGTTTCTTCCCACCAAACTCTAGCATGCATCTCCCCAAATCTCTCTCGGCTGCAACCAAAAAAATGCGGATGAAGATAAGTATGATTTTTTGTAAGCTATAACGTTTTCACTTTCTTATCAAAAAGAAATACGCGCATGATCAATCAATCTCAACAACCATGAAGACACATCAAACAAAACAAGCACAGAGTAATGCTTCATGATAACACTTGACAATTATTGCACATCATATAGATCATGAAGCTGTCATCACATACCTAAATCGAACCCGTCGCAGCTCCCTTCTTCCAGCAGGCAGAGCTCTAATGGTGATGTAAACTCCAGGCTCATCCTCCTCGACCCATTCAGAATCCAAATCACTTGCAGCACTGATAGAAGGCTCCCCAGAACGGTCAGCTTCCCTTGATGAGGTTGACCTCAGAGGTTCATCAACAGATGATGTCTCTGTCTTGGTGTTGGTGGTAGTACTAATATTTGAGTGCTTTGGTGTTGAGGTGAGACCGCTTGATTCATTAGGTTGGTGTGTTGAAGGCTTTGAGTGTTGGTCTAATGAGTCTGACGAAGAGTAGCCCATTCCTCCTTGCCTGTGGTAAAGACTTCGAGGAAGGTTTTCACGGTTCAAAGGAGGTGTTACAGGGCTCTCCCACATGGATTCTCCTCCTTTTGAGATCTGTAAGGTAGTGGAGGGTAATTATGAATACCATAGCACTATCATATAGTCGTACTTTTGGGGCAAGGAAACATCATATTGTAATACCTATATGATAACAGAATTCCAGTCTTATGGATGACGTTTCACACATTAGAATTTGCTACCAGCAGGGACTATATTCATAGGGGACAGCAGAACAATGTTTGATAATAATCTAAAGCGTATTGTCAAATTCACAAATGACTAGCCCCGTGCCTGCATTGAGGAGACTAGGAAGGAAAAGCTTCTGGCTCATTTTATCTGCTCGGTGACTATTCATCATTTCCAATTTAGGATAGGAAACTTGAACATGTTCATCGTTAACCACAAATGATGCGCTACTCTTAAACCTAACATAACCTAACCAGTTGATGCGGAACTCTTTAATAATAATCTAAAGCACAGATGCAAATAATAGAAAAAATTAAAGACAAATGCAACCCAATGTGATAACATAAGAGAAACAATCACAGGTCCGGCATCTACTGTCACCTTGAAGTTTGAACCTATAACAAAATTGTAAGGAGCAAACATGATTTGAATGCAAACATTATGAAGTGGGCCACTACTCTGACCAACCCACTTCTATCTCTAAGTTAGGAGCCCTCACTGCCCCTCAGTTACTTGAATCAGCAATTAAAGAATTATGCTCAAGTCAAGATGCTTAAGCCATGTGCATATCTATAATGGCAGCCCATTGCCCTTGAGTAGAAAAATCCTCAGTGAAAATAAGTCTTTTTGTGCCAAAAACAATAGACCGGGAGACTAGAAGGAGATTTCAAGAGCAAGCTAACCTCATCTTCAGATCTTGAAGGAGTTGAAGCTGGAAAGGCGTGGCGGTGAAGTCTCTGGACATTGTAAAGCTCCATCACCTTTTCATAGTTATCAGTCCACCATTTTTGAGCTTGCCATTTGTTGAATATGTCTCGGCTAACCAATTGTCAAGGTAGAAGTTTAGTTATGAATCAAAGCTCATAACTTGTAAATTTCATCTTCCTAGGAAATCAGAATACATATTATGCCCCTATCTAGACTTATTCCTCATGCCGATTGCACATATACTCAATAGTACAGTGACTTCCACTGTTATATCATTGCCATTGAAGCCTTTTCAGTTTTCACCACCTACAGTTTTACTCTTGGTTATTCTCACTGAAGAAGAACTGACCCCTAACTTTGAAGAAATCAGATTCTTTTATTAGGTATAAGGACTTCAACAATATCATTACAGTACATCTAACATTTACTAACTAATCAGCTCGAAACAGTTGACACATATATGATGGGGACTTAACAAATATGTACTCCCAACAATATTTAACACTTCAAATCAAGATCTGAAACCAACAGATAGTATATCTATCATTTACTCAATCCTACTTTTTTTTTTACCATGGCCAACCCAAACCTATTAGGCCGCACAGGTATTGCAGACCTTTTAACCTATCCTGCATGACCGTGCCAGCTCTTTTACCCCTCCCCCCTGCCGGGTCCTTGTAAGAGAGACAAAAAAATTCATGTTCTGCAATTTCTGTTCCATGTTTGAGGATTGAGATAGTAGTGTCTGATCCACGGGGTGAATATCAAAACAATCAACTTTCCCAAATGGGAACACCTTGCTGTAGCATGTTCTTTATTTCACCAGGAAAACGACGGGAGATAGAGAGGATTAAATGGACAGGTATGAAAATGACATTATTTAGACATTGGAGACACAGGCGTGATATTGGCAGAAGAAGAATAAGGTAAGGGGGTAAGTGAAAGAAAGTGGGCCCATCTCAAAACAGGGAGACAATGCTCTCAATTAAAAGCCTGCATAAAGAATGCAACACAGTACGGCCACCCACCATGCTCACAGTAGTCTATTGGTCGACTTCTCCTTTTTGGACTTTTTTAGTGGATCAAACTTTTTCTGCTTTTCTTCTTTTATTTCTACGCGGGGCCAAGAATGGTTTAGACTTTAAGTCGTCCCTAATCATTCTAGCGGCCATAGTTTTGTCTCCCTGGTTGTCCTTAGTATACCCACCCTAGTCAAAAAGCTAATGTGAATTTGCCCCAAACAGAGGTAATTGTTATTGTAAACTTGAGTTAATGGACACTAAGAAAAAGAAGAGTATACTATTAAGAGGATTACTTTCTAAGAAATGTTAGGGAACACATCTAAAAGAACCTTTCTGAACATTAGCAAACTGGTCGATTTCATATCTGGCACGAAGGGCTTGCTTCGTCAAAGACTCTTCAAAAGGTGCCACAAACAAAACTAGGCAAATGTTTCTTTATTCATAAGAACTACAGCCGTATAACTCTTCAAGTACCCTGCCAAGTCCACTGACTATCTGACTACAGTTGTCGATCTGCTATGACCAATCTTTTGCATGTAAGTTGAGCCAAAAAAGAGAAGAAAATCTTTTGGGCATAAGCACATAATTCAATAGTTTTGTACAAGCAAAAATTGTTTTAGAAGTGTGTCATTGGTATAAGAATTCTTCTCCCTCGAGGAAAAGAGTTCAAACGTTAGTGGTAGGCAACACATAGTAATTGATTAAGCTAACAGGATAACCTTTAGTAGGCAATCAGTAATGACTTTAGAAGTTGCACCTCTTCCGTTAATTTTTCTATTAGTCAATATTATGCTCCAGCTGTTCTCAAAAAAAAAAATGTTCCTACTGTGCAAGTATCTAAAACCATAATTCCCGGAATAGAATAAGGCCAATGACGATTAAAGGTCCACCGTAAACCAGAAGCGTATAATGATTCATCATTTTGCACATTTTACTGCAACAAACATCTCCAAGAACTTAAGGACTACACGTGATGGCATATACCGTAAAAGAGGAAAATCATAATTTAAGCAACATCTTATCGTCGTCGGATCGGTAGTATTTTGTTAGTTTTAAGAATTATCAACTTGGTAGAAGAGTTTGCAAACAGAATTATAGCGCAACTAGAAATTAAGCAACACACAAAACAAAAGACAAAATTGTTCATCTCCTATCATCATTTCAAATAATCAAGTAAAGCCCGAAAAGAACAAAAGAGGATGTCGTTCCAACTTCTAAGTATGGGTATGATTAGCAATAATCCGTTTATTTCATTTGCAAGCAACCTCTGAATATTAGTACCAACCAACATTAATGGCTATCACGTGAATATATTTTACACTCAGATATTGATTGATTGAGACACAATAACCCTGTAAAATAAAAAACCATCGAGCCTGTAACCTAGAGATTGTTAATATAGTACCCCTCTAAAATCGGAATTACTAGGAGACGTGTTTGTTATTATTATTCGTAATACTAATTACTACTACTATTATTTTCCAAGCAAACATATACTAGTAGTAACTAACACCAAGAACAGATTGTTGACTAACCTGAACCGAATGCGTTTGAGATCGTTACCGCCACGTGGCAACGAAACGAAGGTGATGAGGACGCCGGGTTCCACTTGAGCCACCCACTCCTTGGGCTCAGTCTCCTCCATCAAGACAACGGCTGGCGGCTCCATTCTCCGCCCGCTAGCAGCGGCGGATGACGATACGGAAGCCGATGACAGCATCAGTGGCGCTGTCCCATCACCGACGGAGAGACCCTTCAGCCTCGTCTCCATCTCCTTGCCCCAGCGAGACCCTGAGTTCGTGCTCGTCGTCCGCTTGTACGTCCCAGACCACTTAAACCGGTCCGATGATGAACCAGGCCCCGCGCTGTTTCCGATCACACCACCGCTGAGGGAGACATCGGCGGATTCAGCAGCAGAGGCAGCGGCGTTCTTTTTTAGATGGTTGTTGGAGCTTGAAGGGTGTGCGCATGGGTTGCATTTGTACGCCCCTGATGCTTTCATCGCCATTCCTTGATCTGAAAAGTTATCGGTCGCGGGTTAGGGTGGGGGAAACCTAATTGAATAGTTGCAGAATGTTTTGAAGCAATCCGGCAATAGGAGGGAGGAGAAGAATATAAAAAAAGGCAAAAAAAAATGTGACCTGAGACGTGAGGGTTTTAATGGCTTGCTTGGAGTTGGGAGTGGTGGCCGCGTCGGGATCATCACGTTGACTGACCGGGTCGTTATTGTTGCTGTTGTTGTTATGCTGGTGCTTCGGACGTGCTATGCAGGTGAGCATTTTGTCTGGCCACCCCTAGTTCTTTTCCACTGATATGAGTGACGCCGGAAGAAAATTACTACTAGAGTTGAATTGATCAGGAAAGAATTTGAAAGGTTTCTCCGTCGGACCATGAAATTAAGCAGAATTGTCGAGTATGCGGGGGTTTAACAACTCACCTCTGTTTGTTAGTGTCTTTGTGTGACCACTGATCAGTAGCAGATATTCTCGTCTTCTTTTTCTTTCTTCTGCGCTTCCTTTTTAAAAAGCTTAAAGTAGTAGCGTAAGAACGGTCCAATCTGAATGGCGGGACTATGGAAGAGAGACAAGCGAATTAAAGCAGAGACGGACGAAAAAGAGGAGAAAACAAAATCAAATTGGACAGTTCTTAAGAAACGCATCAAATGTATCGGGATTTAAAACAATCGAGCACGGAGCAGAACCTACCATTTCTAGGAATTCGGACGAGTCGAGCAAGACTCCGAATTCTTTTATTCCCTCAGACAAAGCGGTCTTGCTGAATTGCCGCCGCGGACGTGAGCAGATGTTGCGAATAGATCAAAATAGAATGAATAACGATTCTGGTAATTTCTCATGTGAATGCCATGAGCCATGGGCTTGATTAGCGAGGGGTTTGGCTTCCCGACACAAGGGAAGGAAATGTACCCGGAAGAGGGTGAGAGGAAAGAATGAAGAGTTCCGAAAGGGAGATGATGACGGAAATGGGAGAGAATTTAGAAAGAAAGGTGGACAACACGTCTGTCCGGATTTTATTTTGAAGACTGACTCTCTCTCTCTCTAGTCTCTACCGTTGGCTTCTTCTTTTTCACTTTCTTTTTTTCTTTTTTTGCCTCCTAACCGTAGGCAGAGTGTATTAAATAAGAGCAGCAGAAGGCAAAAGTGGAGGGAGCCAATGAAGGACGGCAGAACGGAGTAAACATCATCCGGCTGAGTGACAAAAGGTTGGAAATTGCCGCGTTGCCTCCCTCTTCTTTCACTCTCACTGAGTCTTTCACTCTCACAGTGAGTTTTTCACCGGCGGGGTAACCGGGTAAGGTACTTGAGTTGTCAGTGTTTGGGCAATTAGTACTACAGCATAGGGAGGGAACCCAACGCACCGTCGCGCGCATGTTGATCAGTTTTGTTCATGACCTTTGTCATTATGCTTCATTTGATTTGATTATTATGCTTCAGTGTTTTGTCAATTACTAACATTTTTACTGTAATTCGGTAATCAATGAAAATGGAAGTTTTTTTTTAAAAAAAAACATATTATTATAGATTTATAATATATTTGATAGTATATTTATAGTAAAAAGAAGGGAAAATTCACGATATAGCCCTGTTTTCTTTCGTAATCACAATATACCCCCTCTGATTTTCATAATCAACTTTAAAAAATGCTTAAATGTTGTCCAAAATTGATGAAAATTTACATGGACGATGCTAAAATGTTATATTTTGGTCCAATATCAAATTTAAAGTTTTTTTAAGCTCACATGTGACCTGTGGGACCCAATGATATGTAATTGTTCATTGGGTCCCACAGGTCACATGTGAGCTTAAAAAACTTCAAATTTGATATTGGACCAAATTTAACACTTTAGCATCGTCCATGTAAAGTTTCATCAATTTTGGACAACATTTAAGCATGTTTAAAGTTAATTTACTAAAATCATAGGGGTATATTGTGAATTACGAAAAAAACAAGGGGTATCTCGTGAATTTTCCCTAAAAAAATAGTTTGTGTATGGGTTTATGTATAAATAATGTATGGGTCTCATATGGACCACGTACTCCTTCCATTCACCTAATGTCACAAATAAACATAAAAACAACTGAACCTAGCTGTTATAATAAATTAAATTAAAAAGATTAAAAATAGTAAAAAATTATCACATCAACCGTTTATTTGTCTTTTTTGGATGGCCTAGGCTTGTTTTGCATGCATTTGAAGGTACTGGGTTCGTTTGGGACAGCTACTTGGGGCTACTGTTGGGTCATGCTGCTGGAATTAAGAAGTTGTCTGTTGATGGTTTTAAAAAGCAGAGACAGTTGTTAGGTTCTGCTGTTGAAAATTGAGAAGCTGTCTACTGATGATTTTATAGCTTAGCTGTTACCCAAACGAGCTCATTATTGCGTATATTAGGTCTATTGGGCCTTTTTCTTCTTATTTGTTATGCGGAGGTGAGATCTGTCTGACGATTTATCTTCCAACAATTCTATTTTGTAATCCTCCACATATAATTCATATTCTAATATATAAAAAATATTCTTAATTTCATGATAGAGAACCCTTAATTTAAAGTGGCATTTTATATGTAACATAAGAAATCTCGAGATTAATCTTACGACTAATAATAAAAAATATATGAATGAATTTTATAGTTCTTAAAAATACTCTTAATTTCATGATAGAAAACCCCTTAATTTAATGAACATTTTATGGTTTTGTACTCATTATTAATCCTCATCTTTCCATTTCTATAGCTACAACAACTAAAAGTAACATATTCACTTTTGTTTCTTTCCTTCGGTTGCATTTTATCATCTTCGTATACGCAACACAAATGAAGAACTATTGAGCAATTTGGAATTAAGAAACACCATGACGAATAATTGTGAGTGTCAAATATAAATAGTATTAAGACTTGGAATTTGGAAATTATATTAGGCTTATGGGAGGAGACTACGTATTTTTACGTCTAAACTATCTTTTATATTGAAGCAATTAACTAATAATTAAAAATTGTAACTCTTGGTACGGTATAATTAATATCATATTCACTATTATTAAGATAATTAATCATACTTTTGTGCCCTAACATGTATCTTAGTGAAGAGCCAACAACCAAAAACCGTGACATAGTTCACCCGGCCACCAAAACATTGTACCCCAGAGCAATGGCCGGCCCCACGATGTATCCACCTTGAAATAAGTGAAGTCTAACGATGGTCGGTCAGATTCAGCCGCTTCTCTCCAACAGGTCATGGGCGGCTGCCAACTACTGTGAACCCGGTTATGCTACTCATAGTCATCATGGACTGACATGTGCGGCGTAGCAGCCCGTCCCATCAAGTCCAATTGGCCAGCTTGCCCTTACCGTCCACATATTTCTCTGACACTCATAAATACAACACTGATGTGTTCCCTGAGATTGATGGCCCCTCAAACGAAGCTTCCAATTGGGGGAAAATCCAATGACGTCAGCCCTACTCCCCACTTGGATGTAGTCTGCGTCATCTATCAGCCAATGAGCGACGCAACAAACCGGCTCCTGTCTATCGTTTTGCATAATAGACATCAATGTTGATCATTTAAGGACATACTCATTCTCACACACAACACACGATTCTAATTTTGTATTATATGCCAAATTATAGTAAGAGCCTTTGTAGTACTCGTGGAGTAGATTATTGAAGATCAAACCAAGTAAATCATTGTCTCATCATTTTAATTCTCATCATTGCTACACAAAATCATATCCTCACATTCAAGAGATAATCAAACCTATTACAAGATTATACTCTAACAATATATAACAATTAAGGCAAATGTTGTTCTAACTTAAATGAGCTATACTTAATGAGTTCAATTTTTTTTTATTGAGGTAAACCCTAATCCCAAAATTTGAAACATTGAAATCTACCTTCATTCCAAAGGCAATATCCATGGGAAACGAATCACATTTATATTGCATTGTGTTGTTTGAGGTGTACCTAGGATCACTACAAATAGTATTGTATGATATAATTAAGCATCATTTTGTGTTATAATGGCATAGACCTACTTGAATGTGTTGAAATTGTATCTAGGTTAATCTTCAAATAGTTATGTGTCGTAGTGCTTGAAAACAAAGCTTTACTTTATTTTATGTACTACAAGCGTATAATTCTTAGCATTCATTTATATGTCAGCCTATCAATACATTTATCATTATGTTTTGCATCACTCTTTCGTAGTGAAATTGTAAAATGTGTTATCACATGTGAAAGTTTCGTTTAAGAAACTACATTTGAGAAAATTATATAAATGGGCCGAGTCAGGCTGAAAGGGTTAGGCGAATGGATCAAGGTAGGAACTTTTGGATCAGTTTACTTAAGATTCGGGGTAGATCTGGTTCATTACTAATAAGTAGGATGTGAAAGAATAAGATTGGTACGTCAACACGGCCATCCAAAGATTCAGAATCCTGACATGTGCAACAACACCTTTGTTCATCGGTCGGATCCCGCCCTAGTAAGTTGATTTCTGCCTTTGTATAATTTCAGTTGATTATAACATTTTGTGAGTGCTAGGCTAACTTAATAATATTATGATGCAGCTCATGAGTGAGACAACTGAGATTGGTAGGTCTTACTTTCCCCGGAACCGTAGCTGGGACTGGCGTTACTACCAAGAGGAGATGTCAGAGGAGGAACAGAGGACAACTGAGCAGGGATAGATGAGGTCTTCAGCACCTTATCTATATGGGATTCATACTATCACCAGTATGACGAGCTGTAGTTTAGGGTTTTATTATCTTTTTGTTGTTTTAGGATACAGTTTGGATGTTTGTTGACGTTATACATTTGTGAGACTAAACTATTTGTAGTTATAATGGATCTTCATTTGTAAGACCTTAACTTGTGTTATGTTAGAAGTTTAATTGATTTATGTTATGTGGGATTGTTTCCTTACAATGCATCAGAGAATTGAAAGTTATGGTTCATTATACCAAATTTTATAGATCCAAACATCTATCAAATGAATATCTAATAATCTAAACATCTACCAAAGATTATAAATCAAAAAAAGTATAACAACACGTTTATTCCACGTCCAAACATCTAGCAAAGATTATAAATCCAGAAAAGTATAACAACACGTTTATTCCATGTCAAACATCTAGAAAAGATTATAAATCCAGAAAAGTATAACAACACGTTTATTCCACGTCCAAACATCTACCAAAGATATAAATCCATAAAAGTATAACAACACGTTTATTCATGTCCAAACATCTACCAAAGATTATAATAAAAAAAAAAGTATAACAACACATTTATTCCACGTCCAAACATCTACCAAAGATTATAAATCCAGAAAAGTATAGCAACACGTTTATTCCACGTCCAAACATCTACCAAAGATTATAAATCCAGAAAAGTATAACAACACGTTTATTCCACGTCCAAACATCTACCAAAGATTATAAATCCAGAAAAGTATAACAACACATTTATTCCACATCCAAACATCTACCAAAGATATAATCCAGAAAAGTATAACAACACGTTTATTCCACGTCCAACATCTACCAAAGTTTATAAATCCAGAAAAGTATAACAACACGTTTATTCCACGTCCAAGCATCTACCAAAGATTATAAATCCAAAAAAGTATAACAACACGTTTATTCCACGTCCAAACATCTATCAAAGTTTATAAATCCAGAAAAGTATAACAACACGCTTATTCCACGTCCGGACCCCGCTTTGGTGAGTTATATCTTGATCGGGATTACTATCCTAGCAATCATAGTTTGGAATTGGCATTACTTCAATCACAGAATGCCGAAGGAGGAGCGAATAGTCATTGAACAAGAGATTGATAAAGTGTTCAACACCCTCTCTGTAATGCCCCCATTTAACATATTTATAGCGGAAATAAAATACTAAAGGCGTACAGATCATCGGGTTCCAAACACCCGGCACCAAACCTCACCAATTACAACTTAAAGATTACAATTGTCACGGCCTGAACCTCGAGAAAACTTAACAGAAATAAAACAGTAATAAAACGCGTAAACTCTAACTCCCCACAAACCTAATCCCATCCCAATCACTGGTTCTCTTCGTGGCCACCTATAAATAACTCATACCTGCAAGATAAAACCAAGCAGCCCACCCCGAGAGGGGTGGGTCAGTTCCCTGGAATGAAACTGGTACGATCCTCCAAACACAAACTTGTAATACAACTCTTAATAAACAATAGCTTGAAAGCAATCACTTAAACCACACAGAGGAGCAAGGCATTCCACAAATCACCAAATCAAGATAACAAGTTAAGAATAAAGATGAATAACAGAAAGGTAAGTTAGTGAAACAAAACCACACCATGTGTTAGCGAACATCCAATGCCTTAGTTGAACCCAATTCTCGTTAGGAGTAGAAAGACTCAGATAGTCACAAGGACTAGGAATGATAAGATAGATCCAAGAACCAATAACTCAAGAGTGGAATAATTCAACTGGGAGAGATGGCCCCCACCGCCAAGTACATCCTTTTAGGACAGGGATATAAATCCCCTCACTGTCTACAACGTCCCTTTTGGGACAGGGGATATACAGCCCCTCACTGTCTACCACGTCCCTTTTGGGACAGGGGATATACAGCCCCTCACTGTCTACTATGTCCCTTTTGGGACAGGGGATATACAACCTCTCACTGTTACCATTGAAGACGCGCGCGCGCACGTAAACCTCAAGAACCAGCTCATGGGTGAAACGATATCCAGAGTCAAAAGAAGAATTTACCAAAATTGACCTTTTCCAAATTCCCCAGATCACTAACTACCCATAGCAATACCAAAACACTCAGTCCTACAGAGTGCAGAAGCGTAAACCCTAAGCAGTCAATGTCTAATGGAACAACCAAATAGAAGGAACCAATACCCAAGTGAGTTTCACATTCGAGGCTCAGTTAGTCACACAAGCCGAGTTAGTCACACAACCATTTCCTTTTAGAAATTCCTCTTAAACTCAGTTAGCGTTTTACGAAAACGTCTCATAAGTCAATCAGCAAAAGTAACGGAGTACGAGAAATCGTACCTGGTCAACGTTGTAGCAGTTCTAGTAAACTCGTGCAAACATTCAACAATTCTCTGAGGAACATTGAAGATAACTTACTATCAATAACCTGTACCCTAAGTAAACTTAAATAAATTTCCTCTCTCTTATTTCCAAATCTCAATTATCTTATAAGCCCTCGCTTAAATGTTATGCATAACCTTTGACTTATTTTAGAAGGTTGTATAGCCCAAGGTTGTAGGATCAAGGAATGTATTTTATTAACACCTGCTAACTGTCCACTCCTATCCACTTTATTCATATTTAACCACAATCCTCACATTCAAGACTTTTGAGACCTTTTAAACAAAATGTGTTTTATATTATAATATCTAATTAATAATAATCTAAGAATACTCAATTTCAATAATATCTTAAGCTCAATACCTTTATTCTTAATTTAGAATAAACATTGTGTTATGACCTATGATGGACTCATCTCAGAATACTATACTATTATCTCACAATGTAAAGATGATGTATTAAACAATATCTACTAGATAACCCATTATGATTAAGTCTTTCCCTTAACTTAATTAAGATCTACATCTTGTATATTGGAATCGTAGTGTTGTAGACGCGTTTTATTATAACTTAATTGAACTGCTAAACTCAATTATCTCATCTTTAGTTCAGAATGACTTTTAATTACATCCATCTAATAAACTTGTCATAAGATGTTAAATTGCTTCTCATCTCCGAATAACTATACTATAGTTAACTTAGATTTAACGAATTAATCTTACATTTAGTATTCACAAGGTATATTATATGTTTTATTATTACCTATACAATAAGGTGTTTGTATATAACCTTTTATGTATCCTTACTTACATTTAATTTCCTAAATGTTTTATTTTTACACACATTCTCTCTATAGACTATGTATAATCCTTTGTACTAACCTTCATTAAACTTAAGCCTTAAATACGTTTTAAATTGTTTTACAAAACCTAAGGTTTCAAAGGAATAACTTAATAAATTAATTTCCTTTATTGTTTTAGGATGGACAATATATCTACATAGAGTAGAATTTATCAAAGAATTAAATTCTGGTTCGTAAGTGAAATTGTTAATTATTTAATAAGATAATAATATTATGAAAAATCTCATATTTTATATTCAAATAACATGTCATTATTTCCCATTACCGTAAAGTATATCAATATAATATCTTATGTAACTTAGTTTTATCTAATAAAAGGTTCAAAGGTTTTAAGTATCATATTCCTATTTATAAACCTTCTATAAACTCTAACTACTAAATACCTCACTTAATTGTAAACTCACATCCTAAGTATTGGTAATAAAGGTTATAAATGTATTTCATATGGCTTATCTAATGCCAAGAAACTTAAGGATTATTATTTAGATAAATTTCCAAATCATAGTTTAATATAGTTTTATATCATAATCCTTTTAATGATTTAATCTTAAAACATTAAGTTATATTTCAATACCATAAATGCTAAGAAATGATTAAATCTAGACTTACTAATCCACCTCACATTTAGAGGTAAAAGTATTTTATTTATTTTACTATTGTTTATATTATATTAAGAACATTAGACGTCAAAGTATTACATTTATTTATCATTAATTATAGAATAAGATCTATTTGTGTAACATTTTACGTAACCTAATCACAATTTTCCCTAAGTTTTAACTTATTAATTACTTAACCCAATTTTAGATTTACATTCTGGTCATTGACAAATAATACTATACATGTATTTAAATAAATTTATATAATTCCTAGAAATTCCAAGGTAACTCAAACTCAATTTCATAACCATAAATTAATACCACCCCATATAATATTCTTTTATTAGTATTATGTATAGGTTTAGTTTAACTTATTAATCCTTCATATTCTATTTGCTATAAGGTATATTATTTTCTTTTATTTATCGTATATGTATACTAGGATTTATTCAAGACATTCTTTATGTAGTTTAATCGCATTTAATTATTTATATTAACTTTTACACTATCTACATCCAAATATGGTTTACAAAATAAAGTATTTTCCTTAGTTTTCAATCAAGTATATTAACTACCATATTATATAATTAATATAAATGTAGATTAATTTAGTTCCTTGATTTAACCTAAGTTACTATTTTTAATTTTCTATATATGATATATTTACTTCACTTAAAAGTTTATATACCCAAAAATATTTATTAACATCTGTATTAAATGTTAGTATAGTCTTATTATATTTTCCCCAACCTATAAGTTTATTATCCACTATACTTTAATTTTTGGTTACATTAAAAACCTTATATTATAAGGTAACTTATGAAAAACCTTAGAAATACATTTTTAAACCTATTTCCTCTTGTCCAAGAAATTCCCAAATTAAGTATATAGTAACTATAACATTTTAGACATATTATAAAATTTTTTATTTCATAAAAATATCTTTTAAATTAACCAAATAATTCTAGAAAACCCGTAACTTGCAAAAATCATAACTTACGATTAAAAACTCCAAAACCATAATAAGTTACTCAAAATAACTAGATTTAATAAGGAATGTATGGTTAAAATTTCAAGTCAAAATACATTCGGGAAGATATATAAATTAACTCAACAAGTTAGGGTTATTTGCTGGAATTTATAAAAACCTAATCTGAAACGTTTTAATCTCGGCCGTCCGTTTCTTTTAACTAAGATCGGATCGGCCCTAGTTTTCCGAGTTCATCAGCAAAGGGGCAAACCGGTCGAGTACTAATCTATCGATTTCTCCTAATCCACAGAACGAAATTGAGTGATTCTTGTTTCATTGAATTCGAAATCGAAAAACGCATCTATTGACACCGATTTCACCACCTATAATGCAGTATCCTACGAATTCGATTCTGGGTTCGAAGAGGTTAGGGTTCATGTTATACCCGATTCGATTTTTACAAAATTCTCTCAATACAAGCATAATTGATGAAATTGGCAGTTGGGTTAGGTCGATAATGCACAATCGAGTTACAGAATAGGAGGAATTGAACGGAGACTTACCAGGGAAGCACCGGTGACAGAAATCGTAATCGGTTTCTGGAAAAAAAATTCGAACTGTTCGAGTAGCAAACTTTGGAGATCTATAAAATACGTTCTAGATCGAGTTAGGCCATGTTCTTTGGCTCATTAGAAAGAAGAAACATAGCTCTACACAATGATAGCAAGAACTCACCCTAACTTGCACTACACAGGAAGAAATCGAAGCTGGAAGTTGCGATTTACCTTGCGTTTTATGGAAAGAAAACTATGATTTTATGTGGTGACGAATAAAAACTTTAAGACACCGCTCGTTCTTCCAAACGGTTGGGAATTGGCTTTGGTCATCAACATGAAAGTTGTAGAGGAATTAGAGCTCTTCAAAACGATCTAAAGAACATGAAATTTGGCTGAGAAACGAAGAAGTTATGGCAAGACGAAGTTACCTGAAATCGAAGGAAAACTGGAATCTGTAGTTTCGGTTTTGCAGGGTGGCTACTTTGGATCGAATTTCCGGTTGATTTAGGATGAACTAGGTTTAGTGTGAGTTATGGTTGTTTATAAGAAGTTTAGGAGAAGACAACAAAGAAGACGGAACTCAAAAATTCCAAAGATGAGAAAGTTATGAAGGTCACAATTAGGGCAAAAACTGGTTTCTGTTACCGGAAAAATAGGAGATAGAAACGACTAAGTACTGGGAGCGTATCCCGAGGCGCCCAATGAGTCAGCTTACCTTTGCCACGTCAACTTTTTTTTCAAAATTTTGGTTCTAAACTTCATTTGATCATAACTTTGGCTAGGATGATCCGTTTTTGATGTTCTTTTTATCGATCTTCATGGCTTCCATAACCTATTTATGGTATAGGTTTCATGGGCTGGTTTGACCATTCTCAAAAAGTCAACCCTAGCAAGGCTTAAAAGGCTTTAAGGGTTCTAGAATTTTATATTGACTTTTATGTTTCAAAACATGTTTCCAACTCTTTCTTTCTAAAATCTTTATAACATAGTTGGAGTGTTCAGAAATTTTTCCCCATGATTTATTGACTTATAAATATTATTATTAAATTCATAATACTATATAATAATTAAATATTTTATTGTATTCTTAGGGTTAATAGGAGAAATCCCCTAAATAATTTTCATAATTCCATATAATAATTTAATATTTAATAGTATTATTTAATAATTATAAAAGAAATCCCTAGATTAATTTAAATTAATTTAGGGGTATTTCAGTATTCCCCTTAAAAGAAACTTCGCCTCGAAGTTTAAAAATCAACTAATAGGCACTCACACACGCTTCGGGTGTGCTGAGACAATAATAATCCATGAAATTCCATACCAACCAATCCAATCCTTTATTTCCATTTCAACATTCCACTCAAGAGTACCGAAATCAAATCAAACTGAATCAAAATATAAACTGAAACAAAACACAAACTGACATACTACCCCGTGCCATAATGTAAAACTACGTACATACATACACCCTCTCACTCTACTAATACTGTTCTCCCTCTACTAACAATGCAACAAGGCATATCCGATGAGATAACGAAGGAGGAGTATGCCAGTATATCCCCCTTAAAGAGCTAAGGTACGCCCTCGTACCGCTACTAACGTGAATCACAAGCAGGATAGGGAAACGTCATGTGAATAGATGTGGGTACTTCACTCAGAACACACTATCCAATAAGGTTGTTTCAAAAACCAATCACAACAACATGCATGGACCATATTAGACTACCAAACATTTAGTTTCTGTTTTCTTTAATTACTTGATGTTTATTTCCAAACGCCACATTCAATGGATTCAACACCTTATTAACAGCTTTGTTGTAATTTTTATCGCACCGTTGATTTTATCTGCGATATATATATATATATCTGTACCTCTTGATTGTTTGTATTTGTATTTCTTAACTGTTATAAATTTTTATTTTATGATCCTTATCCTTTCATTTTATGACCGGTATGAATTATACTCATTATATGATCATTTTATCATATCAATTATATTAACAAGCTATATCAGGAATAACGTACTTGAGTAGTTAAAATAATATTTCTCATTTAATATCCTCCTCAATAATCTTCCAAAATTATCTTCAAGGGTTTATAGCCAACCATATGTTAAACTTTATAAAATAAATTTTCTTGACTTTTCAAGTTTCAATTGTTTTTATTATTAACTATACTATAGTATTTTAGACGAACCATTAGGTATTTACTTCATAAAATTTACTTATTATATATTTACATAATTTCACACAAGGCAGAGTTTTAGGAAGTTCTTATTAATTATAATGTAGCTCCAAAATCTGATTCCTTTATCTTAAAATTTATATTTTTTTTAAGGTAAGGACTCTATATAAAATTTTAAGTCAAATGAACTAGTCTAATGAAAACTAAACTCACTCTTGGTAATTATTTTTCTTAAGGTTTGTTCTATGTAAGTATTCTTCTGATTATTAAATCTTAGTACTCCCTTAGACAATGGTGGCTTTTGTAAATATCACTCTTAGTGTGACTTCTAAATTTTATCTATGTATAATGTTAAACTTCTAAAAAACATGAGGATTTCCAAATCTTTAAGTAACTCTCATTTTTCACTAGACGCTCAATACTCCAAGTATTTAAGGCTCAATAATATTTAGTTTATTATTACTCATGTGTTTTCACTCCATAGGTAAGTATTTTTCACACCAAGGATTTAACTTGGTAAACTCTTTACATGTATGAATTTAGTACTGGATCTTAAATATAAAGTTTTGAATTGTTCATTGTGGCTAGTAATGAAATATGCCTAGCTCAAGATTTCATGATGGTAACGTCTTACCACCACTTCCCCTCAAGTTCAACACAATCCATCACCTGCGTAGAAGATTATATACGGTTAGATGACAAGGCTTGTTTAGCCCCTAAACTTCCAGAAGTGGGTGTGCACCCCCACCACTTTCAGCCTAGGAGTTCGTCGCAACAGGCCACTTCCCGTAGGGTGTTAGGTGTTAGGTGTTTTCTTTCTAAAGTTAGCATAGAGTTTTAGTGTGGTTTATGGGTTCGGGTGTATGCTACTAGTGTTTGTTACTTAATAATTTTCTAGACTTAAGATTTATCCACATTACCTTTAGGCAACAATTTGAACCAAGTAATTCTTGAGATTTATTTTCAAACTTTAAAGGAGTTGAAGTACTTTCACATAATATCAATACTAATTTAGTTATTTAAAGTTCTATTTGCATACTGTTTTCAACCAAAAGTATTCTTTAAAATTTCTAGGAGCATGTGTACTTGCTCTTAAGGAATTGTATTCTTAGCCATGTATTCTCCATAAGTATGCTTTTGAAAATAGCTTAATATATGATTTATCCCAACCAAAATCTTAACTACTTAATAGATGATATTCAACCCTATATTTCTACTGCAGTTTATTGTTCGAACAGAACAACAGCACACCATTCTCTACAGACATTCATAAAAGAAAGTGTATAAAGAAATCATTCGCTAATCTAAGAAGGGTTAGGAGTCGTGCCTTACTGGAATCCTCACTTCCCAATTCTACCCAAATTCTCCAGTTTTAAGTGCACCTATATTCTAAGTATTTCACTCGGCTTGTTTTCTCGGGTTCAGAGCGCAACTACGCTCTGATACCACTTTCTGTAATGCCCCTATTTAACATATTTATAGCGGAAATAAAATACTAAAGGCGTACAGATCATCGGGTTCCAACACCCCGCACCAAACCTCACCAATTACAACTTAAGATTGCAATTGTCACGGCCTGAACCTCGAGAAAACTTAACAGAAATAAAACAGTAATAAAACGCGTAAACTCTCCACAAAACCTAATCCCATCCCAATCACTCGTTCTCTTCGTGGCCACCTGTAAAATAACTCATACCTGCAAGATAAAACCAAGCAACCCACCCCGAGAGTGGTGGGTCAGTTCCCTGGAATGGAACTGGTACGATCCTCCAACACAAACTTGTAATACAACTCTTAAATAAACAATAGCTTGAAAGCAATCACTTAAACCACACAGAGGAGCCAGGCATTCCACAAATCACCAAATAAAGATAACAAGTAAAGAATAAAGATGAATAACAGAAAGGTAAAGTTAGTGAAACAAAACCACACCATGTGTTAGTGAACATCCAATGCCTTAGTTGAAGCCAATTCCCGTTAGGAGTAGAAAGACTCAGATAGTCACAAGGACTAGGAATGATAAGATAGATCCAAGAACCAATAACTCAAGAGTGGAATATTCAACTGGGAGAGATGGCCCCCACCGCCAAGTACGTCCTTTTAGGACATGGGATATACAGCCCCTCACTGTCTACAACGTCCCATTTGGGACAGGGGATATACAGCCCCTCACTGTCTACTACGTCCCTTTTGGGACAGTGGATATACAACCCCTCACTGTTACCATTGAAGACCGCGCGCACGTCGAAACCTCAAGAAACCACTCATGGATGAAACGATATCCAGAGTCAAAAGAAGAATTTACCAAAATTGACCTTTTCCAAATTCCACCAGATCACTAACTACCCAGAGCATACCAAAACACTCATCTCCTACAGAGTGCAGAAGCGTAAACCCTAAGCAGTCAATGTCTAATGGAACAACCAAATAGAAGAACCAATACCCAAGTGAGTTTCACATTCGAGGCTTTAGTTAGTCACACAAGCTGAGTTAGTCACACAACCATTTCCTTTTAGAAATTCCTCTAAACTCAGTTAGTGTTTTACGAAAACGTCTCATAAGTCAATCAGCAAAAGTAACAGAGTACGAGAAATCGTACCTGGTCAACGCGGCTGTAGAGTTCTAGTAAACTCGACAACATTCAACAAGGCTGAGGAAGAAGATAACTTACAACAAAACCTAAAGTACTAAAACTTAAATATTCCTCTCTCTTATTTCCAAATCTCAATTATCTTATAAGCCCTCGCTTAAATGTTATGTATAACCTTTGACTTATTTTAGAAGGTTGTATAGCCCAAGGTTGTAGGATCAAGGAATGTATTTTATTAACACCTGCTAACTGTCCACTCCTATCCACTTTATTCATATTTAACCACAATCCTCACATTCAAGACTTTTGAGACCTTTATAACATAAATGTGTTTATATTATATAATTAAATCTAAGAATTTCAATAATAATCTTAAGCTCAATACCTTTATTCTTAATTTAGAATAAACATTGTGTTATGACCTATGATGGACTCATCTCAGAATACTATACTATTATCTCACAATGTAAAGATTATGTATTTAAGCAATATCTACTAGATAACCCATTATGATTAAGTCTTTCCCTTAACTTAATTAAGATCTACATCTTGTATATTGGAATCGTAGTGTTGTAGACGCGTTTTATTATAACTTAATTGAACTGCTAAACTCAATTATCTCATCTTTAGTTCAGAATGACTTTTAATTACATCCATCTAATAAACTTGTCATAAGATGTTAAATTGCTTCTCATCCTGAATAACTATACTATAGTTAACTTAGATTTAACGAATTAATCTTACATTTAGTATTCACAAGGTATATTATATGTTTTATTATTACCTATACAATAAGGTGTTTAGTATAACCTTTTATGTATCCTTACTTACATTTAATTTCCTAAATGTTTTATTTTTACACACATTCTCTCTATAGACTATGTATAATCCTTTGTACTAAACTTCATTAAACTTAAGCCTTAAATACGTTTTAAATTGTTTTACAAAACCTAAGGTTCAAAGGAATAACTTAATAAATTAATTTCCTTTATTGTATTTAGGATGGACAATATATCTACATAGAGTAGAATTTATCAAAGAATTAAATTCTGGTTCGTAAGTGAAATTGTTAATTACTCCCTCCGTTCAACAATATCTGTCATTCTAGAAAGTTGCACACTTATTAAGAAAAGTAGAAAAATGACGCATGTACCCCTACTTTTTACTTTTTTCATCTAGATAATAATTACTTTTGTGTTAAATAATAGGGTTAAAAGTGGAAAAAGATGTGTCAAAAAGCTAGAATGACAGATATTTTTGAACAAAAATCACTACCTAAAACGACAGATATTAATTAACGGAGGGTGTATTTAATAAGATAATCTATTATGAAAATTCTCATATTTTATATTCAATAACATGTCATTATTTCCCATTACCATAAAGTATATCAATATAATATCTTATGTAACTTAATTTTATCTAATAAAAGGTTCAAAGGTTTTAAGTATCAAATTCCTATTCATAAACCTTCTATAAACTCTAACTACTAAATACCTCACTTAATTGTAATCTCACATCCTAAGTATTGGTAATAAAGGTTATAAATGTATTTCATATGGCTTATCTAATGCCAAGAAACTTCAGGATTATTATTTAGATAAATTTCCAAATCATAGTATAATATAGTTTTATATCATAATCCTTTTAATGATTTTATCTTAAAACATTAAGTATATTTTAATACCATAAATGCTAAGAAATGATTAAATCTAGACTTACTAATCCACCTCACATTTGAGGTAAAAGTATTTTATTTATTTTTTTTTTTTTATTTATATATAAGAACATTTAGACGTCAAAGTATTACATTTATTTATCATTAATTATAGAATAAGATCTATTTGTGTAACATTTTACGTAACCTAATCACAATTTTCCTAAGTTTTAACTTATTAATTACTTAACCCAATTTTAGATTTACATTATGGTCATTGACAAATAATACTATACATGTATTTAAATAAGATTTATATAATTCATAGAAATTCCAAGGTAACTCAAACTCAATTTCATAACCATAAATTATACCACCCCACATATATTCTTTTATTAGTATTATGTATAGGTTTAGTTTAACTTATTAATTCCTTCATATTCTATTTGCTATAAGGTATTTTATTTCTTTTATTTATCGTATATGTATACTAGGATTTATTCAAGACATTCTTTATGTAGTTTAATCGCATTTAATTATTTATATTAACTTTTACACATATCTACATCCAAAATATGGTTTACAAAATAAAGTATTTTCCTTAGTTTCAATTAAGTATATTAACTACCATATTATATAATTAATATAAATGTAGATTAATTTAGTTCCTTGATTTAACCTAAGTTACTATTTTATTCCTTATATATATATACATGTATATATATATATATATTTATTTCACTTAAAAGTTTATACCCAAAAATATTTATTAACATTCTATATTAAATGTTAGTTTAGTCTTATTATATTTTCTCCAACCTATAAAGTTTATTAATCAACTATACTTTAATTTTTGGTTACATTAAAAACCTTGTATTATAAGGTAACTTATGAAAAACCTTAGAAATACAATTTTTAAACCTATTTCCTCTTGTCCAGAAATTCACAAATTAAGTATATAGTAACTATAACATTTTAGACATATTATAAAATTTATTTCATAAAAATATCTTTTTAAATTAACCAAATAATTCTAGAAAACCCGTAACTTGCAAAAATCATAACTTACGTTTAAAAACTCCAAAACCATAATAAGTTACATCAAAATAAACTAGATTTAATAAGGAGTCTATGGTTAAAATTTCAAGTCAAAATACATTCGGGAAGATATTTAAATTAACTCAACAAGTTAGGGTTATTTGTTGGAATTTATAAAAACCTAATCTGAAACGTTTTAATCTCGGCCGTCTGTTTCTTTTAACTACGATCGGACGGCCCTAGTTTCCGAGTTCATCAGCAAAGGGGCAAACGGTCGAGTACTAATCTGTTGATTTCTCCTAATCCACAGAACGAAATTGAGTGATTCTTGTTTCATTGAATTCGAAATTGAAAAACGCATCTATTGACCAATTTCACCACCTATAATGCAGTATCCTACGAATTCGATTCTGGATTCAAAGAGGTTAGGGTTCATGTTATACCCGATTCGATTTTACAAAATTCTCTAAATACAAGGCATAATTGATGAAATGGCAGTTGGGTTAGGTCGATAATGCACAATCGAGTTACAGAATAGGAGGAATTGAACGGAGACTTACCAGGGAAGCACCGGTGACGGAAATCGTAATCGGTTTCTGGAAAAAAAAATTCGAACTCGAGCTGTTCGAGTAGCGAACTTTGGAGATCTATAAAATACGTTCTAGATCAAGTTAGGTCATGTTCTTGGGATCATTAGAAAGAAGAAACATAGCTCTACACAATGATAGCAAGAACTCACCCTAACTTGCACTACACAGAAAGAAATCGAAGCTGGAAGTTGCAAGTTTACCTTGCGTTTTATGGAAAGAAAACTATGATTTTATGTGGTGATGAATCCGAAACTTTAGACACCTCGTTCTTCCAAACGGTTGGGAATTAGCTTTGGTCATCAACATGAAAGTTGTAGAGAAATTAAAGCTCTTCAAAACGAGATAAAGAACATGAAATTTGGCTGAGAAACGAAGAAGTTATGGCAAGACGAAGTTACCTGAAATCGAAGGAAAACTGGAATCTGCAGTTTCGGCTTTGCAGGGTGGCTACTTTGGATCGAATTTCCGGTTGATTTAGGACGAACTAGGTTTAGTGTGAGTTATGGTTGTTTAGAGGAAGTTTAGGAGAAGACAACAAAGAAGACGGAACTCAAAAATTCCAAAAGATGAGAAAGTTATGAAGGTCACAAGTTAGGGCAAAAACTGGTTTCTGTTACCGGAAAAATAGGAGATAGAAACGACTAAGTACTGGGCGCGTATCCCGAGGCCCGCGATGAGTCAGCATATCTTGCCACGTCAGCTTTTTTTTCAAAATTTTGGCTCTAAACTTCATTTGATCATAACTTTGGCTAGGATGATCCGTTTTTGACGTTCTTTTTATCGATCTTCATGGTTTTTCATAACCTATTTATTGGTATAGGTTTCATGGGCTGGTTTGACCATTCTCAAAAAGTAAACCCTAGCAAGGCTTAAAAGGCTTTAAGGGTTCTAGAATTTTATATTGACTTTTATGTTTCAAAACAATGTTCCAACTCTTTCTAAAATCTTTATAACATAGTTGGAGTGTTCAGAAATTTTTCCATGATTTATTGACTTATAAATATTATTATTAAATTCATAATACTATATAATAATATATAATAATTAAATATTTTATTGTATTCTTTAGGGTTAAATAGGAGAAATCCCCTAAATAAATTTTCATAATTCCATATAATAATTTAATATTTAATAGTATTATTTAAGATTTAATAAAAGAAATCCCCTAAATTAATTTAAATTCATTTAGGGCTATTTCACTCTCCATCTGGGATTCATACTCATTCCTAACAAATGTCCTAGAATTCAACCCAGTGCATCAGATAAATAAAAATGAATATCGAATAATCCAAACATCTACCAAGCAGAACAAACCTAATTTTATGTCACGAGAACTGAAATATATCCACATCTAGAAATTCCTAACAACTTGTATTGAACACAATGTGTGATTAATGTTGATATGTTTTACATTGATGAGGATGAGCAGTTTCTGCTACATTTTTTGTTCCAAGTGTGGTCATTCTGGATGATTAATGAAACTTCTAGCATAAAACAATTTAAGGTATTTACATTTGGATATATTTTAGTTCTCGTGGTAGTAACTTCAGAAACAACTTGTATTGAACACAATGTGTGATTAATGTTGGTATGTTGTATATTGATGAGGAGGAGCAGTTTCTGCTACATTTGTTTTGTTCCAAGTGTGGTCATTCTGGATGATTAATGAAACTTCTAGCATAAAACAATTTAAGGTCTTTACATTTGGATATATTTTAGTTGTCGTGGTAGTAACTTCATAAACAACTTGTATTGAACACAATGTGTGATTAATGTTGGTATGTTGTATGTTGATGAGGAGGAGCAGTTTCTACTACATTTTTTTGTTCCAGTGTGGTCATTCTGGATGATTAATGAAACTTCTAGCATAAAATAATTTAAGGTATTTACATTTGGATATATTTTAGTTCTTGTGGTAGTAACTTCAGAAACAACTTGTATTAAACACAATGTGTGATTAATGTTGGTATGTTGCACGCTGATGAGGAGGAGCAGATCAGAGAATTGAAAGTGAATATCGAACAAACCTAATGTTTATGTCACGGGAACTGAAATATATCCAAATGTAGAAATTCCTAACTAAAGTCCTAGAATTCAAACCTCATGCATCAGAAAATTGAAAGTGAACATCTAATAATCCAAACATCTACCAAGCGGAGCAAACCTAATGTTTATGTCACGAGAACTGAAATATATCCAAATGTAGAAATTCCTAACAAAAGTCCTAGAATTCAAACCCAATGCATCAGAGAATTGAAAGTGAATATCGAACAAACCTAATGTTTATGTCACGAGAATTGAAAGTTAGGGTTCATTCCGCGCAGCAGTCATTTAAACGCTTTCTTGATCCTAAGTTACATTGTCTGTGAGGAAATGATCATGATTATTACTTCTTTTACGTAAATATATATTTTGACTTGTTATGAGGTTTCTTAGATCCCCAAATCACTCAACTATATAATAAAATATTGGAAATACAAAATGCCACAAAACGTGTCAAATAAAGACACTATATTGTTCAACTCGTGTCAAATTAAATCACGAGTTGAGCTAGGTCTTCATTTTATTTGTCACGAGTTGAGAAATGTAGTGATTTAATTTGACACGAGTGAACAATATAATGATTTAATTTGACACGAGTTGAGCAATATAGTAACTTTATTTGACACGTTTTTTGGCATTTTAGTAACAAAGAAATGACTGTTAAAACTGTTTCATAAATCATTTTTTTTAAAAAAAAACGGGTGCCCTAACACTTTGCAATGTATTCCGGATAGTTTGACAAAAAAAATTGTACTGTAGTTAGTAAAATCATTATTCATCAAATATAAACTTCTTTAATTAAATCACAAGTGTATACTAATTAATGAAAAAACAAGCTGCACCCACACTTTGTTACATATTTACAACGTTAATATGATTTTAAAAATTTTTGTACTACGGGATTAGTAATTGTGTGTACTACGAATAGCAACCCCCATAAAGAAATTGTAGCTCATAATATTAATTGGGAGGATGAACAAGTAAAAACGCACATAAAATTTATGAAGTTTGTGGATTTGATTTATGTTTAACCTATCTTATTTCATTTTATCTTTTATTTTTATGGACATTTTTATGAATTGTCATAGTTTTGGTCTTAATTTATTATTTTTTAATTCAATAATGCTATATTTTCTTACTCAAATTAAACTTAATGTTTTAAATAGAAGTTGTATAACATATGTATATTTTTTGACAATATTAACTCACTTTTGTAGGATCGAACGATCCCACGATTCGATCCCATGATTCGATCCCATGATCCGATCCTAGGGGTCACTTACGATCCTACGCTAGGATCGCGATCCTAAAAGCATTGATCCAAAGAAGGGAAAAAGATATGTTTTAAGGGTATTTCTTACCTTAACTTGAACCAACTTGAGTTAACTTCTTCTTCCTTGTTTCTTCTGAATTTAATGACCCATGCCCATATAATTTTCGACCTAGATGGGGGAAAAGGAATGGTGGCGGTTTTATGTAAGAAAAATGGGGTTTTGAGGTGAAAAGAGCTTAATCCTTCAGATGACTTTGGAGCTTGAGAGAAAGGATGAAGATGGTGGATTTGGTGATGTTGCCGGCTGAGAAGGGAGGAGAAGATGGTTGTCGAGATGAGGGGCATGGGCAGGAGGAAAGAGAATGACAAGCATGGTTATTATAAGTGAAAAAGTCTTGTAGTAGGTAAACTAGTTGTACTTGTTTGCTTAGTTTATTTCTAACCTTGCTTTTTGGTTCTTCTTTTTCTAACATGCAGCTGAACATATTTATTTAGAAGGGAAGGTTTTAAAATTTCAAGACTTAATATTAAGACATTAAAGCTGTACACTTGTGACTATGTTTATGTGTTATGTGGTGACATATGTTATTTCTTGTTTTAATGTATATATATAAGTGGTTGTTGCACTTGTAGTTTAGTTTGACTATATATAATATTCTATATAACCTTATCACTTTATTTGTGATATTAGCACATGTATTAATATGTTACATGTAGTATTAATTTTAGGAGTTTGATTTCTCTTTAATAATGTACTCTATTTGGTTAGAGATTTTATGTATAGTTTGGTGTACATTTTGGACTATACATTTATATAATAATATTCATAATGAATAATGTTCATTAGATGGATAATTATTGATTATTCCCTTCCATTTAAATTAATTCCTTATTAATTAAGGTAATAAATGTTTAGGGTATTTCAGCAAAGGAGAGCGAGAAGAATGGGGGAGGGGGTGCTTAAAGGCGCGACTATACCATTGTTAAGAAGTTGCGTAAATCCAAACAAGGGTTTTCCCATTGTCATGTAATAACCAAAATAGCTCAAGCCCCTTCGACAAAATTCTTAGATCACTCTTAGTTGATCTTCATACTAATATCATTAAGGGAAAATTACATCCCCCACCCATGAGGTTTGGGCTAATTACACGGCCCACCCATGGGGTTTGTGAATTTAAATTGCCCACCCATATACTTTTGTTCGTTTGTCATCTATCAACTTATTCCTTATTTCTGTTAGTCTTGCGTACATGGCTGTGTTTGACGTGTCAGATTCGTGGACATGGCCACCACATGGATTAACTTGATGAGTCACTCACTTCTGAGTGGTACAATATGAATCGTAACCCCAATTTACGCTTTCTTTAGTCAATTTCCTACTGCTCTACTCTCTCCCGATACACGCATCGTCCTGCTCCTTTATTCTTGCATTCGACGCCTATCTACTGGCAATGATCTGTTGATGATATTGTCGCTCTCCTGTCGCTTCCTCATTCCTGTGGTTCTTGTTGCTCTTCAAAACTTGCCTCAATTCTTGCTGCATATTTTGCTTCAAAATCCAGCAATCTGGTACGTGAGTCGGTTGTTGAAGCACTGGTAACTGCTATTGTTTGTTTTGGATGATGTATTTCTACTGGTGCTCACTTGCTTGTTTCGGTTTCTCAAACCCTAGTTGGGTTGCGATTTCTCGAACAAACCCTACTTGGTCTCTACTGTTGTGTCTGCTGGTGATTTCACGATTCGACTGTAACTCAACTACTTGTTTTGCTGTAGCTTGTCTCGACTGTTGCTTGTGGTGGCTGGACTATAACTCAGTTGCCTGTTTCGATTTAGTTCCCGCAGCTGGTCTCTACTGTTATTTGTGTTGGCTGATGTATTTTTACTGTAACTCACTTGCTTGTTTTGATTTTTTTTTCATGTATCATATCTTTATTGTTGTTTGTGTTGGCTGATGAATTTTGACTTTTACTCATTTGCCTGTTTCGATTTCTTGAACCGTAGCTGGTGAAATACCCCGACCTTAAATATGGCAATTAAATTATCCTAATATGTAATTAAGAGCCTAATAATGCTTAAATAATATTGGTAAGGAAAAATAAATCCAAAAGAAATGAAGAAATGCTTAAAAAGCGAAAAACGCTAAATAGCGTTAAATAACCATAGGAGGTATGAGACCTCGGTTAGCGTATTATAAGGATTCTAAAGGCTTAATTAAGTCTAAATAAATAAGAGGGAACAAATCCCGAAGAAAACGGATCCTTAAAATGGATTAAAATCACTAACGAACCTTAAAGCGCGTTTTTCGAGGTAACCGAGAAAACGTGTCTTTAAGCGGGTCAAATAGACTCGTAATAATTTTGGTCAACTAAATATTAATAAATATTAGTGAAGCTTTAGAACCAATAAAATCAAGAAAAAAACCGAGAAAAAGAGAAACTGTCAAAAACGGGAAGTTGTGGGTAGAAATATAAATAACACAAACTTATGTGTCCACTTTTAAAATAAAAAGTGAAGCTGTGTGTGTGTGTATGCCAGCCGATGGCCCCCCCTATCCCTCACACTCTCTCACACACTCACTCACACTCTCTTATTTACAAAACTACAAAACTAATAAAGTAAAAACACTCACTACTTTATTCTACTCTCACATACTCTCTCTCCTACCCATTCTCTATTCTCCCTCACGTGAACACCCCTCACCAGCACTCTCTCTTTTCTTCCTTTCTTCTTCCATGCGATTTCCATGGAGATTTAGCAACCCTCACAAAAACACCAACTTCTCTCCTTTGTAACTCCCTCCACACTCTTCCAAAAATTATAAAAACTACACCATTGGAATCCTCTCACCAAGGGCTACATTTCTATCTTTCCAAAATTCAAAAACACCCATTTTCGTTTTTATGGGTATGTCCCATTTGGAGTTCCAAGACCACCATTAGAAGGCCCTTGTTCTCCTTGTTCTTTTGAGGTAAAAATCTCTTCAAAACTCCATTGTTTTTCTAGCCTCAAAGGCAAAACGAAAATCTAGCTAAAACCTTGTTCGGTTTCTTTGCACTCTAGCCGATTTTGGCTTGTTGAAGGGGTTGGAAATCTTGTTCTTGTACCACTCCAAACAGCACTTGCACCCTTGGAAGGTAATAAATTTTCTAAACCCAAAAACCTAGATTAAAGCTTGATTAATGGTTAGGGTTAGTTCATAGTATTGAAAGGTGTATGTGAATGGTTGTAGTGCTAGTGGATTGAGAATTCAAAATCGGTAGAGAAAGAAGAAGGAAGAAAGAAAAAAAGCTAGAGAAAAGCAAGGTAAGATTGCTCTTTTGTGTAGCTTGATATATGTATGTATGTAACAGTTTTTAGAGGATTGAAATGAGTATTGGAAGTGGTAATGCATTAGTAGTATAATGTGTAAAAGAGTGCAAGTATTTTAAACCTTAAGAGACATTTTAAAACTGTCAAAACAGATTGGGAATTGAGTGTTTAAGTGCAGGAATTTTTAAGTGATTGTTTAGTATTGGTATAAGGTATGGGAGCTTGTATATTGATGTCTATTGCAACAGGTGGAATAAGTATTTCAATGTGAATTAGAAGGTGTGGTGAGAGTGTAAAATTATAGGGGAGGTTATGGCAAAATTTACCTAGGAATGGGACACTTAGTGTGTTAGAAACTAGGTGATTAAGGTGTGTATGTGTAACAGATTTTGATTAAGGAAAATAGAGGGTAAGTTGAGAGAGATGGGTAATGTATTCTAAATGCATTAGGAATGTTAGAAATGTCGATAGAAGAGGGAGATATAGAAGAGGAGTGTAAATGACAAAATCTGTAGCGAAAAGTATTTAAGCGCATTGTGGAAACTAGGAGGAATGAGTGTACAAGATTTGGTGAAATGGAGAGTTGGACTTGGGTATAGATATTGTAGTTGCTTGGAAATGAATTGGAATGGTAAGATGGCATTAGGAGAGGGAACTATGCATGGAGGAAATAAGAACCCAAAATCTGTAGCAAAAACTACTTGGAGAACTATTGCAAGTGTTGAAAGGAAGTAAGGAATGTGTAAGTTGTTTGATGGATTTAGTAATGGATTTGGTGAATGAACTAAGGAGTATTAGGAGGTTTAATTAGTGCAATAACATGTGGGATTAAGTGTAGGAACAATGGGGAAGTAGTGGGTAAAAGAGAGAACTGAAACAGAAATTAAAATGCAAATACTGGGCCGGACCGAACTTGCGACCGGACTTGCAAGTTCGGTCGAGCCCAGATTTACAAAGACGGGTGAGCTACTGGAATCGACCGGACTTGCGACCGGACATGCAAGTTCGGTCGGACCAGAAATTTTCCCCGTCTGTAACCTACTGGAATCGACCGGACTTGCGACCGGACATGCAAGTTCGGTCGGACCAGAAATTTTCCCCGTCTGTAACCTACTGGAATCGACCGGACTTGCGACCGGATTTGCAAGTTCGGTCGGACCAGAAATTTTCCCCGTCTGTAACCTACTGGAATCGACCGGACTTGCGACCGGACATGCAAGTTCGGTCGGCCAGAAAAATTCCCATCGTGTAAGCTACTGGAATCGACCGGACTTGCGACCGGACATGCAAGTTCGGTCGGTCCAGAAAAATTTCCCGAGGATAGCTACTGGAATCGACCGAACTTGCGACCGGACTTGCAAGTTCGGTCGGGCCAGAAATTTTCGATACTGGTAGCTACTGGAATGGACCGGACTTGCAAGGTCGGTCGCAAGTCGGCCCTGACAAAAAAAAAAATAAAAAAAATTTAAATAATAATGATATATATATATATATATGTATATATATGTATATGTATGTATATCCACATATACATGTACATGTAAGAAAGTAAACCTAAGTTAAGTAAGAAAGTGAAACTTAAGGTAAAGAAAAGTAAATAAGTAATGTGTAAGTATAAGAAGTGTGAGGACATAGTAAGTACGAATTAAGTAATAATAGTTAGATTAATCATTTGAATGTATGTATATCATAGGATTTGAATTGTGAATACCGAAGGAACGTTGGGATACAAGTACAACGGTGAAAGGTATGATTTCTTCATGCCCTGTATCCTAATCTGGTTACCCCGATTTGTGTGCTTACTTGATCACCTAATAAGATAAACGCACGAATCGGACTATTGCACTTACTTGTGTTTGTGTATATTGTTCTTGGTATATTTCTCTTGAACAATAGTTTGTATAATTCATGAAATGAATGGATGATGATATGGTGTAAATGAATCTTGTATTGTACTTATGTATGTATTGTATTTGTATGGTATATTGGGTTTGTATTTGTAAATGTGGCTTGAATATTGACTTGTGCTATTCCTAACCTCTCTAACTCCTACTTAAGTGAGTAAATTGGAATGGTCAAGTCCGATTACGCTTCGGCCACGCTTGAGGATGAGGTGACACAAGAGGTTGGATCCGATTCCTGGTTCGTAAGTGGTCCACGGCCCAATCCCTTAAGTGGTAGCATCCTGGATTAGTGAACAAGTAAATCCCGGAGGTGGGACGGAGTAGTCCCCAGGGCCGGAGGTCCCGACGACTTAACTTGAGTAGAGTAGAGTAAGTAAGTATGTATGAGTATAGAATGAGTATGTATGCGTATGTATGAAGTAATGAGTAAAGAGTAATCTCCACCCGATTAACCCGGGTGGACCAATGAAGCTAACCCGTATTGTAAATTGTGTATGTATTGGGTATATGCATTCGGAAGAAGTAAGTATGTATTTGATGGTTATATGTATTCCTTGTATGTAATGAAGTGTATGTGTATGCTTGCCTAAGTATTCATGTATTGGTATGAGAGCATGTATGCATGTGATGTTGTATGAAAATGAACCGCATGTATTCGACCAAGTGGTCGGCGTACCTCACTAGTACGCGGGGTATGCGGTTTCATGCTCGGCGAAAGCTGACCCCTTCGGGGACATTTTTTTAGTGTGCAGGTACCCGAAGAGCGAATGGCGGCAAGGCACGAGATCAGTGACTACAATGGACAGTAGTAGTAGAATGTAGAGGTGTATTAAACTAGCACACCCTTGTATTTAGAAAGTAATGTAGTTGGAGGAAATGGGTAGTAAGTAGTCTCTTAGTGAGCATGTATGAACTAGGAGGTATTATACTGTATAAGGACCTAGTAAACTCGGTATGTAGATTATATTGTATGGTACTTGGAGTATTGTTGACTGCAGATTGTAGTAGTATTGGTAAATGGAGAAGGTATTGTAGATTTGTAGTACTCGGGATTCCGGTCATCAGACCGATGCTGTATGTAGAATCAGCACCTTGTTAGTCGTGGGTGACTAACGGCATTGTATCACCCTTGATGTATATATATCCGCTGCGTGATCTCGAGTAGGAGATTGGACGTTAATGGTTTGTATTAAATCGGGGTGGTTACAAAAAGTGGTATCAGAGCGAAGTATCGCTCTATGATGGAGATACCGAGCTTAGGAATCGAGTTAGGAATTAGAAGCTTAGGGCTAAGGCTGAGTGTTAGCATTAGAGATGTGCTAGTTAGGAATCCCCGGTGAGTACCGGATACCTACAATACCAGTCCCGCCCGCCGCGAACCCCATTGTATAACTGGGAAAGGACGCCAGAGAGAAGGAAATCCTCTCATACCTCGGGGAAACCCGATCTGGCAGTTGTGAAGCAATCACACTTAAACAAGAACCGACATATAGTAAATTCCAGGATTGGAAGCCGGAGATGGATCCCGGTTAAACCGCAATACCCGCACTCCATAGCGGTGGAACGAGCACTCCAACCACGAGGAGGCTGCAACTTACGACAGCATGGGGCGACGTGCTTAGCAGTCGCGAGACCTAGCTAGACAACCAGCAGTAGGAAAGAAGTACTAACCATGCAATGAAATGGAAAAAGGAGTAATGACAGAACCCGAGACACAAGTCTACGGGATAGTAATACTTGAATAATACCACCAACGGCATGCCAGCTGACTAAGGACATAGTCAGGAACGGTTAACTCCAAAAACCCCAACGCCAATGAGGTTACAATACCTGGCCAGCATAGCTTACACAGCTACAAGAACATCTACGGGATATAATCCGATAGGACTACAGGAGTAGTGCCTAAACAAGGTAGGCTCAGTAAACACCATAAACGTGTGGGAACGAGCACAAGGAAGAACACAACCAAATCAAAGGGGAATCTCCAAGGATTGGAGAAGTACCCAGATCTACGACAACCATGTCTAGACAATCAAGAAGCTACCTAAAGGAGCGAGTATATCAGTTATAGATCAATAAGATCGAGGGAAGCGCCAACAAGACTAACAAACACAAATGGAAACCCTACCAAGATTGGTATAAGATTACCCAAAAACCACCAGTACCACGCACTTGCCACGGCAAGTGCAGTAAAGACAGAGATATGTAAGGGAACACTAACACGTCACAAGTACATAGTAATGTACGGTGACAGTAACGAAACAATCACAGGATCAAACATCCTAAAACTGAAGGAATGGAACCTTGGAAAGGCCTAACAGCCCGACCACTGTATTTAGAACATACCAGTCAGCGAGAGGCTAGACTTGGTCAAGACCTCAAACGTGGCTATGCCATGAGAGATTTCTTTTAACACCGAACCACTGTTTTAAAACCCAAAATTTTCTTTTCAAAACCTCAAACCTCTTTTAAAAAAAAACCTTGGATTTTAAAACCAGACCAACAACATTACGGTGAGTATCATAGAATGATACAAGAGGAGTTGACAATAGAATACTTCACCTAGGCGTGTGACGAACACTACAAGTGTACCCAATTACGGGATGTGGGACAACCGCACTCCGAAGGAGCTTGCGGGCCCGACATATAGTTGGGTAAGTGGCAACGTATCAACATGGTACCCCACGTATGTGCACGTGTAGTGTACGACACACGGGAAGTAGTCAGCTCCGTTCTACGGACCATCAGTGAGTTCAAACCAGAACAACTGGACACCTCAGACAATTCAGCATAAAGGAACTCAGAAGACCCATCTGAAGATAAGGAGTAAGAACTAGGAAGTGCAAAAGGCACAGACTAAACGGTATAGACATTGGATATGCCTCAAATAATCTAAGCAATTACCTGACAGCTGGATGGAATGCCCAGCCTAAACACATGAAGGCGAATGCCTAATGTGAACCTAACAATGCTCAACAAACGGGACAGAATTCCCAAGAGCAACCCCAAGATTACCACGAGTACACTCCATCATTGAAGGGGATATCAAACCTAGTCCTAAGCACTAGGAGCAAATGTAAACAGTCTACCCAAGAACGGGAGACGTTACAACCCAAAAGGGGACGACTCAAACACAACACCACAAGAAGACACAGTCGAACGACAGCGACATGATAAAAGCACGAGAGTAAAATGAACACTCGGTTAGAACACCGAAGGGATTTCACTTAACAGGAAATGCCCTAAAATACTGAGAGGCACCTATTAACACCTGATTGCCTAAAGGGTCTCCTATGAACGGAAGCGTGATGCCACGACTTACCAGGGAGCCCAATAATCTCCAACCTATGACGGTATACATGGAGTGGAAACACGTATAAGCAGCTTGCAAAGAGCGTAGCTTGCAGCAATATGGCTCTAAAGCCATAAACCTGATGCGCTTTGTGACCTTAAACGGTTGCGAAACCTACACCATTACTAACAAGACTTGTAAGAAATATCACCTCATACGACAAGAAATCAACAACTGGACCATAAAACCAACCCAACATCCTGAGTGGCTTGTAGTAATGGCCACCTCAGTGTCACTGTCACTAGAGCACCAGTCTAGTATACAGCTGACGGAGTCAAATACCCCTCATGCCTTCTGTAGCAATTGTACACAGAGGCATAAGAATCATGATAATGCCAACAGTGGCTAGCCCACACTTGGACACACGAGAACCCAAGGGAAGGCACCCCTCGTTAACCGAAGACCACCAATGTGGGTGATGTGAAACCTTAGAAAAGACTTCCATCTATAATAAACAAAACCACGCAATAGATATTGCCAAAGAGTGATGGGTAAGGAAATGAGATTTCCAAACCATTACGACTTAAAGGAGTAAGCATACTCCATATGCACCCAACATAGTGGACCATTTGTAAACACCACATAACAAACCTTGTCATTAGACCTATGAGTGGAGATAAACCCTCAACAGAACCACTTGTCAGTGATAGAATACCCTCCAATTGGAGAACGGGACCAGAAAACCCTTGAAGTTTCATGGGATGTCCTGGTAGTATACATACAAACAAAACTACACAACCAGAGCCTAAACCAATGCTCAACACCGAAAGACAATAATTCAAACAATCAATGTGAACACATTGAACACCATGAATGATTAACGCCAAGAGAGCTTGTGACCCGATGAGTTATCTCATCCTTGGTCAACCAAGATACTTGGTAAATTGTATCACAATGATGAAAATAAGGTGAGGTAAGCCAACCTACACATGAAACCTAAACTGAAAAAAACATCCCCACAATGGGAAGATAGTAGTAGTGCGGTACGACAACGTCATACACACGAACATGGGAAACCCCAGGGTATTCATACCATAAGGGAATGGTGCCAATGACAATGGCAATGAGTAAAGAGAAACTACCACAGTAACGGAAACAGTAAAAACAATGTTGTATAATGAGTAAGAATACGGTGCGCAACAAGCGACCAATATGAGGAAGTAACAGATAATGACACGGAGTATAAGTACGAAATAACAGGCAGAAATATTCTTTCCCATCACATAAGTGACTTACTGTCAAGCGTTTACGCCTCTGCACTCTGTATGACTGAGTGTTTTGGTATTGCACTTGTGCAGCTAATGATCTAATGAGATGGCTAGGGATATGGAGAATGTAAACCGTAGTAAACCTTTCTTTTCACCAACAAACATGGCACTAGCCAGTAAGCAAGCTTAGCAACAAACCGTGCCTAAGGCCAAAGAAGCACGAAGAGTGTACAATACACTAACAATCATAAGATGTGAATTCCACTGGAATAAAAGGTGAAAGGAGACTTAAGAAAGTCATTAGGACCGACGCATATTAAGGCAAGGTCATACAAGTAAAGACACTTGTACTGAACCAGAAGAACTGGTATGATTCAGAAACTATTGACACCAGAGGAAGCACTACAACTAAGTAGTGACTTAACCTCGCCCGACAATAAGTCGGAGGAACTTAATGAAAAATCGTGGAAGCACGAATAGCATGTGCAGTAGACTACCAGAGAGCTGGTTACAATCTAAAACTAATTATAGTTCAAACACGGTAAAAGAATACCGCGATTGTTTAGTAAACCTTATTCCTATAATGACGGATAAAAAGGTGATGTATAGCACATTAAGGATAACACGAAGGGTAAGTAACCCGAGTTATCAGGGTCGCGCAGCAGAAGCTAGTGGGCCCTAGCTAGGAGACAAGATACCTAGTAAGTATAATAGAATGGCTATTAATGCCTTGAAGCCTAATAGGCTGGAACCAAAATTATGAGTTAAATAAACTCATATAGGAATCCTTGGTGCAAAGACTAAACCGTTGGTATGGTTAAGACCCTTTGACCGGAGCATATTCTATAGTATACCGTAGTGAAGCTAAACGCTTCAGTTTGCCCAAATTGATTAAACCAATGTTTAATAATAATAACATATGGTAGATTACGTGGGCGTAATCCCTTTTAAGGGGGGTAGAGCGAAAACCGCTTAATGCAAGTTTTATAAATAAAACACATAAAACTATAATGTGCATAGCACAAATGAGAAATTATTCGATGAGTGGTACCTACGTTATATAAACATACGTATTCATTCATATTGAATTGTGGTAACTAAGCATTAGACATGCAAATACCATAGGGTGAATGTACCCATCTTGTAACACCAGTGTAAGAGTATTGGTAAAGAAAAGTAATGAGTAGTGGACGGAGCTCCACAAGTATTGTAACCATTGAAGAAGTAGTACGAAATGAATGAGGATAGTAGATGAATGAAGTTTATGAGTAGTGGGATCGTAAGTAAAATATGTGAAAACAATTGAAACCAACTAAATCTTATAAGTGTAGTATTCCGTAGTTAGAATATAGGAGATGATGGTGAGTAATGGATGAAGGTTGATGAAATGAGCATTAGGACTGAACCATGGAGTAAAGCATTTGGGAAGTAGAGTGAGGATGATTGATGGACTGATTCCATCCTTTGGAGATGTATGAATGACTAGGAAGAGTAAAAGATAAAACATGAAAATAATTGAATTATTTGCTTGTTTGAAACTGATGTGGGAAGTCGAACTTGATCCTGATCAGATCAAGGGAAACCGAACACAAATTGGGGTGGAAAGATAGTTCAACACTGATGCTGATCACATCAGGGTCGAATGATTCTTGAAGCTCCCCTTAAGTGGTCACAAGAATCACTTAGGATAGAAGATGAATATAAATTGGAATTTGGAGTCGTATGTTTTAGAAAAATTATAATTGGTAGTAGTGAGAGAATTCCCTTTAGTATGGAGAATGAGGATCTACTAGAAATAGGTACCGGAGAAGATAGTAAGGTAGCATGTGGTATTATTCCAAGGGCAGCGGGACATAGAGGAGTCCCGTGTCGAGATGACCTGAATGCCTGCGGAATTGTATTGTGTATTGCATTGCTTTGGGAATAGCTTTGCATTGTATGTATGTATAAGGGTTGTAATGAGGAACCGGACGGTTGATAGTAATATGGATGGGAGTAAGTATTGTACAGGTATGACAGGGAAAGGAGAAACCTTGAGTAATGGATTTAGGAATTAGTAAGGAAGAAGCATGTATGACCGCGGTATTAGACACGTAAGAATGAGTAAGCAGTGTAAACCCATAACCTCGAACAACTTTGAGGACAAAGTTCTTAAGGGGGGTAGATTGAAATACCCCGACCTTAAATATGGCAATTAAATTATCCTAATATGTAATTAAGAGCCTAATAATGCTTAAATAATATTGGTAAGGAAAAATAAATCCAAAAGAAATGAAGAAATGCTTAAAAAGCGAAAAACGCTAAATAAGCGTTAAATAACCATAGGAGGTATGAGACCTCGGTTAGCGTATTATAAGGATTCTAAAGGCTTAATTAAGTCTAAATAAATAGAGGGAACAAATCCCGAAGAAAACGGATCCTTAAAATGGATTAAAATCACTAACGAACCTTAAAGCGCGTTTTTCGAGGTAACCGAGGAAACGTGTCTTTAAGCGGGTCAAATAGACTCGTAATAATTTTGGTCAACTAAATATTCATTAATAAATATTAGTGAAGCTTTAGACCAATAAAATAGAAAAACGAGAGAAATTAGTAAAAACTGTCAAAAACGGGAAGTTGTGGGGTAGAAATATAATAACACAAACTTATGTGTCCACTTTTAAAATAAAAAGTGAAGCGGTGTGTGTGTGTATGCCAGCCGATGGCCCCCCCTATCCCTCACTCTCTCACACTCACTCACACTCTCTATTTACAAAACTACAAAACTAATAAAGTAAAAACACTCACTACTTTATTCTACTCTCACATACTCTCTCTCCTACCCATTCTCTATTCTCCTCACGTGAACACCCTCACCAGCACTCTCTTTTCTTCCTTTCTTCTTCCATGCGATTTCCATGGAGATTTAGCAACCCTCACAAAAACACCAACTTCTCTCCTTTGTAACTCCCTCCACACTCTTCCAAAAATTATAAAAACTACACCATTGGAATCCTCTCACCAAGGGCTACATTTCTATCTTTCCAAAATTCGAAAACACCCATTTTCGTTTTTATGGGTATGTCCCATTTGGAGTTCCAAGACCACCATTAGAAGGCCCTTGTTCTCCTTGTTCTTTTGAGGTAAAAATCTCTTCAAAACTCCATTGTTTTTCTAGCCTCAAAGGCAAAAAATCTAGCTAAAACCTTGTTCGGTTTCTTTGCACTCTAGCCGATTTTGGCTTGTTGAAGGGGTTGGAAATCTTGTTCTTGTACCACTCCAAACAGCACTTGCACCCTTGGAAGGTAATAAATTTTCTAAACCCTAAAACCTAGATTAAAGCTTGATTAATGGTTAGGGTTAGTTCATAGTATTGAAAGGTGTATGTGAATGGTTGTAGTGCTAGTGGATTGAGAATTCAAAATCGGTAGAGAAAGAAGAAGGAAGAAGAGAAAGAAAAGCTAGAGAAAAGCAAGGTAAGATTGCTCTTTTGTGTAGCTTGATATATGTATGTATGTAACAGTTTTTAGAGGATTGAAATGAGTATTGGAAATGGTAATGCATTAGTAGTATAATGTGTAAAAGAGTGCAAGTATTTTAAACCTTAAGAGACATTTTAAAACTGTCAAAACAGATTGGGAATTGAGTGTTTAAGTGCAGGAATTTTTAAGTGATTGTTTAGTATTGGTATAAGGTATGGGAGCTTGTATATTGATGTCTATTGCAACAGGTGGAATAAGCATTCAATGTGAATTAGAATGTGGTGAGAGTGTAAAATTATAGGGGAGGTTATGGCAAAATTTACCTAGGAATGGACACCTTAGTGTGTTAGAAACTAGGTGATTAAGGTGTGTATGTGTAACAGATTTTGATTAAGGAAAATAGAGGGTAAGTTGAGAGAGATGGGTAATGTATTCTAAATGCATTAGGAATGTTAGAAATGTCGATAGAAGAGGGAGATATAGAAGAGGAGTGTAAATGACAAAATCTGTAGCGAAAAGTATTTAAGTGCATTGTGGAAACTAGGAGGAATGAGTGTACAAGATTTGGTGAAATGGAGAGTTGGACTTGGGTATAGATATTGTAGTTGCTTGGAAATGAATTGGAATGGTAAGATGGCATTAGGAGAGGGAACTATGCATGGAGGAAATAAGAACCCAAAATCTGTAGCAAAAACTACTTGGAGAAACTATTGCAAGTGTTGAAAGGAAGTAAGGAATTGTGTAAGTTGTTTGATGGATTTAGTAATGGATTTGGTGAATGAACTAAGGAGTATTAGGAGGTTTAATTAGTGCAATAACATGTGGGATTAAGTGTAGGAACAATGGGGAAGTAGTGGGTAAAAGAGAGAACTGAAAACAGAAATTAAAATGCAAATACTGGGCCGGACCGAACTTGCGACCGGACTTGCAAGTTCGGTCGAGCCCAGATTTACAAAGAGGGTGAGCTACTGGAATCGACCGGACTTGCGACCGGACTTGCAAGTTCGGTCGGACCAGAAATTTTCCCCGTCTGAACCTACTGGAATCGACCGGACTTGCGACCGGACATGCAAGTTCGGTCGGACCAAAATTTTCCCCGTCTGTAACCTACTGGAATCGACCGGACTTGCGACCGGATGCAAGTTCGGTCGGCCAGAAAATTTCCCGTCTGTAAGCTACTGGAATCGACCGGACTTGCGACCGGACATGCAAGTTCGGTCGGCCAGAAAAATTTCCATCGTGAAGCTACTGGAATCGAGGACTTGCGACCGGACATGCAAGTTCGGTCGGTCCAGAAAAATTTCCCGAGGATAGCTACTGGAATCGACCGAACTTGCGACCGGACTTGCAAGTTCGGTCGGGCCAGAAATTTTCGATACTGGTAGCTACTGGAATGGACCGGACTTGCAAGGTCGGTCGCAAGTCCGGCCCTGACAAAAAAAAAAAAAAAAAATTTAAATCAATAAATATATATATATATGTATATATATATAGTATATGTATGTATATCCACATATACATGTACATGTAAGAAAGTAAACCTAAGTTAAGTAGAAAGTGAAACTTAAGGTAAAGAAAGTAAATAAGTAATGTGTAAGTATAAGAAGTGTGAGACATAGTAAGTACGAATTAAGTAATATAGTTAGATTAATCATTGAATGTATGTATATCATAGGATTTGAATTGTGAATACCGGAAGGAACGTTGGGATACAAGTACAACGGTGAAGGTATGATTTCTTCATGCCCTGTATCCTAATCTGGTTACCCCGATTTGTGCTTACTTGATCACCTAATAAGATAAACGCACGAATCGGACTATATTGCACTTACTTGTGTTTGTGTATATTGTTCTTGGTATATTTCTCTTGAACAATAGTTTGTATAATTCATGAAATGAATGGATGATGATATGGTGTAAATGAATCTTGTATTGTACTTATGTATTGTATTGTATTTAGTATGAATGTATATTGGGTATTGTATTTGTAAATGTGGCTTGAATATGACTTGTGCTAATTCCTAACTATCTAACTCCTAACTTAAGTGAGTAAATTGGAATGAGTACAAGTCCGATATAGCTTCGGCCACGCGTGAGGATGAGGTGACACAAGAGGTTGGATCCGATTCCTGGTTCGTAAGCTGGTCCACGGCCCAAATCCCTTAAGTGGGTAGCATCCTGGATTAGTGAACCAAGTAAATCCCGGAGGTGGGACGGAGTAGTCCCCAGGGCCGGAGGTCCCGACGACTTAACTTGAGTAAGAGTAAGAGTAAGTAAGATGTATGAGTATGAGAATGAGTATGTATGCGTATGTGAAGTAATGAGTAAAGAGTAATCTCCACCCGATTAACCCGGGTGGACCAATGAAGCTAACCCGTATTGTAAATTGTGTATGTATTGGGTATATGCATTCGGAAGAAGGTAAGTATGTATTGATGGTATTGTATTCCTTGTATGTAATGAAGTGTATGGTGTATGCTTGCGTAAGTATCATGTATTGTATGAGAGCATGTATGCATGTATGTTGTATGAAAATGAACCGCATGTATTCGACCAAGTGGTCGGCGTACCCTCACTAGTAGCGGGGTATGCGGTTCATGCTCGGCGAAAGCTGACCCTCGGGGACATTTTTTAGTGTGCAGGTACCCGAGCGAATGCGGCAAGGCACGAGATCAGTGTGACTACAATGGACAGTAGTAGTAGAATGTGAGGTGTATTAACTACACACCCTTGTATTTAGAAAGTAATGTAGTTGTGAGGAATGGGTAGTAAGTAGTATCTTAGTGAGCATGTATGAACGAGGAGGTATTATACTGTATAAGGAACCTAGTAAACTCGGTATGTAGATTATATTGTATGGTACTTGGAGTATTGTATTGACTGCAGATTGTAGTAGTATTGGTAATGGAGAAGGTATTGTAGATTTGTAGTACTCGGGATCCGGTCCATAAGACCGATGCTGTATGTAGAATCAGCAGCCTTGTTAGTCACGGGGGACTAACGATTGTATCACCCATTGTATGTAAATAATATCCGCTGCGTGTATTGACGAGTAAGGAGATTGGACGTTAATGGTTGTATTAATAGTAGGGGTGTTACAAAAAGTGGTATCAGAGCGAAGTATCGCTCTGATGACTGGAAATACCGAGCTTAGGAATACCGAGTTAGGAATTAGAAGCTTAGGGCTAAGGGCTGAGTGTTAGCATTAGAGATGTGCTAGTTAGGAATCCCCGGTGAGTACCGGATACCTACAATACCAGTCCCGCCCGCCGCGAACCCCATTGTATAACTTGGGAAAGGACGCCAGAGAGAAGGAAAGTCCTCTCATACTCGGGGAAACCCGATCTGGCAGTTTGTGAAGCAATCACACTGTAAACAAGAACCGACATATAGTAAATTCCAGGGATTGGAAGCCCGGAGATGGATCCCGGTTAAACCGCAATACCCGCACTCCATAGCGGTGGAACGAGCACTCCAACCACGAGGAGGCTGCAACTTACGACAGCATGGGGCGACGTGCTTAGCAGTCGCGAGACCTAGCTAGACAACCAGCAGTAGGAAAGAAGCACTAACCATGCAATGAAATGGAAAAAGGAGTAATGACAGAACCCGAGACACAAGTCTACGGGATAGTAATACTTGAATAATACCACCAACGGCATGCCAGCTGACTAAGGACATAGTCAGGAACGGTTAACTCCAAAAACCCCAACGCCAATGAGGTTACAATACCTGGCCAGCATAGCTTACACAGCTACAAGAACATCTACGGGATATAATCCGATAGGACTACAGGAGTAGTGCCTAAACAAGGTAGGCTCAGTAAACACCATAAACGTGTGGGAACGAGCAACAAGGAAGAACACAACCAAATCAAAGGGGAATCTCCAAGGATTGGAGAAGTACCCAGATCTACGACAACCATGTCTAGACAATCAAGAAGCTACCTAAAGGAGCGAGTATATCAGTTATAGATCAATAAGATCGAGGGAAGCGCCAACAAGACTAACAAACACAAATGGAAACCCTACCAAGATTGGTATAAGATTACCCAAAAACCACCAGTACCACGCACTTGCCACGGCAAGTGCAGTAAAGACAGAGATATGTAAGGGAACACTAACACGTCACAAGTACATAGTAATGTACGGTGACAGTAACGAAACAATCACAGGATCAAACATCCTAAAACTGAAGGAATGGAACCTTGGAAAGGCCTAACAGCCCGACCACTGTATTTAGAACATACCAGTCAGCGAGAGGCTAGACTTGGTCAAGACCTCAAACGTGGCTATGCCATGAGAGATTTTTTTAACACCGAACCACTGTTTTAAAACCCAAAATTTCTTTCCAAAACCTCAAACCTCTTTTAAAAAAAAAAACCTTGGATTTTAAAACCAGACCAACAACATTACGGTGAGTATCATAGAATGATACAAGAGGAGTTGACAATAGAATACTTCACCTAGGCGTGTGACGAACACTACAAGTGTACCCAATTACGGGATGTGGGACAACCGCACTCCGAAGGAGCTTGCGGGCCCGACATATAGTTGGGTAAGTGGCAACGTATCAACATGGTACCCCACGTATGTGCACGTGTAGTGTACGACACACGGGAAGTAGTCAGCTCCGTTCTACGGACCATCAGTGAGTTCAAACCAGAACAACTGGACACCTCAGACAATTCAGCATAAAGGAACTCAGAAGACCCATCTGAAGATAAGGAGTAAGAACTAGGAAGTGCAAAAGGCACAGACTAAACGGTATAGACATTGGACATGCCTCAAATAATCTAAGCAATTACCTGACAGCTGGATGGAATGCCCAGCCTAAACACATGAAGGCGAATGCCTAATGTGAACCTAACAATGCTCAACAAACGGGACAGAATTCCCAAGAGCAACCCCAAGATTACCACGAGTACACTCCATCATTGAAGGGGATAAACCTAGTCCTGAGCACTAGGAGCAAGTGTAAACAGTCTACCCAAGAACGGGAGACGTTAAACCCAAAAGGGGACGACTCAAACACAACACCACAAGAAGACACAGTCGAACGACAGCGACATGATAAAAGCACGAGAGTAAAATGAACACTCGGTTAGAACACCGAAGGGATTTCACTTACAGGAAATGCCCTAAAATACTGAGAGGCACCTATTAACACCTGATTGCATAAAGGGTCTCCTATGAACGGAAGCGTGATGCCACGACTTACCATGGAGCCCAATAATACCTCCAACCTATGACGGTATACATGGAGTGGAAACATGTATAAGCGCTTGCAAAGAGCATAGCTTGCAGCAATACGGCTAAAGCCATAAACCAGATACGTTTGTAAACCTTAAACGGTTGCAAAACCTACACCATTTAACAAGACTACAAGAATATGCCTCATACGACAAGAAATCAACAACTGGACCATAAATCCAACCCAACATCCTGAGTGGCTTGTAGTAATGGCCACCTCAGTGTCACTGTCACTAGAGCACCAGTCTAGTATACAGTTGACGGAGTTAAATACCCCTCATGCCTTCTGTAGCAATTGTACACAGAGGCATAAGAATCATGATAATGCCAACAATGGCCTAGTCCACACTTGGACACTACGAGAACCCAAGGGAAAGTACCCCTCGTTAACCGAAGACCACCAAGGTGGTGAAGATGTGAATCCTTAGAAAGGTTTCCATCTATTATAACAGTAAAGCCTACGCATATAGATATTGCCAAGAGGCGATGGAATCAGGAAATGAGATTTCCAAACCATTACGACTTAAGGGAGTAAGTATACTCATGCACCCAAGCATGTGGTGAACCATTTAAATACTCACATAAACCTTGTCATGAGACCTATGAGTGGCAACAACCTCTCAACCAGAACTTCATTTACCAATGAGAACGGGACCAGGAAACCCTTGGAGTTTCACGGGATGTCCTGGATACATACAAGCAAAACTACACAGCCAGAGCCTAAACCAATGCTCAGCACCGAAAGGCAATAATTAACAAAGCAGTTAATGTGAACGCACACTGAACACCATGAATGATTAACGCTCAAGAGAGCTTATGACCCGATGAGTTATCTCATCCTTGGTCAACCAAGATACTTGGTGAATTGTATCACAATAATGAAAATGATGTGAGGTAAGCCAACCTACACATGAAACCTAACTGAAATAAAACATCCCCACTATGGGAAGAATAGTAGTGCGGTATGCTACAACCGTCATACACACGAACATGGGAAACCCCAGGGTATTCATACCATAAGGGAATGGTGCCAATGACAATGGCAATGAGTAAAGAGAAACTATCACAGTAACGGAAACAGTAAAAACAATGTTGTATAATAGTAAGAATCGGTGCGCAACAAGCGACCAATATGAGGAAGTAACAGATAATGACACGGAGTATAAGTACGAAATAACAGGCAGAAATATTCTTTCCCATCACATAAGTGACTTACTGTCAAGCGTTTACGCCTCTGCACTCTGTATGACTGAGTGTTTTGGTATTGCACTTGTGCAGCTAATGATCTAATGGGATGGCTAGGGATATGGAGAATGTAAACCGTAGTAAACCTCCTTTTCACCAACAAACATGGCATAGCCAGCTAAGAAGCTTGGCAACAAACCGTGCCTAAGGCCAAAGAAGCACGAAGAGTGTACACACTAACAATCATAAGATGTGAATTCCACTGGAATAAAAGGTGAAAGGAGACTTAAGAAAGTCATTAGGACCGACGCATATTAAGGCAAGGTCATACAAGTAAAGACACTTGTACTGAACCAGAAGAACTGGTATGATTCAGAAACTATTGACACCAGAGGAAGCACTACAACTAAGTAGTGACTTAACCTCGCCCGACAATAAGTCGGAGGAACTTAATGAAAAATCGTGGAAGCACGAATAGCATGTGCAGTAGACTACCAGAGAGCTGGTTACAATCTAAAACTAATTATAGTTCAAACACGGTAAAAGAATACCGCGATTGTTTAGTAAACCTTATTCCTATAATGACGGATAAAAAGGTGATGTATAGCACATTAAGGATAACACGAAGGGTAAGTAACCCGAGTTATCAGGGTCGCGCAGCAGAAGCTAGTGGGCCCTAGCTAGGAGACAAGATACCTAGTAAGTATAATAGAATGGCTATTAATGCCTTGAAGCCTAATAGGCTGGAACCAAATTAATTATGAGTTAAATAAACTCATATAGGAATCCTTGGTGCAAAGACTAAACCGTTGGTATGGTTAAGACCCTTTGACCGGAGCATATTCTATAGTATACCGTAGTGAAGCTAAACGCTTCAGTTTGCCCAAATTGATTAAACCAATGTTTAATAATAATAACATATGGTAGATTACGTGGGCGTAATCCCTTTTAAGGGGGGTAGAGCGAAAACCGCTTAATGCAAGTTTTATAAATAAAACACATAAAACTATAATGTGCATAGCACAAATGAGAAATTATTCGATGAGTGGTACCTACGTTATATAAACATACGTATTCATTCATATTGAATTGTGGTAACTAAGCATTAGACATGCAAATACCATAGGGTGAATGTACCCATCGTGTAACACCAGTGTAAGAGTATTGGTAAAGAAAAGTAATGAGTAGTGGACGGAGCTCCACAAGTATTGTAACCATTGAAGAAGTAGTACGAAATGAATGAGGATAGTAGATGAATGAAGTTTATGAGTAGTGGGATCGTAAGTAAAATATGTGAAAACAATTGAAACCAACTAAATCTTATAAGTGTAGTATTCCGTAGTTAGAATATAGGAGATGATGGTGAGTAATGGATGAAGGTTGATGAAATGAGCATTAGGACTGAACCATGGAGTAAAGCATTTGGGAAGTAGAGTGAGGATGATTGATGGACTGATTCCATCCTTTGGAGATGTATGAATGACTAGGAAGAGTAAAAGATAAAACATGGAAATAATTGAATTATTTGCTTGTTTGAAACTGATGTGGGAAGTCGAACTTGATCCTGATCAGATCAAGGGAAACCGAACACAAATTGGGGTGGAAAGATAGTTCAACACTGATGCTGATCACATCAGGGTCGAATGATTCTTGAAGCTCCCCTTAAGTGGTCACAAGAATCACTTAGGATAGAAGTAATGAATATAAATTGGAATTTGGAGTCGTATGTTTTAGAAAATTATAATTGGTAGTAGTGAGAGAATTCCCTTTAGTATGGAGAATGAGGATCTACTAGAAATAGGTACCGGAGAAGATAGTAAGGTAGCATGTGGTATTATTCCAAGGGCAGCGGGACATAGAGGAGTCCCGTGTCGAGATGACCTGAATGCCTGCGGAATTGTATTGTGTATTGCATTGCTTTGGGAATAGCTTTGCATTGTATGTATGTATAAGGGTTGTAATGAGGAACCGGACGGTTGATAGATATGGATGGGAGTAAGTATTGTACATAGGTATGACAGGGAAAGGAGAAACCTTGAGTAATGGATTTAGGAATTAGTAAGGAAGAAGCATGTATGACCGCGGTATTAGACACGTAAGAATGAGTAAGCAGTGTAAACCCATAACCTCGAACAACTTTGAGGACAAAGTTCTTAAGGGGGGTAGATTGAAATACCCCGACCTTAAATATGGCAATTAAATTATCCTAATATGTAATTAAGAGCCTAATAATGCTTAAATAATATTGGTAAGGAAAAATAAATCCAAAAGAAATGAAGAAATGCTTAAAAAGCGAAAAACGCTAAATAAGCGTTAAATAACCATAGGAGGTATGAGACCTCGGTTAGCGTATTATAAGGATTCTAAAGGCTTAATTAAGTCTAAATAAATAAGAGGGAACAAATCCCGAAGAAAACGGATCCTTAAAATGGATTAAAATCACTAACGAACCTTAAAGCGCGTTTTTCGAGGTAACCGGAAAACGTGTCTTTAAGCGGGTCAAATACTCGTAACAATTTTGGTCAACTAAATATTCATTAATAAATATTAGTGAAGCTTAGGACCAATAAAATCAAGAAAAACGAGAATTAGTAAAAACTGTCAAAAACGGGAAGTTGTGGGGTAGAAATATAATAACACAAACTTATGTGTCCACTTTTAAAATAAAAAGTGAAGCTGTGTGTGTGTGTATGCAGCCGATGGCCCCCCCTCCTCACACTCTCTCACACACTCACTCACACTCTTATACAAAACTACAAAACAATAAAGTAAAAACACCACTACTTTATATCACATACTCTCTCCTACCCATTCTCATTCTCCCTCACGTGAACACCCTCACCAGCACTCTCTTTTCTTCTTTCTTCTTCCATGCGATTTCCATGGAGAGAGAACCCACAAAAACACCAACTTCTCTCCTTTGTAACTCCCTCCACACTCTTCCAAAAATTAAAAAACTACACCATTGGAATCCTCTCACCAAGGGCTACATTTCTATCTTTCCAAAATTCAAAAACACCCATTTTCGTTTTTATGGGTATGTCCCATTTGGAGTTCCAAGACCACCATTAGAAGGCCCTTGTTCTCCTTGTTCTTTTGAGGTAAAAATCTCTTCAAAACTCCATTGTTTTTCTAGCCTCAAAGGCAAAACGAAAATAGCTAAAACCTTGTTCGGTTTCTTTGCACTCTAGCCGATTTTGGCTTGTTGAAGGGGTTGGAAATCTTGTTCTTGTACCACTCCAAACAGCACTTGCACCCTTGGAAGGTAATAAATTTTCTAAACCCTAAAACCTAGATTAAAGCTTGATTAATGGTTAGGGTTAGTTCATAGTATTGAAAGGTGTATGTGAATGGTTGTAGTGCTAGTGGATTGAGAATTCAAAATCGGTAGAGAAAGAAGAAGGAAGAAGAGAAAGAAAAGCTAGAGAAAAGCAAGGTAAGATTGCTCTTTTGTGTAGCTTGATATATGTATGTATGTAACAGTTTTTAGAGGATTGAAATGAGTATTGGAATGGTAATGCATTAGTAGTATAATGTGTAAAAGAGTGCAAGTATTTTAAACCTTAAGAGACATTTTAAAACTGTCAAAACAGATTGGGAATTGAGTGTTTAAGTGCAGGAATTTTTAAGTGATTGTTTAGTATTGGTATAAGGTATGGGAGCTTGTATATTGATGTCTATTGCAACAGGTGGAATAAGCATTGCAATGTGAATTAGAATGTGTGGTGAGAGTGTAAAATTATAGGGGAGGTTATGGCAAAATTTACCTAGGAATGGAACACTTAGTGTGTTAGAAACTAGGTGATTAAGGTGTGTATGTGTAACAGATTTTGATTAAGGAAAATAGAGGGTAAGTTGAGAGAGATGGGTAATGTATTCTAAATGCATTAGGAATGTTAGAAATGTCGATAGAAGAGGGAGATATAGAAGAGGAGTGTAAATGACAAAATCTGTAGCGAAAAGTATTTAAGTGCATTGTGGAAACTAGGAGGAATGAGTGTACAAGATTTGGTGAAATGGAGAGTTGGACTTGGGTATAGATATTGTAGTTGCTTGGAAATGAATTGGAATGGTAAGATGGCATTAGGAGAGGGAACTATGCATGGAGGAAATAAGAACCCAAAATCTGTAGCAAAAACTACTTGGAGAAACTATTGCAAGTGTTGAAAGGAAGTAAGGAATTGTGTAAGTTGTTTGATGGATTTAGTAATGGATTTGGTGAATGAACTAAGGAGTATTAGGAGGTTTAATTAGTGCAATAACATGTGGGATTAAGTGTAGGAACAATGGGGAAGTAGTGGGTAAAAGAGAGAACTGAAAACAGAAATTAAAATGCAAATACTGGGCCGGACCGAACTTGCGACCGGACTTGCAAGTTCGGTCGAGCCCAGATTTACAAAGACGGGTGAGCTACTGGAATCGACCGGACTTGCGACCGGATGCAAGTTCGGTCGGACCAGAAATTTTCCCCGTCTGTAACCTACTGGAATCGACCGGACTTGCGACCGGACATGCAAGTTCGGTCGGACCAGAAATTTTCCCCGTCTGTAACCTACTGGAATCGACCGGACTTGCGACCGGACATGCAAGTTCGGTCGGCCAGAAAAATTTCCATCTGTAAGCTACTGGAATCGACCGGACTTGCGACCGGACATGCAAGTTCGGTCGGTCCAGAAAAATTTCCCGAGGATAGCTACTGGAATCGACCGAACTTGCGACCGGACTTGCAAGTTCGGTCGGGCCAGAAATTTTCGGTACTGGTAGCTACTGGAATGGACCGGACTTGCAAGGTCGGTCGCAAGTCCGGTCCTGACAAAAAAAAAAAAAAAAATTTAAATAATGATGATATATATATATATATATATGTATATATGTATATGTATGTATATCCACATATACATGTACACGTAAGAAAGTAAACCTAAGTTAAGTAAGAAAGTAAAACTTAAGGTAATGAAAAGTAAATAAGTAAGTGTAAGTATAAGAAGTGTAGGACATAGTAAGTCAATTGATTAAGTAATAATAGTTAGATTTAATCATTGAATGTGTATATCATAGGATTGTGTGAACACCGGAGGAACGTTGGGATACATGTACAACGGTGAAAGGTATGATTTCTTCATGCCCTGTATCCTAATCTGGTTACCCCGATTTGTGTGCTTACTTGATCACCTAATAAGATAAACGCACGAATCGGACTATATTGCACTTACTTGTGTTTGTGTATATTGTTCTTGGTATATTTCTCTTGAACAATAGTTTGTATAATTCATGAAATGAATGGATGATGATATGGTGTAAATGAATCTTGTATTGTACTTATGTATTGTATTGTATTTAGTATGAATGTATATTGGGTATTGTATTTGTAAATGTGGCTTGAATATTGACTTGTGCTAATTCCTAACTATCTAACTCCTAACTTAAGTGAGTAAATTGGAATGAGTACAAGTCCGATATAGCTTCGGCCACGCGTGAGGATGAGGTGACACAAGAGGTTGGATCCGATTCCTGGTTCGTAAGCTGGTCCACGGCCCAAATCCCTTAAGTGGGTAGCATCCTGGATTAGTGAACCAAGTAAATCCCGGAGGTGGGACGGAGTAGTCCCCAGGGCCGGAGGTCCCGACGACTTAACTTGAGTAAGAGTAAGAGTAAGTAAGTATGTATGAGTATGAGAATGAGTATGTATGCGTATGTATGAAGTAATGAGTAAAAGAGTAATCTCCACCCGATTAACCCGGGTGGACCAATGAAGCTAACCCGTATTGTAAATTGTGTATGTATTGGGTATATGTATTCGGAAGGAGGTAAGTATATATTTGATGGTTATATTGTATTCCTTGTATGTAATGAAGCGTATGTGTGTATGCTTGCGTAAGTATTCATGTATTGTGTATAAGAGCATGTATGCATGTATGTTGTGTGAAAATCAACCGCATGTATTCGACCAAGTGGTCGGCGTACCCTCACTAGTACGCGGGGTATGCGGTTATCATGCTCGGCGAAAGCTGACCCCTTCGGGGGACATTTTTTAGTGTGCAGGTACCCGAAGCGAATGTGGTCAAGGCACGAGATCGGTGACTACATTGGATAGTAGTAGCAGAATGTAGAGGTGTATTAACTAGCACACCCTTGTATTTAGAAAGTAATGTAGTAGTGAGGAATGGGTAGTAAGTAGTCTCTTAGTGAGTATGTATGAACTGGAAGAGGTATTATACTTGTATAAGGAACCTAGTAAACTCGGTATGTAGATTATATTGTATGGTACTTGGAGTATTGTATTGAATGCAGTTTGTAATAGTAATTGGTAAGTGGAGAATGTATTGTAGATTTGTAGTACTCGGGATTCCGGTCCATCAGACCGATGCTGTATGTAGAATCAGTAGCCTTGTTAGTCACGTGGGTGACTAACGGCATTGTATCACCCATTGTATGTAAATATATATCCGCTGCGTGTATCTGACGAGTAAGGAGATTGGACGTTAATGGTTGTATTAATAGTAGGGGTGTTACAGCTGGTCTCTACTGTTATGGGTGATGTATTTTGTGTTGACGATTTTACGATTATGTGTTTTTATGGTTTCTATTTGTCATTTAATTGTTGTTGTCTGAAATTCACGTTTGATAGGATGGATGTGCGTATTGAAGTTCTCTATAAGAGTGGCAGATACAAGATCGGTATGCCATTTGATCTAGATAGATATTTTGCGATAGAACTCGTGAATGATTGTGTATCCTTAAAGAGCAGAGCGATGTGGAAGTACCTAGACATCCCACATTCTTTTACAAACATCCAAAGAGCCAAAAAAACATTGAGATTGGATCTGATAGACAACTCATGAACATGCTGTCATTGTTTGATGGAAAGGATTTGATTGAAGTAATCGTACAAGATGGTGCTAAGGATACAAACTTGATGTCCACGTACAAAAGATGGCTTGTAGACGCTGAAAAAAAAAAGTGGACAAAACCCATTACGAAAGTGAGCAAGAACTGTTTAATGCTAATGCCGATAAACAAGGTGAGGGACTCATTGTTGTTGCAGAACTTGGTGATGGAACTGGCTCAAGGGGAAAGAAGAGGAAAGGGAACAAAGAAGCAACATCTACATCAAAGGAGATCCAAGGAAAAAGAATGAAGACACGGGCAAGTGGTGCGTATCTTGTATTTGTTTAGTGGCATCTAAACTTGTATTTGTTTACTCACTTTTAGCATCTGTTTTTAGCACCTAAAGAAGATACCAACATGTTGTACTCCACCTATGATCTATCTTGTTTGTTTTTCAGCCAAGTGAAGACTGGAGCAATCACTACTAAAGTAGCTGAGTAGCTGTGATGGCGAGCAATCACTACTGAAGTAGCCGAGTAGCTGTGATGGCTTTGATTTTGAAGACTGCAACAACACCATTATTTTGATTTGGGAGATTTTTTTTGAATTGTCTCAGTAATGGTAGTAGTGACATGTGTTTTATGCTTGACAGCGTGATGTAATGGCAAATACTATTTTTCCGTTTGAGGAATCTTGCATAGATAGACATTGTGTGTTGTTTTACATTTGCACTGATGCAGCTGATGTTAGAAAGGAATTGTAAAAAACCTGATGGTGCAATGCCATATTTTGTTGTCACACAGCTGTTGTAAGACTGCTGTTGTTAGACTATTAAATAGCAATTTGAAATTGATGGTGCACTGCTATATATGTTGCACAGCTACTGTGTGTTGTTTACATTAAATTTCTGAGTGAACTTGATGGTGCACTGCTATATTTGTTGCACAGCTGCTGTGTGTTGTTTACATTAAATTTCTGAGTGAACTAGATGGTGCACTGCTATATTTGTTGCACAACTGCTATTAGGAGACTTGTAGTATCCACTATTTTAGAATTGGTGTGTTGTTACAGGAGTGGCTGCAATTTTAGAAGTGGTGCCACAGTATCCACTATTTGCATTTGGCTTAGGAGACTTGTAGGGTGAGAGTGGACTTGCGATAAATTAAGTAGGTGAGGCCATCTGCTCAAGGTTGAATCTTCACCTAAGTACTTTGTCGTTGCAGTAGCTCCAGCAAAACAAACATGAGAAAGTCTTCTTTCACAAATAAGAAAGTCTGTCTTCTAGAACACAAAAAAACTGCCCCATTTTAAAGGTTAATGGCAACTAAAATTGCCCCCGTAGATTCAATCATATCCAATGAAACCTACATGAACCCGAACTCCTGCTGTGCACTCCATCTGGTAAAAAAAATCCATCCAACGTGACAATTATTTTGGTGCTATTGTCCATGTCAATAGGATTCCATATAATCTGAACATTGATTGCAGTATAATTTTGATGGGCAAGTGTGATGAAAAGCACATGAGACTGAGAGGACCAGAAACTTCAATTGAAGAAAGTTTACACCTAAAGAAAACAACAGTGTTGTTTCATATAGTAATAGCTCTAAGTAATATGATTATAATCTTCAATTGCCCTCAAAATAGTAATTGCTTCTAAAGTACACATTTTTGGCTACTTTGAAGTTCATAAAAATAGACTGTCATTACGAAGAACAATAGTGCAATTACATGATCCAGGATACGTTCAGAATATTACATTCATAAACACAAGGCAAAATCACATAATAACTAAACCACACCCACGGTGAAGTGCTACATAATTCGGGGTACATACACTCCTAAACTACATCGACTTCAAATACATCAGCGCAACCGCACCCACTATAACATAACACAGTAAAATCAGCTTATTAAGTTCAGTTTTCAATTCGACATTATCTCGTTGAATAATGTTTGTCAGCTCCCTCAACTCCTCTCCAAGCCTTTGTAATTGCTCTTGAATGATCACGTCAACGTTAGAATCCCTTGAGTTCACTTCACCACTGTATATGTCAGACCTGAGAAGATGCATGTTCATGTCCACCTCATACCACCATTTGAAGATTCCATTTGCACAATCACACCGATAAAAAAGTTTTCCAGGGTTGTCATGTGTGACAACAATGAATAAACGTGCAGTCTTCTTACAGTGAAACTTCACATTGCAAAAGGTGAATCGGCTTTCACTATTCCTGCCATTTGATGATGACATAGTCCTGCAACTTGTCCACATACATTAGCAACAGAAGACAGTGTAAGAAACAACAATGATAAAGTATTGAAATACGAGTAGCTCAGATTAGGTTTGTTGCCCCATCATCACAACTGTATAACATTTACACCAACATGCCAGATAACAAAATGGAGCAATACGAATTTTCGTATACGAATGCTCAAGAGCATCATATGGTACATGAGTGGAGCAATTCAAGTTTATTAACTTTAGGAAATTACCACTATAACATAATACCGATGCCGCTTCAACAGAACAATGTATACGAAAATAGGTACCGCTACGACATTTGCATATCATAGCTAAATAAGGTGGTATCATTAAGGGGCTTATATTCACATAAATCAGCAGCAGATGACAGTGCGATAAACAACAACATGCCAGAAAACAACAATGGATCAATACGATTTTCTCACGAATGCGCAGGAGTAACATATGGTACAATAGTGAAGCAATTCAAGTTTATTAACTTCAGGAAATGACCACTATAACATAATATCGATGTCGCTTCAATAGAATAACATATACAAAAATAGGCACCGCTACGACACTTGCATATCATAGCTAAATAAGCTGGTGTCATTAAGGGACTTATGTAAAATAGTATTGTTCTTCAATTTCATTCAGAATTTTAATGGTATAACAACAGCTATTCAACAACATATATAGCAGTGCACCATTCTGTGTTTTACAATTCTTGTCTAACAGCAGTTGTAGCTGAAATACCCCTAAATTAATTTAAATTAATTTAGGGGATTTCTTTTATTAAACCTTTAATAATATTATTAAGTATTAAATTATTATATGGAATGAGGAATAATATTAAATATTATATGGGGTTGTGAAATTTATTTAGGGGTTTTCTCCTAATTATTATACATTATTATATAGTATTATGAATTTAATAATAAGATTTATAAGTCCATAAATCTTGGGAAAATTTCTAAACACTCCAAATATATTATAAAGATTTTAGGAAGTGTTGGAACATTGTTTTGAAACAAAAGTCAATATAAAATTCTAGAAACCTTAAAGCTTATTAAGCCTTGCTAGAGTTGACTTTTTGAGAATGGTCAAACCAGGCCATGAAAACTATACCAATAAATAGGTTATGGAAAACCATGAAGATCGATAAAAAGAACGTCAAAAACGGATCATCCTAGCCAAAGTTATGCTAGATTGAAGTTTTGAGTCAAAATTTTAAAATGCCACGTGTCAAGCTCACACGCGCCCACACTTGGATAGATTTTATCTCCACGATTTTCGGAACCGATTTTGCCCTATCTTACGACCTCCATAACTTTCCATCTTTTGGAATTTTTGAGTGCCGTCTTTTGCATTCTCTTCTCGTTAATCTCCTCTTTGAAACCATAACTCATACATCTCCTAACTCATCCTACATCGACGGGAATATTGATCCAAAGTTGCCACCTTGAGAATTGTAACCAGAATTCTGGTTTCTCTGAAATCTGGTAAACTTCGTGTTGCCAAACTTCTTCGTTTCTCATCCAATTTCATGTTCTTTAGCTCGTTTTGAAGAACTCTAATCCCTCTACAACTTTCATGTTGATGACCAAAGCTAATTCTCAATCATATGGAAGATATAGGTGTCTAAAGTTCCGACCCCGATCTGGTCGGTTTTGCCCAGAATTTTTCCAGAAAACGCAAGGTAAACTCGCAACTTCCAGCTTCGATTTATTTCTTTGTAGTGCGAGTTGGGTGAGTTCTTGTTATCATATGTAGAGGTAAGTTTACTCTTTCGATTAAGCCCTTACACATAGCCTAACTCGATCTGTACTTCAAGTTATAGATCCTCAAAGTCGGCCCCGTGAACTGCTCGAAAATTCCGAAGCTTTCCAGAATTTCGAATTTAATTGCTTCGTTATTGCATTCCGGTAAGTTTTCTTCAAATTCCTTCAACCTTGCTAATCTACATTACATTGTCGGTCAAAAACATGTTTCAATTGCATCAATTACGCTTTAGATTGAGTGAATTTGGGAGAATCGAATTCGAAAACTCTTAAGAAACCTAACCTCGAAATCGAATTCGAAAACCATTGAATACTGCATTATAATTGGGGAAATTGGTATCATTAGAACCGTAATTGAATTTCGAAACCATAGAAACAAGAATCACTCAATTTGGTTCTGTAGATTGTGAGATAATGTCGATTTAGTACTCGAGTCGATTTGGGGGTGGATGAAGAACTCGAGTTTCAGCAGCCGTCCGATCGTAGTTATAAGAAACGGACGGCCGAGATTAGATCTGGGGAGTTTAAGTTGGTTATGAGTTTTAATATTTCCAGAATTAAACCCTAACTTGTTGAATTAATTTAAATATCTTCCCGGATGTATTTTGACTTGAAATTTTAACCATAGATTCCTTATTTTATCTAGTTTATTTTGATGTAAATTATTATGGTTTTGGAGTTTTTAAACATAAGTTATGATTTTTACAAGTTACGGGTTTTCTGGAATTGTTTGGCTTAATTAAAAAGATATTTTTATGAAATAAAAATTTTATAATATGTCTAAAATGTTATAGTTACTGTATATTAAATTTGGGAATTTTTAGGAAATGGTAAAGGGTTTTAAAAATTGTGTTTGTGAGTTTTTCATAAGAATAACTTATAATATATAGTTTTTAATGTAATCAAAAATTAAAGTATAGTTGATTAATGAACTTTATAGGTTGGGGAAAATATAATAAGACTAATTAACATTTAATACAGTATGTTTATAAATATTTTGGGTATTAACTTTAAGTGAAGTAAAAATTGTTATATATATATATATATATTTATATGAGAGAAATAAAATAGAAACTTATATTAAATCAAGGAATTTAACTAAACTACATTTTATTTATTATAATATGGAAGCTAATATGTTTAACTAAAACTAAGGGAAATACTTTATTTTATAAACCATAAATCAGTTGTGGATATGTCTAAAAGATATTAAATATAATTAAATACAATAGAATTTCTTAAAGAATGTTCTGGATAAATCTTGATATATGTGGATATATATATATATATATATATATAAATACAATAAAATAGATAAAGGAAATAACATTCCTTGTGGGAAATATAATAGGGAGGATATATATATATATATACGATAATAAATAAATAAAAGGAATAAAATACCTTATAGAAAATATAATATGAAGGAATTAATGAGTTAAACTAAACCTCTACATGATACTAATAAAAGAATATTATATGAGGTGGTATTAATTTATGGTTATAGGTTGAGTTTTTAGTTATCTTTGAGTTTCTAAGATTTATATAAACCGTATTTAAACACACGTATTTATTTAGTCAATGACCACAATGTAAATCTATAATTTGGTTAAGAAATTAATAAGTTGAAATTTAGGAATATTTGTAATTAGTCTACATAAAGGGTTACACAAATAGATCTTATTATATAATTAATAATAAAATAAATGAAATACTTTTACATTTAAATGTTCTTATTATATAAACAATAGTAAAATAAATGAGTTACTTTTACGTCTACATGTGAAGAGGATAAATAAGTCTAGATTTAATTATTTCTTAATATTTATAGTATTGAGTAATAACTTAATATTTTAAGATAAAATCATTAAAAGGATTATGATATAAAACTATATTAAACTATGAGGAGATTAATCTAAATAATAATCCTTAAGTTTCTTGGAATTAGTTAAGCCATATAAAATACATTCATTATCGATATTCAGGATGTGAGTTTATAAATAAGTGATGTACATAATAGTTAAAGATTTACAAAAAGGTTTGCAGATAGAAATTTGATACTTAAAATCATTGAACCTTTAATTAGATGAAACTAGGTTACATAAGAGATTATATTGATTTACCTTTTGACACTGGAAAAATTAATGTGTCATTTGAGTATAAGGTATGGGGATTTTTCAGAATAGATTATCTTATTAAATAATTAACAATTTCACTTACGAACCAGAATTTAATTCTTTGATAAATTCTACCTTATGTAGATATATTGTTCATCCTAAATACAATAAAGGAAATTAATTTATTAAGTTATACCTTTGAAACCTTTAGGTTTTGTAAACAATTTAAAACGTATTTAAGACTTAAGTTTAGTGAAGTTTAGTATAAAAGGTTTATACATAGCATATGGAGGGAATGTGTGTAAAAATAGAACATTTAGGAAATTAAATGTAAGTAAGGATACATAAAAGGTTATCTTAAAACACCTTATTATATAGTTATGATAAAGTAAATACCCTGTGGATACTAAATGTAAGAGTTCTATGAGTCTAAGTTAACTATAATATGGTTATTTCAAGATGAAAAGTAATTTAACATCTTATGGCAAGATTTTTAGATGGTTGTAATTAAAGTTATTCTGAACTAAAGATAAGATAAATGAGTTTAGTAACTCGATTAAGTTATAATAAAATGCGTCTACAACACTATGATTCCAATATACAAGATGTAGGTCTTAATTAAGTTAAGGGAAAGACTTAATCATAATGGGTTGTCTAGTAGAAATTGTTTAAATACATAATCTTTACATTGTGAGATAATAATATAGTATTCTGAGATGAGTCCATCATAGGTCATAATACAATGTTTATTTTAAATTAAGAATAGAGGTATTGAGCTTAAGATTATTGTCGAAATTCTTAGATTTAATTATATAACATAAACACATTTATGATATAGAGGTCTCAAAAGTCTTGAATGTGAGGATTGTGGTTAAGTATGAATAAAGTGGATAGGAGTGGACAATTAGCCAATGTTATCGAATACATTCCTTGATCTTACACCTTGGGCTATACAACGTTCTAAACACAAGATTATACATAACATTTAAGTGAGGGCTTAAAAGATATCGAGGTTTGAAATAAGAGTGGAGTTATTTAAGTACTAGGCTACAGTTATTGATGATAGATTACTTTAATATTCTTCAGAGTACTGTTGATTGTTTGCGCAAGTTGATTAGAGCTGCTACAGCGTTACCCAGGTACGATTTCTCGTACTCAGCTTGGTGTTTTGGACTTTATGGAATGTTTTGTACGATTTCTCGTACTCAGCTTGTTGTGTTTGGACTTTATGGAATGTTTTGTACGATTTCTCGTACTACGATATTTTTGCTGGTTGACTTGTGGAATGTTTTGGAAACGCTAACTGACTTTAAGAGGAACTTCTAAAAAAAAATGGTTGTGTGACTGACTCAGCTTGTGTGACTAACTGAGCCTTGGATGTGGAACTCACTTGGGTATTGGTTTCTTCTACTTGGTTGCCCGTTAGACATTGGCTGCTTAGGGTTTACGCTTCTGCACTCTGTAGGACTGAGTGTTTTGGTATTGCTCTGGGTAGTTGGTGATCTAGCGGGATTTTTGGAAAAGGTCAATCTTGGAAATCTTTCTTTCGACGTGCGCGCGTCTTTAATGGTAACAGCAGGGGGCTGTATATCCCTCGCCCATAGGGGCATTGATATTTTACAGCAGGGGGCTGTATATCCCTCGTCCATCAGGACATTTTAATTTAACAGCAGGGGGCTGTATATCCCTCGCCCATAGGGGCATTGATATTTAACAGCAGGGGCTGTATATCCCTCGTCCACCAGGACATTTAAATCTGACAGCAGGGGGCTGTATATCCCTCGTCCATAGGACATTGATATCTGGCGGTGGGGGCCATCTCTCCCAATTGAATTATTCCACTCTTGAGTTATTGGTTCTTGGATCTATCTTATTATTCCTAGTCCTTTGTGACTATCTGAGTCTTTATACTCCAAACGGGAATTGGTTCTAACATCAACAATGGATGCTTACTAACTATGTGGTGTGACTACTTAAGTGGATGACTTGGTTTGGAAGTTCTTTATCTTTGTCTTGTTTTCCTTTCTCTTTAAACTTGATTGTTTTGAAGTGCTTTATCTCTGTTTTACTTTTCAGAGTTTGTTTTCATGTTACTATTTATTTTGAAGAGTTATGTTTTATAAGTTTGTTTTTGGAGAATTGTACCAGTTCCATTCCAGGGAACTGACCCGCCCCTTTCGGGGTGGGCTGCTTGGTTTCATCTTGCAGGTACGAATTGATTTACAGGTGGCCACGAAGAGAATGAGCGTTTGGGATGGGACTAGGTTTTGTGGAGAGAGAATATGTTTAATTTCTATTATGTTGTGTTAAGTTTTTCTCGAGTTCAGACCGTAGCTTTTGTAGATTGTAAGTTGTAATTGGTGAGGTTTGGTGCCGGGTGTTTGGAACCCGATGGTCTGTAATCGCCTTAGAGTTTTATTTCCGCTGTATTTATGGTTAATAGGGGCGTTACAGAAAGTGGTATCAGAGCGTAGTTACGCTCTGAACCCGAGAAAACAAGCCGAGTGAAATACTTAGATTATAGGTGCACTTAAAACTGGGGAACTGGGGTAGAATTGGGAAGTGAGGACTCCAGTGAGGCACGACTCCTAACCCTTTTTGGAATTGTGAATGATTCCTTTACATACTTTTCTTTTGTGAATGTCTGTTGAGTGTGATGTGTTGTTATACCGTTCCAACAATAAACTACAAAAATATATATAGTTTGGAACATCCATATTAAGTACAATAAGATTTTGGTTGAGATATGCAAATATTAAGCTATTTTTCAAAAGCATACTCATGGAGAATACATTGCTAAAAATGCAATCCTTTAAAAGCTAGTACACAAATTCCTAGAATTTTAAAGAATACTTTTGGTTGAGAACAGTATACAAATAGAACTTTACATAACTAAATTAGTATTGATATTATGTGAAAGTACTTCAACTCCCTTAAAGTTTGAAAATAAATCATGAACTACTTGGTATCAATTTGTTACCTAAAGATAATGATTAAGATAAATCTTAAGTCTAGAAAATTACTAAGCTAACAAGAACTAGTAGCGTATCAAAAAAAAGATCAACATCTGAACTTGTAAAACACATTAAAACTCTATGTTAACTTTAGAAAGAAAACACATAAACCTAACACCCTACGGGAAGTGCCTGGTGCGACGAACTCCTAGGCTGAGAGTAGTGGGGGTGCACACCCACTTCTAGAAGTTTAGGGGCTAGGCAAGCCTTGTCATCTAACTGTAAATAATCTTCTACGCAGGTGATGGATTGTGTTGAACTTGAGGGGAAGTGGTGGTAAGACGTTACCATCATGAAATCTTGAGCTAGGCATATCTCATTGCTAACCACAATGAACAAATCAAAATTTGTATCTTAAGATCCGGTATTAAAACTCATAAATGTAAAGGGTTTATTGAGTTAAATCTTTGGTGAAAAATACCTATATATGGAGGAAGGGGATTAAGTTTGGGTACTCCAAGATACAACATCCACCTCTGGTTGAATATAAAAAAAAATCAATAAAAGAAGTTACTTAAAGATTATCTAAGGGAGTACTAAGATTTAATAATCAGGAGAATACTTACATAGAACAAACCTTAAGAAAAATAATTACCAGGAGTGAGTGAGTTTTCATTAGACTAGCACATTTGACTTAAAATTTTATATAGAGTCCCTATCTTGAAAAATAAATTTTAAGATAAAGAAATCAGATTTTGGAGCTACATTATAATTGATAAGAACTTCCTTAGATTCTCCCTTGGGTGAAATTATGTAAATATATAATAAGTAAATTTTATGAGGTAAACACTGAATGATTCGTCTAAAATATGATAGTTAATTATAAAAACAATTGAAACTTGAAAAGTCATAGAAAATATTTATTTTATAGAATTTTAACATATGGTTGGCCAATAAACCTTTGAAGATAATTTTGAAGATTATTGAGGATTATTAAATGATCGGGAATATTATGTTAAACTACGCAAGTACGTTACACCGATATAGCTTGTAATAAATTGATATGATAAATGATCATATATGGACATATAATTCGTATCAGTCATTAAATGAATGGATAATAATCATAAGATAAAATTTTATAACACCAAGGAAATACAAATACATAACAATCAAGAGATACAGATATATATAACGATCATAGATATAATCAACGGTGCAGTAAAATTCAACAAGCTGGTTAAAGAGGTTGAATTCTTTGAATGTGCCATTAGTAGCGGTACGAGGGCGTACCTTAGCTCTTTTAAGGGGGATATGCTGGCATACTCCTCCTTCGTTATCTCATCCGGATTATGCCTCGTTGCATTGTTAGCAAAGGGAGAACAGTATTAGCAGAATGAGAGGTGTTTGTATGTGCTTGGTTTTTGCATTATGACTCAGTATGTGACTTTTGATTTTCATCATGCTATCATCATTATATCTTGGTATATCCTGATTCAGTTTGATTTTGAGTAATCTTGAGTGGAATGTTGTTATGGAAATGGATGGAAATAAAGGATTGGTTTGGTATGGAACTTCATTGGAACTTTTATTGTCTCAGCACACCCGAAGCGGTGTGAGTGCTTATTAGTTGATTTTTAAACTTCGAGGCGAAGTTTCTTTTAAGGGGGATATGCTGAAATACCCCTAAATTAATTTAAATTAATTTAGGGGATTTCTTTTATTAAACCTTTAATAATATTATTAAGTATTAAATTATTATATGGAATGAGGAATATTAAATTATTATATGGGGTTGTGAAATTTATTTAGGGGTTTTCTCCTAATTATTATACATTATTATATAGTATTATGAATTTAATAATAAGATTTATAAGTCCATAAATCTTGGGAAAATTTCTAAACACTCCAACTATATTATAAAGATTTTAGGAAGTGTTGGAACATTGTTTTGAAACATAAAAGTCAATATAAAATTCTAGAAACCTTAAAGCTTATTAAGCCTTGCTAGAGTTGACTTTTTGAGAATGGTCAAACCAGGCCATGAAAACTATACCAATAAATAGGTTATGGAAAACCATGAAGATCGATAAAAAGAACGTCAAAAACGGATCATCCTAGCCAAAGTTATGCTAGATTGAAGTTTTGAGTCAAAATTTTAAAATCTGCCACGTGTCAAGCTCACACGCGCCCACACTTGGATAGATTTTATCTCCACGATTTTCGGAACCGATTTTGCCCTATCTTACGACCTCCATAACTTTCTCATCTTTTGGAATTTTTGAGTGCCGTCTTTTGCATTCTCTTCTCCTTAATCTCCTCTTTGAAACCATAACTCATACATCTCCTAACTCATCCTACATCGACGGGAATATTGATCCAAAGTTGCCACCTTGAGAATTCGTAACCCAGAATTCTGGTTTTCTCTGAAATCTGGTAAACTTCGTGCCATAACTTCTTCGTTTCTCATCCAAATTTCATGTTCTTTAGCTCGTTTTGAAGAGCTCTAATCCCTCTACAACTTTCATGTTGATGACCAAAGCTAATTCTCAATCATATGGAAGATATAGGTGTCTAAAGTTCCGACCCCGATCTGGTCGCGTTTTGCCCAGAATTTTTCCAGAAAACGCAAGGTAAACTCGCAACTTCCAGCTTCGATTTCTTTCTTTGTAGTGCGAGTTAGGGTGAGTTCTTGTTATCAATATGTAGAGGTAAGTTTACTCTTTCGATTAAGCCCTTACACATAGCCTAACTCGATCTGTACTTCAAGTTATAGATCCTCAAAGTCGGCCCCGTGAACTGCTCGAAAATTCGAAGCTTTCCAGAATTTCGAATTTAAATTGCTTCGTTATTGCAATTCCGGTAAGTTTTCTTCAAATTCCTTCAACCTTGCTAATCTACATTACATTGTCGGTCAAAAACATGTTTCAATTGCATCAATTACGCTTTAGATTGAGTGAATTTGGGAGAATCGAATTCGAAAACTCTTAAGAAACCTAACCTCGAAATCGAATTCGAAAACCATTGAATACTGCATTATAATTGGGGAAATTGGTATCATTAGAACCGTAATTGAATTTCGAAACCATAGAAACAAGAATCACTCAATTTGGTTCTGTAGATTGTGAGATAATGTCGATTTAGTACTCGAGTCGATTTGGGGGTGGATGAAGAACTCGAGTTTCAGCAGCCGTCCGATCGTAGTTATAAGAAACGGACGGCCGAGATTAGATCTGGGGAGTTTAAGTTGGTTATGAGTTTTAATATTTCCAGAATTAAACCCTAACTTGTTGAATTAATTTAAATATCTTCCCGGATGTATTTTGACTTGAAATTTTAACCATAGATTCCTTATTTTATCTAGTTTATTTTGATGTAAATTATTATGGTTTTGGAGTTTTTAAACATAAGTTATGATTTTTACAAGTTACGGGTTTTCTGGAATTGTTTGGCTTAATTAAAAAGATATTTTTATGAAATAAAAATTTTATAATATGTCTAAAATGTTATAGTTACTGTATATTAAATTTGGGAATTTTTAGGAAATGGTAAAGGGTTTTAAAAATTGTGTTTGTGAGTTTTTCATAAGAATAACTTATATATATAGTTTTTAATGTAATCAAAAATTAAAGTATAGTTGATTAATGAACTTTATAGGTTGGGGAAAATATAATAAGACTAATTAACATTTAATACAGTATGTTTATAAATATTTTGGGTATTAACTTTAAGTGAAGTAAAAATTGTTATATATATATATATTTATATGAGAGAAATAAAATAGAAACTTATATTAAATCAAGGAATTTAACTAAACTACATTTTATTTATTATATAATATGGAAGCTAATATGTTTAACTAAAACTAAGGGAAATACTTTATTTTATAAACCATAAATCAGTTGTGGATATGTCTAAAAGATATTAAATATAATTAAATACAATAGAATTTCTTAAAGAATGTTCTGGATAAATCTTGATATATGTGGATATATATATATATATAATACAATAAAAATAGATAAAGGAAATAACATTCCTTGTGGGAAATATAATAGGGAGGATATATATATATACGATAAATAAATAAATAAAAGGAATAAAATACCTTATAGAAAATATAATATGAAGGAATTAATGAGTTAAACTAAACCTCTACATGATACTAATAAAAGAATATTATATGAGGTGGTATTAATTTATGGTTATAGGTTGAGTTTTTAGTTATCTTTGAGTTTCTAAGATTTATATAAACCGTATTTAAACACACGTATTTATTTAGTCAATGACCACAATGTAAATCTATAATTTGGTTAAGAAATTAATAAGTTGAAATTTAGGAATATTTGTAATTAGTCTACATAAAGGGTTACACAAATAGATCTTATTAATAATTAATAATAAAATAAATGAAATACTTTTACATTTAAATGTTCTTATTATATAAACAATAGTAAAATAAATGAGTTACTTTTACGTCTACATGTGAAGAGGATAAATAAGTCTAGATTTAATTATTTCTTAATATTTATAGTATTGAGTAATAACTTAATATTTTAAGATAAAATCATTAAAAGGATTATGATATAAAACTATATTAAACTATGATTAGGAGATTAATCTAAATAATAATCCTTAAGTTTCTTGGAATTAGTTAAGCCATATAAATACATTCATTATCGATATTCAGGATGTGAGTTTATAAATAAGTGATGTACATAATAGTTAAAGATTTACAAAAAGGTTTGCAGATAGAAATTTGATACTTAAAATCATTGAACCTTTAATTAGATGAAACTAGGTTACATAAGAGATTATATTGATTTACCTTTTGACACTGGAAAAATTAATGTGTCATTTGAGTATAAGGTATGGGGATTTTTCAGAATAGATTATCTTATTAAATAATTAACAATTTCACTTACGAACCAGAATTTAATTCTTTGATAAATTCTACCTTATGTAGATATATTGTTCATCCTAAATACAATAAAGGAAATTAATTTATTAAGTTATACCTTTGAAACCTTTAGGTTTTGTAAACAATTTAAAACGTATTTAAGACTTAAGTTTAGTGAAGTTTAGTATAAAAGGTTTATACATAGCATATGGAGGGAATGTGTGTAAAAATAGAACATTTAGGAAATTAAATGTAAGTAAGGATACATAAAAGGTTATCTTAAAACACCTTATTATATAGTTATGATAAAGTAAATAATATACCCTGTGGATACTAAATGTAAGAGTTCTATGAGTCTAAGTTAACTATAATATGGTTATTTCAAGATGAAAAGTAATTTAACATCTTATGGCAAGATTTTTAGATGGTTGTAATTAAAGTTATTCTGAACTAAAGATAAGATAAATGAGTTTAGTAACTCGATTAAGTTATAATAAAATGCGTCTACAACACTATGATTCCAATATACAAGATGTAGGTCTTAATTAAGTTAAGGGAAAGACTTAATCATAATGGGTTGTCTAGTAGAAATTGTTTAAATACATAATCTTTACATTGTGAGATAATAATATATTCTGAGATGAGTCCATCATAGGTCATAATACAATGTTTATTTTAAATTAAGAATAGAGGTATTGAGCTTAAGATTATTGTCGAAATTCTTAGATTTAATTATATAACATAAACACATTTATGATATAGAGGTCTCAAAAGTCTTGAATGTGAGGATTGTGGTTAAGTATGAATAAGTGGATAGGAGTGGACAATTAGCCAATGTTATCGAATACATTCCTTGATCTTACACCTTGGGCTATACAACATTCTAAAACAAGTCAAGGCTATACTAACATTTAAGTGAGGGTTAAGATGATCGAGGTTTGAATAGTGAGGAATTTATTTAAGTTGACTAGGCTATGAGTTATTGATGATAGATTACTTTAATATTCTTCAGAGTACTGTTGATTGTTTGCGCAAGTTGATTAGAGCTGCTACAGCGTTACCCAGGTACGATTTCTCGTACTCAGCTTGACGTGTTTTGGACTTTATGGAATGTTTTGTACGATTTCTCGTACTCAGCTTGTTGTGTTTTGGACTTTATGGAATGTTTTGTACGATTTCTCGTACTACGATATTTTTGCTGGTTGACTTGTGGAATGTTTTGGAAACGCTAACTGACTTTAAGAGGAACTTCTAAAAATAAGAAATGGTTGTGTGACTGACTCAGCTTGTGTGACTAACTGAGCCTTGGATGTGGAACTCACTTGGGTATTGGTTTCTTCTACTTGGTTGCCCGTTAGACATTGGCTGCTTAGGGTTTACGCTTCTGCACTCTGTAGGACTGAGTGTTTTGGTATTGCTCTGGGTAGTTGGTGATCTAGCGGGATTTTTGGAAAAGGTCAATCTTGGAAATCTTTCTTTCGACGTGCGCGCGTCTTCAATGGTAACAGCAGGGGGCTGTATATCCCTCGCCCATAGGGGCATTGATATTTACAGAGGGGGCTGTATATCCCTCGTCCATCAGGACATTTTAATTTAACAGCAGGGGGCTGTATATCCCTCGCCCATAGGGGCATTGATATTTAACAGCAGGGGGCTGTATATCCCTCGTCCACCAGGACATTTAAATCTGACAGCAGGGGGCTGTATATCCCTCGTCCTATGGACATTGATATCTGGCGGTGGGGGCCATCTCTCCCAATTGAATTATTCCACTCTTGAGTTATTGGTTCTTGGATCTATCTTATTATTCCTAGTCCTTTGTGACTATCTGAGTCTTTATACTCCAAACGGGAATTGGTTCTAACATCAACAATGGATGCTTACTAACTATGTGGTGTGACTACTTAAGTGGATGACTTGGTTTGGAAGTTCTTTATCTTTGTCTTGTTTTCCTTCTCTTTAAACTTGATTGTTTTGAAGTGCTTTATCTCTGTTTTACTTTTCAGAGTTTGTTTTCATGTTACTATTTATTTTGAAGAGTTATGTTTAATAAGTTTGTTTTTGGAGAATTGTACCAGTTCCATTCCAGGGAACTGACCCGCCCCTTTCGGGGTGGGCTGCTTGGTTTCATCTTGCAGGTACGAATTGATTTACAGGTGGCCACGAAGAGAATGAGCGTTTGGGATGGGACTAGGTTTTGTGGAGAGAGAATATGTTTAATTTCTATTATGTTGTGTTAAGTTTTTCGAGTTCAGACCGTAGCTTTTGTAGATTGTAAGTTGTAATTGGTGAGGTTTGGTGTCGGGTGTTTGGAACCCGATGGTATGTAATCGCCTTAGAGTTTTATTTCCGCTGTATTTATGGTTAATAGGGGCGTTACAGTAGCAGTTCTGTAACACCCCATATAACATTAACATACTTACAATTAAACTGCAGCGGAAAAACAACTTCATCACATCACTTAACTCGTTGGTGTTACACGCCGTTAACCACCCACGTGGCTAACAAGGCTATTACATATACACTGTACCGGTCTGATGGACTAGATTCCCGAGCGACTACACTTTACTGACCCTTCCATCAACAATCGAAACAACATACACCTTCCAACTGTACCGGGTATTCACAACTAATGTCGACAATAATTTCGGTCTTACTACACCTACTGTATAGTGTACATACAACTTAAGTGATTACCCATGCACAACGACTACCCCGTCCTACTCTCGAACGGCTTCCAGCTCTTTATACCTGAAATAGGAAAAGAAGAGAAAGGGTGGCCCCCAAGGGGCTCAGCACCTTTGCTGGTATGGTAATCCCGTAGCCCACATGCTACCGGGCCACGCACAACTAATTGTCGTCTTAGCATGCTGTTGATTGTATTTGAATCATGCATGTAAACTATAAACACACAACACATAATATTCTGCCTCAATAGCTCAACAAACAGATAACACATCCACACTTAATAGGTCACTCATGGTGTTCATTACCCCTAGAGTGTTCTCCTCTAATGGAGCTACTTCCTTAATAGACGACACTTACCCGTTATTCGGGTTATCCTTAAACGCCTCTTATCACAAACTGGGATTCATATCCATGATCCACATACTCCACATTTTACAACATATAACATACACTACATAACAACACATAACAACACTTTTCACGTTTCAACGTGCACATAATAACATCGCAATAGAAGTTGCATTATATCAACAACACATAACATAACGTGAGCGGTTCTCTTAGGAACCGACCCAAACATTGTTAATTCACTGGTGAGCCTAGAGAATGATGTCACCCCCATGATAAGCTCATTATACAACACTCATTACCGTCCTAATAGTCGGACGGGTAACTTAAGTTAAGATGGCTCGGGTTTCGTGACCCGAACACACCGCACAAACACATGTTCCCCCTAAACCGATCATAAGTCAGAATAGCTAAGCTTTGGAGTAAGCTAATGGGAGATCATAACCCGTGAGGGAAACAACCATAACAGAGAGAAGGGTAAGGCTAAAAAGGATACCCACTCCCAAACAACGCGCGACCGGCCTAACCGGATTCCTCACCACTGTTAGTACATACTTACCTTTAGATATTAGTTAGAACCCCACTATGGAGTCTATCACATCTACACACCATACAGTATTACAACCGGGTTAAACATACAAGGGAGATCCCTACATTCACACACATATCACACAATTAACACATGCATAGCCGTGGTTAGAACGTCCCATGGTTCGGGTCGTTTAATCTGAATACCGAACTCTCATGTGATCCTAGACTCAGTTAGCTAAGGTTTAACACTTTCGAGGTTAAATGGTATCGGAGTTGAACACGCCACATAAATGAATTACTGTAAACTCATTACATGTTTAATCTTACAACGTGGCAAACAAACAGAAAAACACATTGGCATACAAGCCGGTGTAATCCGGTAGGACACAGGTTGCAAGAAAACCATACCTGTCGCCGGAGTCCACTTTATCATGTCCACTTATGTTCCTCGAGCAACTCTCGAACAACTGATAACATTACATGTACTTTTATTAACATCGGGGTAACATGATTGTTTAAAGTCTAATGCTTATAACTTTTCCCCGTTAACTTAGTTACATAACTTCACATTTTAACTTGTTTTACTTTTACATTTTAATACACTTTTCCCCCACTAATTGTCATTATAACTCACTTAACATGTCCTTAACAATCTTATAACATCATTACTTAATAATCCCCATCATCCCATAACCTTTAACAAAATTTTTTTTAACAAATTTTTTTTTCACATACTTTGGGCCGTCCGACCCACCGTCCGACCCACAACTGGGTCGGACCGTTCCAGAAACTTTTCCCGTCTTTTAAATATACCTGTCCGACCCATGTCCGACCCAACCATCTGGGTCGGACCATTCCAGAGATTTAGAGCACACATGTCCGACCCATGTCCGACCCAAGACCTCTGGGTCGGACCATTCCAGAAACTCCAACGATTGCATTAACAAGGCTGTCCGACCCACCCTGGGTCGGACCACTGGGTCGGACAACATCAGAAATTGTCAAAAACTTGTCAAACTTTCTCCAAACTTTCCCTCAAGCCTCCTAATGTGTTCTAACATCATTTGGCACATCAAACACACCTTTAGCCATGTACTAAACTCTTTAAATCACACACCAAAACCATCTTATCATTCACAAATTTCTTACAAGATTCCTAGCACTTGGAATGTTTTCTCCTTAAGATTTCTAAGTGGTGTTTCACTTATAATGACCACATACCAAGGTGTTTCCTCTACACCTTAACATCATCTCTCAAACTTCTTTTCTTACTAACTAAATCTCCTTTTCACATCTTACCTAAACATCATTTCCTCCTTGTAAATCAACATTCCTAAACCTTAAACAAACTTCTTCAAGACTTTAATACATCCTCAAAACACATATTGAATTCCTATAACTTCCAAGATAATACCTAAATCCTTGTATCACTCTAAATCACCTTAATACATGCTTTCTTCCCTAGTAAAACATTTGTTCACCTTTAACATTTCCTAGTTCACCAAAACTTATTTAAAACACTTAGAACTTCTTACACATTTTCCAAATTTTGCCCTAGCTTCTCTTGTATATTCTCACATCCAAACACTTAGGTTTTTACCTTATTCCATTCAAGAACACATAAAACCACCAAGAGTATTCTCACACACAACACTCACCAAATTTACACTACATCACAATATAGTGCATAAACTTAAGTTGCTTGGCACTTAGGCCCTTAAATAACATGGCTCTTAGGCCCTTAAATTGCATAAACCTTAAACACTGAATTTCCCACATAAATAATGCCTTTGACCTGCAAATACAACCAACAATACATATGCCCTTAATAAACTCCTTGAGAGCATTTCACTAGCTCATTTACCATTGGCTCCTTAGGTATTTTATTAAGCAAATCAAGCTCATTTTCCTAAGGCATTTAAACTACATTGAGATAGCATATTTACCTCTTTTTCCTCACAAACTTCTTTCTTGTTTCCTTGACTAAAGTGGCAAGGCTTTTAGTTGCTTGTCAACTTCTAAACATTATACAAATAATATAATGAGTATACAAGCTTTAAGCTTCATCTCATTGTAAACCCTAGTTACATATATTATCTTAAGGTATTAAGATGATTGTTTTACCTTGGAATGGAAAGAGAGCTTGAATAAGTATCAAGAGAGGACTCCTCCTAGCCCTTGGAAGATTCAAATGAAGCTAAAACAAGAAAGGTAAAGACACCATTGTGAGGTGAATTTTCGGACAACACAAAACATGAAGGAAACATCATTTTTCTTTGAGTTTCCTTACCTTGAAGCAAAGGAGAACAATAATATGTGAAAAGGTGAGCTCAAGCTCCTTCAATGGTGAATCTCCATGGCACCAAAATTGAGTTCTTGAAGATTTGAAAAGATATAAGTGTAGAGCTTGGTCTAACTAAGACAAATGGTCTTAGAATTTGATTTGGAGCATGGAGTTGGATTTGGCAAGGAAATGAAGATGGAGAAAGAGGCTACTATAGCCCATCGTTTTTAAGAAGAGAGGAGAGGATGAAACCGTGTGAAATGAGAAGGAAGAAGAGAATGAGGTGAGAGAGTACACTTTGTTAAGATATTTATGTTATAAAGTAACTTTCTTCTTTTATTCACTTTTCCTTCCTTTCCTTAATTGATTTCTTTTACATGTTGGTGACTCACCATGATAAAAACCGGCCCCCATCTCTACCTAGGGGTATAATAGTCTTTGTTGACCAATTTAATTACTTATAACAACATATGTTACAAACTAGCTTATTAAAGTTACTATTCACTAAAACAAGGCACATAGATGTGAAAATTTTGATTTCCCATTGATATAGACTTCCAAATGTGATACTATATGGTACACATGTTAATTAAAGAGTAATGATGGACATTTAGCCATTCAAAACTCATTTACAAGACGATTTTTCAAAAATGTGCTTTAAGACTCCTTAAAGCACATTTTATGTTTTAACTTGTTTTCAAGCTTGGTTTTCTTTGGTAATTGATTTAATATGTTCATTAACATATTTATAAGGTATAGGTATTACCATTAGGTCTTATACAAATTTATCCCAAGCTTAGAGCACATTTTTGCTCTTATTGACTTTAAGGTATTTTCTTGTGTTTTGTTTGGTTTAACTGTCTACCAAGGTTTCCTAAGGACTTAATTAGCCTTATTAAATCATAATTGAATATTATTAAGTCTTGGTAGGCTCTTTGGGTCCTAACCAAGTTCACTCCAAGCTTAGAGCATGTTTTTGCTCAAGCTGTGTCTTAGTGCTTTATTGCATTTTACTATGGTTTAAATTGTTCACTAATGTTTCTAAGGCACTTTTTAGCCTTTACATACCATAGTTTAATATTTAAACCACATATCAAGGTTTGGGGTATTTCAAGTTCAACTATAAACGACACACATTGCTAATGAGGCAAAATTCCTCAAACATAATATCAGATTTTTACTGACAATGTAAGAAACAACAACGATAAAGTATTGAAATACGAGTAGCTCAGATTAGGTTTGTTGCCCCATCATCACAACTGTATTTACAACACCCCAACTATAAACAATGTACTTAACAACCATTAGCAGTGGATAATATACACAAAACTTGACGTAATCAATGGGTGTTACACGCCGTTAGCCACCCACGTGGATAACAAGGCTAATACATACATAGTGTACCGGTCTGATGGACAGGACTCCCGAGCGTTATACATTATAATATCACTTCATAACTAAACCAAGTCTAATACGCCTACATTACAACTGTACCAAGTATTTACAGCTAATGCCGAAAATAGTCAAGGTCTTACTAAACTTACAATGCATAAGTAACTAAATAACTATCCACGCATAAACAGCTACCCCGTCCTACTCTCGAACGGCTGCCAGCTCCATTGTACATGAAAGGAAAAAGGGTGACCCCCAAGGGGCTTAACACCTTTGCTAGTATGGTAATCGTGCAACCCGCATACTACCAGGCCAAGCACAACTAATTGTCATGTGAGCATGCAGTTGATTTTATTTAGAGCATGCAAGAAATACTATAAACACACATCATGCTTTAAATCACACATATCCAATCAGTAGGATACAACCGAGAAGGTTAACACATCAACACTTGTTAGATCAAATTATTGTGTCCCTTGACCCTTGAGGGTTTCTACCTTAATGGAACTAAATTCTTATTAGTCAACACTTACCCATTTGATCGGGTTACAATTAATTACTTCTTGTATTACTAAGGGGTTGATTTCGGTGGTCAACATACACAACATGACAATACCCATCACGTGATAACATATGCACAACATAACACCGTTCTTCTTAGAGAACATACACTTTACTCAAGATGTGTCGGATAAAATATAGGTCCGAACACACCGTACACATTTACTTTACTTAGATGTGTCGGCCATAATATAGGCACGATCACACCATACACATATCCCCCTAGCCCCGAATAATAATCAAGGTAGGAAAGCCTCTTATTATACTTGTGGGTTATTGTAATCCAAGAAGGAAAGACAACCTAATAGAGAGGGAGTTAAATCAAATATAGGTATCAACTCCCAAACACACGTGCACGACCGGGACACCCCAGATTCCTCTCCCCCCATAATATATTTTAGTTAGAAGTTCCCTTATGGAACTTATCACATCACAACACCGTATGTGTTACAAATTAGTTAAACAAACAAGGGGGGGGGGGTAACATACCATTCGACATACATGAACAACAACATTCGTTAAATAACGACATACTAAAAAGAGCAACACACATCGCACACAACCACATTACACAAATAACACATGGATAGCCGTAGTTAGAACATTCCCGTAGGTTGGGACGTTTAAATCCGAATACCAATCTCTTATGTGATCCTAAGGTCGATTAACTACGGTTTAACACATATTCGAGGTTAAACGGTATCGGAACTAAATATGCCACATAAATGAATTACTGTAAACTCATTACATGCTTTTATCTTATAAGGTGGCAAACATTCAGAAAAACACATTGGCATACAAGTCGGTGTAACCCGGTAGGACACAGGTTGCAAGAAAACCATACCTGCCACCTTGAGGATGGCTAGCCTTACATGGCGACCTCTTAGTCCCTGCTACCATCTCGACTAGTTTTCGTTCCTATAATTAATTCAGTCAGAACGGTCAATTTCTGTATTAACTTCGACCATTTGTCATAACGTACGACGTCCTCTTGTCGTTTCCTACATTCTATTAACTTCTCACTTATTACTCACCTTATTTCAAGGTTTCTTATTGAGTAACACTTGAGGTTTCTAATGTTGTCATTAACATTTACCTTTTAGTTCTTAACTTCACATTAGGATTTCCGATTAACTAAGTATTTTACATCCTTATATGACATGATTTTACATTCAAACTTACACTTGTTTATCCTCATTACACTCACCAGGGTTTACTACTAAAGCCCCTTACCATCCTTAATTTTTTTTTTGACTGGACCTCCCCACAGGGGTGGTCCCTAGGGGCGGTCCGAGACAGAAACAAATCGCCTAGGAAATTCAACTGGACCTCCCCACAGGGGCGGTCCCTAGGGGTGGTCCACAACAGAACCCATTTTTCAAAGTGCTTTTCTTCTCATTTTGAACTCCAAATTCACCCCAATTTTTCCTGATCATTCCACATGTTTTCCCACATGTTTTAACATCCTTTTGGCACACTAATACCCTCTCAAATTATCCAACAAACTCCTTAAACATTTACTCAAATTCTTACTAAATTCTTAACACTTAGTACCCGATTTCTTACACTTCCAACTTGTAATTTTACCTAAGACTTCAACTAACCAAAATGTTTCTTCACAACCATGATAACCACTCCTAAGAATTATTATGCATCATCATCATCCCCTTTACACACACTCCTTAAGGTCTTTTCCACAAGTTCACATTCAATCCTTCACAAAGCATTATACTTCTTTTGTTTACCAATTTTGCACAAGTCTTAACAACACTCTTACCATAACTTTGGTGTGTCTTAGACACCCATTTGAACTCTAAATCCTCCAAGACAATTCCTAAGTCATTTTAACACTCAAGAACACCTTAATTCACCTTCTTTCACCAATATAACCTTTAATGATTCTTAGTACTCCCTAGGTCATAAAATCACCTTAAAATACTTAAAACTCTTTGTTTATCAACTTAACTTTGTCATAGCTTCTCTAGCACATTCATGCACTCAAACACATGGTTTTTCATCCTTAAACAATCAAAGACATTCAAATCCTCTATGAATGTTCTTTACAGACAAACTACACCCAAACTACACTACATCACAATATAGTGCATAAACTTAAATTGCTTGGCACTTAGGCCCTTAAACGACATGGCTCTTAGGCCCTTAAATAACATAAACTAAACACTGAATTTCCAACATAAATAGCAACACCTGCACTACACTCAATGCATTTAAGGATTTTATTTTGCACAAACACAAATATAATCTCAAAGGCATTACTCTAGATTAAGGTAAGCCATTTACCTTGAGTTTTCTTTCAAGAATTTTCCTCCTCTTTAGTTCTTGTTCAATAATTGGTTTCAAATGGGGTATTTGCTAATCTAATGACCAGATCAAATTGAATACTAATGAGCATTAAGAAACTAATAAGGTTCTTGATTTAAGACTTGTACTTAGAACATGATTTAAGCACTAGAAATGGAAGGAATTACCTTATAACTTCCAAATGAGGATTATGAAATCAAAGATAGATGTTCTCCAACACCTCTTGAAGATGAACAAGGCTAGAACAAGGAGGGAAAATGGAGCTTAAAAATCTGTAGAAATCGGTATGAAAGAAAATGAAGAAAATATGGTTTTTCTTGCTCCTTTCTTACCTTAGTACCTCAAGGAGTGGTTTTGGTTCAACAATGGAGGTTCTTCCTTCAAGAATGAGCTACACCTATGGAATTCAAAATCAGATTTTGGAGGATTTGAAGGGTGGAAATTAATCTCCAAGGTGAGGGGAGTATTATGGTGTATTTATTTTTCAATTTGGAGCTTGTTTAGTGGTGAAAAATGGAAGAGCAAAGCATGAGTTGGTTGGGGGATGTGGAATCGCCATTTTGTAACACCCCATCCAACAACCAACACATAACAACAATCTGCAACGGAAAATATACTTCATCACATTACTTACTCGTTGGTGTTACACGCCGTTAACCACCCACGTGGCTAACAAGGCTATTACAAAACATTGTACCGTCTGATGGACTAGATTCCCGAGCGACTACGCAATATTATCCCTTTCCATTAACAACAAACATACACATACCTTCCAACTGTACCGAGTATTTACAAACTGATGCCGATAACAATTTCGGTCTTACTGCACCTACTGTATATTTACAACTTAAATGATTACCCGTGTACAACGACTACCCCGTCCCACTCTCGAACGGCTTCCAGCTCTTTGTACCTGAAATAGGAAAAGAAGAGAAAGGGTGGCCCCCAAGGGGCTCAGCACCTTTGCTGGTATGGTAATCCCGCAGCCCACATGCTACCGGGCCACGCACAACTAATTGTCGTCTTAGCATGCGGTTGATTGTATTTAAATCATGCATGCAACTGTAAACACACAACACACAACATTTCGCCTCAATGGGCTCATAAGCGGATAATGCATCCTTATTTGATAAGTCACTCATGGTATTCATTATCCCTAGAGTGTTTTCCTCTAATGGAGCTACTTCCTTAATAGACGACAACTACCCATTAATCTGGTTATCCTTAAACGCCTCTTATCACAAACTGGGATTCATATCCATGATCCACATACTCCACATTTTACAACATATAACCTGCATCACATAACAAAACATAACAACACTTTTCACGTTTCGACGTGCACATAATAACATCGCAATAGAAATTACATTACAACAACATCACATAACATGACGGGAACGGTCCTCTTAGGAACCGACCCAACATTGTTAATTCACTGGTGAGCCTAGAGAATGATGTCACCCTCATGATAAGCTCGTTATACAACAAAACAACACTCATTACCGTCCTAATAGTCGGACGAGTAACTTAAGTTAAGATGGTTCGGGTTTGGTGGCCCAAACACACCACACAAACACATGTTCCCCCTAAACCGATCATAAGTAAGAATAGCTAAGCTTTGGAATAAGCTAATGGGAGATCATAACCTATGAGGGAAACAACCATAACAGAGAGGAGGGTAAGGCTAAGGAGGATACCCACTCCCAAACAACGCGCGACCGGCCAAACCGGATTCCTCACCACTGTTAGTACATACTTACTTTTAGATATTAGTTAGAACCCCACTATGGAGTCTAATCACATCTTCACACCATACAGTATTACAACTGGGTTAAACACACAAGGGAGATCCCTACATTCACATACACATATCACACAATTAACACACGCATAGCCGTGGTTAGAACGCCCCATGGTTCGGGCCGTTTAATCCGAATACCAAACTCTCATGTGATCCTAGACTCAGTTAACTAAGGTTAACACTTCGAGGTTAAATGGTATCGGAGTTGAACACGCCACATATATGAATTATTGTAAACTCATTACATGTTTTATCTTACAACGTGGCAAACATACAGAAAAACACATTGGCATACAAGCCGGTGTAGTCCGGTAGGACACAGGTTGCAAGAAAACCATACCTGTCACCGGAGTCCACTTTATCGTGTCCACTTATGTTCCTCGAGCAATCCTCGAACAACTGATAACATTACATGTATTTTTATTAACATCGGGGTATCATGATTGTTTAAAGTCTAATGCTTATAACTTTTGCCCCGTTAACTTAGTTACATAACTTCACTTTTTAACTTGTTTTACTCTTACATTTTAATACATCTTTCCCCCCCTAAATTGTCGTTATAACTCACCTAACATGTCTTAAACAACCTTATAACATCATTACTAATCAATCCCCATCATTACATATCATTTTATAACCTTAAACAATGTTTTGGTCCGACCGACCTTACCGACCGACCTTACACAAGGTCGGTCCATTCCAGAACACATTACCGTCAAAAATTCTACTCCGACCGACCTGTAAGTTCGGTCGCATGTTCGGTCCATTCCGAGAGTTTCTTCCCTTTGAAAATTCAGGCCCGACCGAACTTGCCAAGTCCGGTCCCATGTTCGGTCGATTCCAGAAACTTAATTCGTACACAAAATACAAGCCCGACCGACCTTGCAAGTCCGGTCCCCAAGGTCGGTCCATTCCAGAAACTAATTCTCGCAGGGTAATCTGGGCTCGACCGACCTTGGCAAGTTCGGTCGCAAGGTCGGTCTGCTCCAGACCCTTATTTTCCATTGCCCATTTAACTCCAAACTTCACCTCATATATCCTAATATGTCCTAACCTCATTTGGGCACTTCAAACGCATCTTTAGCCATGTACTAAACTCCTTAAATCACACACCAAAACCATTTTATCATTCACAAATTTCTTACAAAATTCCTAGCACTTGGAATGTTTTCTCCTTAAGATTTCTAAGTGGTATTTCACCAATAATGACCACTATACCAAGGTGTTTCCTCTACACCTTAACATCACCTCTCAAACTTCTTTTCTTACTAACTAAATCTCCTTTTTTCACATTACCTATACATCATTTCTTCCTTGTACATCAACATTCCTAAACCTTAAACAAACTTCTCCAAGACTTTAATACATTCTCAAAAACACACATTGAATTCCTAGAACTTCCAAGATAATACCTAAATCCTTGTATCACTCTAAATCACCTTAATACATGTTTTCTTCCCTAGTAAAACACTTGTTCACCTTTAACACTTCCTAGTTCACCAAAACCCATTTAAAACACTTAGAACTTCTTACACATTTTTCCAAAATTTGCCATAGCTTCTCTTGTATATTCTCACATCCAAACACTTAGGTTTTTACCTTATTTCATTCAAGAACACCTAAAATCCATCAAGAACTTCTCACACACAAAACTTCACCAATCTTGCACTACATCACAATATAGTGCATAATTTAAATTGCTTGGCACTTAGGCCCTTAAATAACATGGCTCTTAGGCCCTTAAATAACATGGCTCTTAGGCCCTTAAATACATTAAACTTAAACACTGAATCTCCTACATATATATTGCCTTTAACCTGCAATTACATACAACAACACATATGCCCTTTATAAACTCCTTGAGAGCATTTCACTAGCTCATTACCATTGGCTCCTTAGGCATTTTATTAAGCAAATCAAGCTCATTTTCCTAAGGCATTTAAACTACATTGAGATAGCATATTTACCTCTTTTCCTCACAAACTTCTTTCTTGTTTCCTTGACTAAATTGGCAAGGCTTTTAGTTGCTTGTCAACTTCTAAACATTATACAAATAATATAATGAGTATACAAGCTTTAAGCTTCATCTCATTGTAAACCCTAGTTACATATTATCTTAAGGTATTAAAATGATTGTTTTACCTTGGAATGGAAAGAGAGCTTGGATATATCAAGAGAGGACTCCACCAAGCCCTTGGAAGGTTCAAATGAAGCTAAAACAAGCAAGGTAAAGACACCATTGTGAGGTGAATTTTCGGACATCATATAAACATGGAGGAAACATGGATTTTCTTTGAGTTTCCTTACCTTGAAGCAAAGGAGAACAACAAGGTGTGAAAATATTAGCTCAAGCTCCTTCAATGGTGAATCTCCATGGCACCGAAATGAGGCTTTTGAAGATTTGAAAAGATAGAAGTGTAGAGCTTGCTCCAACTAGAAGAATGGTGGTCTTGAAATTGAATTTGGACCATGGAGCTAGGAGTTACAAGAGATCAAGGATGGAGTTTAATGGTGGTGGTGTAGTATTACCGTGAAAGAGAGGAAGAAGATGGAGTTGGAACCGTGGGAATGCAAGAAGGAAAGAGAGAATGAAGATAAGTTTGCCTTTTTAAGAGATATTATGTAATAAAGCAAATAGTAACTTGCTTTATCATTAGTTATTTGTTTGTTAACTTACAAGGGTGACTCACCTCATAAAAACCGGCCCCCATTAGTAGTCTAGGGGTATTTTGGTCTTTGTTGACCAATTAACTTATTATATAACATATGTTACAACTAGCTTATAAAAGTTACTATTCATAAAAACAAGGCACATAGAAGTGAAATTTTTGATTTCCCATTGATATAGACTTCCAAATGTGATACTATATAGTACACATGTTAATTAAATAGTAATTATGGACATTTAGCCATTCAAAACTCATTTACAAGACATTTTTCAAAAACGTGCTTTAAGACTCCTTAAAGCACATTTTGTGTTTTAACTTGTTTTCAAGCTTGGTTTTCTTTAGTAATTGATTTAATATGTTCATTAACATATTTATAAGGTATAAATATGACCATTAGGTCTTATACAAATTTATCCCAAGCTTAGAGCACATTTTTGCTCTTATTGACTTTAAGGTATATTCTTGTGTTTTGTTTGGTTTAACTGTCTACCAAAATTTCCTAAGGACTTAATTAGCCTTATTAAATCATAATTGAATATTATTAAGTCTTGGCAGGCTCTTTGGGTCCTAACCAAGTTCACTCCAAGCTTGGAGCATGTTTTTTGCTCAAACTGTATCTTAGTGCTTTATTGCATTTTACTATGGTTTAACTTGTTCACTGATGTTTCTAAGGCACTTTTTAGCCTTTAAATACCATAGTTTAACATTTAAACGACATACCAAGGTTTGGGGTATTTCAATTGCAGAAGAAGAATGAAGAAGAAGAGTGCTGGGAAGGGGGAAAAGAACGTGAGAGAAGGCTGGGAATTAGAGAAAGAAATGTAAAAAGGTATATATGTAATATTGTTACTTTTTGACTTTTTGTACTTTTGTAAACAAAATGAGTATATATATGTATGAGAGAGGGCAAAACGTGAGTCATAGTGGGAAAAGGGGAATCAGACTTTTATTTTACAAATGAGGGAGGGTACTTTACCCTTATTACAATTTACACCCCATATGTTCCCAGTTTTTACACTATTCACTAATCCGGGCCCGTTTTTCGGATTTTTCTCATTTCTTTAATTTTAATGAATCTTAAGCTCCCATTAATGCTTAATAATAGTTATATGATCAACCGTAATTTTTACGGGGCCATTTGACTGTTTAAAGTCACGTTTTTTGGGTTTTCTCGAAAAACGCGCTTTAAGACTCCGTTAGCGTTTTAACGCATTATTTGGATCTGTTTTCTTTGGGAATTTTTCCCACATGTTCTTAGTGTGTAAGTAGGGTATAAAAATGTATTTATAACCCTATTTGAGGTTATATACCTCCTAAGATAATTAAATACACGTTTTTGCATTTTGTGACTTTTACGCGTTTTCCTTTATCTTTTGGTTTCTCTTTCTTCACCAACGTTCTTAAAGACTTAATTAGCCTTAAAAATCATAATTACATAATTAATTAACACATTAAGGTTTGGGGTATTTCAGTATTACATTTACACCAACATGCCAGATAACAAAATGGAGCAATACGAATTTTCGTATACGAATGCTCAGGAGCAACATATGGTACAATAGTGGAGCAATTCAAGTTTATTAACTTCAGGAAATGACCACTATAACATAATACTGATGTCGCTTCAACTGAACAACGTATACAAAAATAGGCACCGCTACAACACTTGCATATCATAGCTAAATAAGCTGGTGTAATTAAGGGGGCACATGTAAAAATCATAGTGCATCACATGTTCACACAGGTAGTGTCAATGGACTCCATATGAATCAAGTAGGTGTAGGTTCGACCAAATCGTCCAAAAATATAGCAGTAATCCAATGACAGCACTACCAAAATGTGAAACAGCACACTCATGTGACAACATAAACCCTAGAAACACCGAATTGTGAAATCACCAGCAGAAACAACAGTAGAGACCAGTTAGGGTTCGTTCGAGAAATCGCAACCCAACTAGGGTTTGAGAAACCAAAACTGGCAAGTGAGCAACAGTCGAAATACATCATCCAACATAAACAACAGCAGATACCAGTGCTTCAACAACCGACTAATGTACCAGATTACTAGATTTTGAAGCGAAATACGTAGCAAGAATTGAGGCAAGTTTCGAAGAGCAACAAGAACCACAGGAACGAGGAAGCGACAGGAGAGCGACAATATCATCAACAGATCATTGCTAGTAGATAGGCGTCAAATGCAAGAACAAATGTGCAGGATGATGCGTGTATCGGGGGAGAGTAGAGCAGCAGGAATCGAGAGACCAGAGCGTAAATTAGGGTTACGATTCACAATCTGGTACAATTCTGAGTAAAGTGGTGAGTGGGGTTCACAATGTACCACTCAGAAGTGAGTGACTCATCAAACTAATCCATGTGGTGGCCATGTCAGCGAATCTGACACGTCAAACACAGTCACGTACGCAAGACTAACGGAAATAAGGAATAAGTTGACAGATGACAAACGGACAAAAGTATATGGGTGGACAATTTAAATTCACAAACCTCATGGGCAGTGGCGGATCCAAAAATCTTGTTTAGGGGGGGGGGCTAAAATTTTTTTTGACACCCAAAATTATTTAGGGGGGGCTAAAAAATTTTTTGACACTAATTTTCTTTTAAACTTTATATTATGTTGTATTTTTTAAAAATTTATAAGAGTAATTTGACAAATTTTTATAATTTTCGGGGGGGCTAGAGCCCCCCTCTGCATCCGCCTCTGCTCATGGGTGGGCCGTGTAATTAGCCCGGGTAGGGGATGTATTTTCCCTATCATTAAAGATGAAACTAGTCTTGACATTAAACTGCTTACACTTCAAACTGCCAAGTTTTAAAAGACATTAGACTCAACTGGAATCTTATACTTCAAATCTTCCATTAGACCTTGTCATAAGCTCCCACGTGTAACCTCATTACACTGTACCAAAGCAGAATAGGACAAACATTTCCACAGTCTCCTCTAGAAAGAACTTAACCGCTTCTTTTGCTAAAAACATTCTGGTGCTTCTCACCCGCACAAGCATTCTACAGACGGCGATCTTCCACCGTCCAATCTTAGCATACCTTGAACCCCAAACGCCAGCACGACACACGACCTGGACTGGCACCCGCGCCGCTCGCTCGACCCCTATCCTAGAGCCGCGTTGATACGAGGGCTCCACTCATGTCCATGTTTGCTGAGATCAATGGGCCCCGCGAAAGGTCCAGATGCCACGATCCACCAAACCCAGACTTTCCACAATCACAACCGAACGTCTAAAAAGGATGACTCTACTCGATTCATCCCCCGCGCCTGACTCCCGCCTCTTCCTATATAATCCACCATACTTCTTTTTCTCTCTGGCGCCGCTGCCGCCCGCCACTTCTTACCGCCATAGACGACTCACGGGTTACTAATCTGTAAAGTTCTGCAGGGAACAGTGAGAATCTAATTAAACAATATAGTAGTAAACTCCGGATCTTGAATTCGGCTTAGGGTTTTTGTCTTTGATCATCAGAAGATAGTTCCAGCTGCATCGATTACCGGCTCCCCGTCCTCCCGAAGCTAATAAGGATTGACAAAACAACAGAAACAGAGCGGGAGTGAAAAATCAGAAATGAGCTATAAACCGACGTCTTTCCTGCGGCGTCGGAGGCACCCGGACATTGGCGGTAACGAGAACAATCGTCGGAGGGAGAGAGCTGATGATGATAAAGACAAGGACAAGGATGAGAAACGAAATGACTTGAAGGAGGCAGAGAAGAGGAAGAGGGAGCAGCAGAGGTTGAGAAAGTGGTCGTGTTTGGATAGCTGTTGCTGGTTCGTCGGTTGCATTTGCTCCATTTGGTGGCTCTTACTGTTCCTTTTCAACGCCATGCCTGCTTCGATTCCACAGTATGTGACTGAGGCGATTACGGGGCCATTGTCGGATCCGCCTGGAGTCAAGCTGCAGAAGGAAGGTTTGATAGTAAAACATCCTGTGGTTTTCGTTCCCGGCATCGTGACCGGGGGGCTGGAGCTGTGGGAGGGCCACCAGTGCGCCGAGGGGTTGTTCAGGAAGAGGCTGTGGGGTGGTACTTTCGGAGAGCTCTACAAGAGGTAGTAATCTGTACTTTTTTGGTGGCTCAAAAATCAATGTTTCGGTCAAGTCTTTTCGAATTTATTGTTGAGAATTAAACCTCAATCTCAGCCCTTCTTGGTGTTGAATATCGAAAGGTCTCTGTCAGTGGTATGCGCTGAGATTAATTTCTGTGTTCTACTTGTGATTTATGGTTGATTGTGTCGGTAGAATTGTAGTTCCCTCTTGCATGGATATGGTGTTGCTGGATTCCTTAGCAACTTCTTTTTCAAGTTTCTGCATGTCTGTTGGGGATGCGTATTTTGAGGTTGCTGACAACGGGGTACAGGAAAAAGAAAGGTATTCTAGATGGGGCAGCTGTGTATCCGAGTTCAGTTTGATCAGGCAGGTTTAAGCGTTTTTATGATAAAGTTTTGATTCGTTCACACCTTTTGAGATTAAAATTTTTCTTTGTTTTTATCTTTGGAGACGCTAAAACATAGAACAAGCCTACATCAGTGCTCTCCTGGTAGAGTTAGTTGGGGGCTACTGAAGGCATAATCCTATGTCATGATGGGGACTAGCTTCACTGACGTGGAATGAAATGGACCATTCTATTTCTCCTATTTCATCCTGGCAGGATATAGCACTTATATCTGCTTTAATTTTTCTCCTGGTTCTATTCTTTTTGTCTTTCCACATTTGTTGTGACATCATTCAAACTCTGGGAAAAGTCTCAAGTTTCTTCTATCAACATATAAAATTACCTCAACATCCTTCAGCAGCCGGGGAAGATGATAAAAAAAATGCAGGTTCATGGATAAGTAAACTAGGAGAACAAGCACTAACATATTCAAGATCTCTATGTATTTCTAAAAGGATAGATGGCGAGTGTGCTTGATTATTTTCTAGGTTTTTTCTTATGATCTTGTCATTTAATGGCGCTATGGTTCCTTTTATATAGCGGTTCAGCATTTGTCCAGCAAAGCATCAGTTGCTGATGAAGTTCATTATTTTGGTAACTGCCTTGTAATTCTGAAAGTATACACTGCTTGCCCGGGATCTAATAGATAGTTCTCTGAATTTGAGGTGTATGGATTGCAGCTAATTGCGATTGGAAACTTTCCAAACATAAATATTCTACGCTTCAGTTTGTCTTTTCCTTATCCTCGTGTAAAATCTACCGGTGACCATCTGAAGCTTTTGTCGTCTTATTTTGAGTTGCTCTTGTCCATATCCCCCTGAATGAACCCAATTCTTGAATTAACCGTGTTGCTACTCCAGGAACCCAGTATAGGAAAATGCCTAGTATGTCAAGACTGTAGCATACACGATGGATGGATATATTTTGATTTTGGGAGTTCGGGTCATGATGTGATATACCAGATATATGTGCAATATTGTAGGCAGAAGCTGGGTGACAACACAATTGAGTTGTTGATACCATGTCACTTCTAGGTTTGCATTGAAAGATGTTGAACAGGAGAAAAATCTGTCAAAAAGTGAAGAAGTAGCCGGTTCAGGTAATAACATATTTTATTTTGGGTCTATGAACCAAAAATATATAGTTGCATTTTAGGAGACGATGAGCTTAAAGTATCTTCTAAATGCCTGACTTTTTTGTTTTTGAAACTAATAAAAATGTCGAGTCTATATGCAAAAGATGGTCCTTTCAGGAAATGTCTGTTATCCCCATTGTCTCCATTTCCTTGAATTCGTTAAGAGTATAGAAACTTTCTCTGATGGAAGTGCACAACCGTAAATTCAACTTGAGTTGAAGTACCTAGTTGCAGGTTTTTATCACGCATGCTACTATACTAGCTATATGTATCTATGGACTTTGTTCTGAATAGATTAGCTGGGCTAATCATGGAGTGATCAATTCACATTAGATTCTTTTTTTGGGTCATGAAATTTGATTTATGATCATCTGTTGAACCTTCCTAATTGTGTGCCACTAGTCTTTGACAGTAGCACTAATTGATTGCGTGTTGAAAAAGAACCTCCTGACCTAACTTGTAGAGTTTATTCAACAATGTGGTCTTGGTTTGACATTTGCAGCCAGTGAAACGCATTCAGCTTCTCTTTATAATATTCCGATTGTGGGTACATTTTTTTTATAAAAGGATAATACAGACATGATACAATTGTCCTGTCGTTTTTAACTGGTGGTGTCTATTATTATAAAAATATGAAACCAACCCCAATTTTCAGAAACTTGGATTTGCAAGTTTACTGACCCTTTCCTTGCTACAGGATGTTTGCACATAGTCGAGATTTCTTGTGCTAAATCTTTGTCTTTGGACCATCTTGCTTTCTTCCATCTTTGCTTACAGTAGGTTGTTTTGCAGACCTTTGTGTTGGGTTGAGCATATGTCACTGGATAATGTGACTGGATTGGATCCTCCTGGCATAAGGATCAGGCCTGTCTCAGGTCTCGTCGCAGCTGATTATTTTGCACCTGGTTATTTTGTGTGGGCAGTTTTAATTGCTAATCTGGCTCGCATTGGATATGAGGAGAAAACCATGTACATGGCTGCATATGATTGGAGAATATCATTTCAAAATACTGAGGTAGGTTTATTCACTTTCACCATTATAGATTTCTTTTATAGGTGTTCTGTATAAACTGAATTATACCGCTCTTTCACCTTGACCACTTTTATTTTCATTGCATTTTTCTTTCCCAACCAAATGCACAATAAATATTTTTTCTATCTTTTCCTCAGGATTGATTTGAAAGTTTGAACCATACAAACAGGGTTCATGCTGATATTCAGCATTTCCTTCATAAAGGACTTATTTTTTTGGTAAAAATCAGGTGAGAGACCAGAGCCTTAGTAGAATCAAAAGTAATATTGAGCTCATGGTGGCAACCAATGGTGGCAAGAAGGTGGTGGTTATTCCACATTCAATGGGGGCTCTATATTTCCTGCATTTTATGAAATGGGTTGAGGCACCAGCTCCTATGGGCGGTGGAGGTGGACCAGACTGGTGTTCTAATCATATTAAAGCAATAATGAACATTGGTGGGCCCTTTTTAGGTGTTCCTAAAGCTGTATCTGGACTTTTTTCTGCTGAAGCCAGAGATATTGCAGTGGCAAGGTATCCTTTGGGGTTCCTCTCTATTTTTTTGTTTAATGTTATCAACTCTGCAGCTTCTTTGTATGTTTTGTCATTCAAATCAATTTACACTGATTAGGCACGGAAGTTGAGGAGTTTGTACTTCGATTTAAAATGTTTTGATTTCTGGTCATGATAATGTACATTCTCCGCAGGACTGTTGCGCCTGCTGTTTTGGATAAGGATGTCTTTGGTCTTCAGACACTGCAACATGTAATGCGAATGACTCGTACTTGGGATACCACTATGTCTATGATACCTAAAGGTGGTGATACCATATGGGGTGACCTTGATGAGTCCCCCGAAGATGGTTATGAATGTAAGCTGAGGAAGCCGATGAATAATGTTACCTTATCTGTTCAGCAAAATGGCAACAAAGGCTCAGGCGATTCAATGGAGAAAGTTCACTATGGAAGAATCATATCATTTGGGAAAGATGTTTCCAGGGTCCATTCATCTAGCATCGACAGAGTAGATTTCAGGGTAACATTCACATTCCTGATGACCTTTCCAATCTAAGACTATAAATGAGGAGACGTTTATAAGCATACTCTGCTAAAATACTGTTGTGATATATCTTGTGAAAGCTAGTTATGTCCACTTATGAGTCAGATCAGCAATTGTGGCATGATTGCATAAATCATTGTATGCTAGTACACACGGTTACCTTTTCTGTTTTTTACTGGCCTGTACATGTCTAAGATTCCCATGTTCGTGGATCCCTTGATATTCTTCTGTGATTTATGATGAACAATGTTTGCTCTTAGATGACTAAAATATCTATTCAGTATATATTTTCTGCTAATCTATGATTTATGATTGTTAATATTAATGTTACGTACTCTTCTTTATATTCTTAGGGTGCGATTAAGGGCAATAATCTTGCTAATACTACTTGTAGAGATGTATGGACCGAGTATCATGACATGGGCATTGGAGGGGTTAAAGCAGTTGCAGACTATAAGGTTTACTCTGCCAATTCAATACTGGATCTACTGCATTATGTAGCACCAAAGATGATGAAGCGTGGGGCTGCTCACTTTTCGCATGGGATTGCTGATGATCTGGATGATTCAAAATACAACCACTATAAATACTGGTCCAATCCTTTGGAGACAAAGTGAGCCATACTTCTCTCTTCTTATAGCCCTTCAGTTTAGTTCATAATTGAGGAATGATGAAGATGAGGGCTATTGTTCCACTTACCCACCACTCACATTCCTATGACAGTCTGGAACAATCTTCACTTATGGATTTATCAGTTGGCTGATATTTATCTCTGAAGCCATGCCCAGTTATAGAAAAACTCGTGTTATGTTTTAGATGTTCCGATAAGGATCCCTTTCAACTATTCAAATGAATCCTGGAAACACTTCTGCAATAATCCCTAGCAATTTGAGCATAATTTTTGCCTATGATTTTGCAGATTACCCAATGCTCCTGACATGGAAATATTTTCTTTATATGGAGAAGGAATTCCCACAGAGAGGGCTTATGTGTACAAAGTGTCACCCACCACCGATTGCTACATTCCATTTCAGATTGATACATCTGCTGATGATGGAACTGAAGGCTCTTGTCTCAAGGGTGGAGTCTACTCTGTCAATGGAGATGAAACAGTCCCAGTGCTAAGTGCTGGTTACATGTTTGCTAAAGGGTGGAGAGGAAAAACGCGGTTTAACCCATCCGGAATACGTACATACATAAGGGAGTATCATCATGCTGCTCCAGCTAATCTTCTAGAAGGAAGAGGAACCCAAAGTGGTGCTCATGTTGATATCATGGGGAATTTTGCTTTGATTGAGGATGTTATTAGAGTAGCAGCTGGATCTACTGGAGAAGATTTGGGTGGGGATAGAGTTTATTCGGATATTTTCGAGTGGTCCGAGAAGATAAAGTTGAAGCTATAGACTTGTAAAGGTAAATATACAAGTTGTGTTCTTATCAACTAAAAGTTCTGTATATGTCTTAACCTACTAACTAATTGGCATCTTTTAGAAATGCTCGATCATATCTGCCAATGACACTGAATCTAAGGTATATAAAAGCGTGTAGGGTTATGATAATGAACAACCTGGACTGCCCGCTTGTAACCCTCATCTTAGGTTTCAAAGCTATTGTGTTATTGGCATCGCAATTCTTTTATTGATAGTCGAATCCAGGCATAAGCCTCTTCTTTCACACGTAGTAGTTCTGATCTTTGTGCGCAAACAAACTTGGATCTTCTCCTGTTACCTACTTATTTTATTCGCCTTGCAGTAGCCAGAGTACTATTGATGGCGAGGCTCGTATGACTTGGGCTTTATTGCTTTTTAGCTCCTTGTGTATCTAAAGAAAATGGCGTGGATGGGAGCTTCGTGCTGCACTTTGAAAATTTGTGGGAAGTTGCACTGATGTTGTGGATGAGCAGGCTCAGTAAGGATATCTGTCCCTGATTGGATGATTATACTTGTACGGGCATGCGAAGCACTCTGAATAGCAGCAACTGACCGAAGTGTCATTGGCATTCGATTGATTCTTTTGACAGAAATCAGAACTTATGTAACATACAATTCAGGACTGTACATTCGTGCGTCGTTTATCGTCTCCTGATACAATCTGTGATACAATCTGTGGCGACATCTAAAGAGAAGATGAGTAAGATCCGATTATCTTTGTAATCTCCTCTTTGATAGCCCGTAGAATGAAATTGGCTATGTCGACTGTGGAGTATGGTCTCGGTCACTGCCGACATAATTTTAAATGGCCCAAAAAACTAGCCATTTAGTAGTGTTGAGAAAGTTTATTAAGCTGCACACATGTTACCAGATTATCAAAATACTAAGTCGTTACTAGGAGAACTAGACCCCTTAATACTGAGGAAAAAGTTAGCACGGTGCATGATCTTTTGGTTAGATTCAGCACAATATATAAATACGCTATAACATTAGCATATCATCTGGTAAATATTAGTAGTTTGATTCTGTATGTACCAGTGCGCGGAAACCCCTCCCGTTCAATGAATTTCAGAGGTCAGATGAGATTGCATCTATGTTATTATATTGTCATTTATTTAGTCTTTAACTTCCGCTCTTTACTTTCTTCAATATCAGTTCTTCTATTCTGTTCTTTAGTTTTTTATATTTGTTATTTTCGATTCTCTTCAATATCTTCGCCGATCCTGCCCCCTTCTGGTATCAGAGTCAAATACGGTTCGTACCGGGTGAAAGCTATCAAAATTAGGGTGAAAATTAATTAAGCGTTGGTCAGGCCCTAAGAACGTTGGTCAGCGGCGGTAGAGCGTAAGACCGTGGTCCTGTTTTGGGTTGGTCCCGTTTAATTAATCTATCCTTGATTAGCGTAGTCTAACCTGTTATGCACCAATAATGGCTTCGAGACTTCGAAGTTGGCTAGATCGATCTAGATCTAGGAGAGAATCAATAGTAAGATCACAAGAAAGTATTCAACCAGTTGATTATTCAAATTGGACAATACCTTCTCAAGATGTTCAACATATATATCAAATGGGTCCTCTTGATTTCAAGACAGCTATGTCTGTCAAGACTCATGAGGAAACTTTAAGTATTCAACAACAATATCAGACAATACCTCTTCTTTCAGGATCTTCAATATTTCGACATTTGCAGCAAGGGTATAGATATGCCCATTATGGAATGATTCAGGTAGCCGTAAAACCATTATTCAGACAAGGTATCGATGCTCCAATATTCATGGCGCTTAGAGACAAACGTCTCAAACGCTACAAATCATCTCTTTTAGCCATGATTCAGACTAATGTCTGTAATGGCCCAATATTCTTCAATTGCTGTCCCAATTTCTCAGTAGATCTCTCAGATCCTCTGATTCAAGATTCCTTAGTTCTTGATGTTCATCTTCAAGGAGATGAATTTGAAGAACTTTCAAAAAATTTTGCCATTATCTTTCGGGTCTATTACAGACTCATGTCTTCTCAATTAAATCCAAGACTCAATAGGTCTCTAATCCCTCTTCGGGATGAGACCCTCCTTTTGCAAATCGATGCCAAAAGGCCAACAGTTTTTGTCCCTCGACGTTTGAGATGGGATGAAATTACCATACCAGATCATTTTCAAATTGCCATTCCACAAGTTCCAAGAAACATCTCCCGTACTACGGTAGATGATATAATCGAACAAAACGATGGAACTATCCTCCTTCGTTTCAGTTCTTTTAGAGAACAACCAAGTTCTTCTTCCAACAGAAGCTTCATAGATGCAAGGTCTTCCTTTTCCGGAGTACCTTCTACACCTAGAAGCCAACCGCCATCACAACCAGAAATTACAGTGGGTTTTCAAGCACCCATACCAACATATGTCCCTGAGGACAACGAATCAATTAACACCGAAGATCTTATGGGTAATATTAACGTTATCCATAACGCGGATTTTGAGCTCAGAGAAGAATATATCTCTGAACGAGAATCAGAACCAGAATACGAACCACAAAGGAAATGGTTCGCAGATCTATCTCCAGGTTGTCGACAAAATCTTAGGCAATATTGGCGTAAAGATTGTCACAGGTTACGCTGTAACATGACAATCTATGATTGGTTGCCTTCATATACTTTTGTTCAACTTTCTCAACCAGATCCCTTTGAAATCTCTTCAATTAATGTCCAAACAAGTCTATACAAGAAGTGGACATTAGAAGCTAACAACGAGCCAATAAGCTCAATTCATCCTCCCTTTAACACCATCAAATTAGCCAGAGATGTTATTGCTACGCCTCTCAAGAAAGGAAGCAACACTAATACTCCGGTGGTAGCTAGTGATCTCCAAAAGGTCCATCAGCAACAAAACTGGACTAATCAAACCTTAGCCACAATAGCTTCTCAATTAGATCGCGTCTCCATTAGCCTCCACTCAACGGAGAAACAGGTCAGATTTCCTTCTGACATTTCTCGGCCTCATTTTCAACCATCCATTACCAATTTCGTACATCCAGAGACTGATTTGCTTTCACGCATATCATAAACCTTACAATTATTACCTTCTTTTTCCACAACCAATAATCAACCTCCAACCAACAATAACGGTGTCCATACCCTTGACACCTGTCAGTGCCAATCAAGTGATGATGATTCTTCCACATCATCCTTACAATTGTCCCATATTGAAAATCAATTTACTGATCCAGAACCAAATACAATCTCCAGAATCACTGATGAGTGTGAAATATGAATGGTTCTAATGGTCTTTAATGTCTATTTTGTATACGCGAATTGATACTATTCCACACTTATCTTGCGTTTTTCTGTGGTTTGTTGTTTGTTAAGGCTTGATACACTTTTTCTATGTTAAATGCAGAGAAAAGCCAAGGAAACACTAGATTAACTCACAAGGGAGGTAATGCAACAAACGGGGGTCGAATCGGAGTCAAAATGAAGAAGTTAGAAGTTAGAGGATTTTTAAGGTGTGTCCGAGCTTGTGTCCGAACTTCCAAGTTCGGACGCAAGTCGAGAGTTTGTATGCTGCGCCTGATGAGATGTCCGAACTTCGGTCCGAACATCGAAGTTCGGACATAGTCGAGAAAAGCCGGAGGCCTGAAGTACGGAGCATGTCCGAACTTGTGTCCGAACATCAAAGTTCGGACACAGGTCGAGACTTTCTGAATTGAAGCGCTCAAAGCATTGTGTCCGAACTTTGAAGTTCGGACCAATGTTCGGACGGCACGAGAATTACAGCACAAACTCGGCGTTTTGAAGGGAAAAAGAGAGAGAAAGGTCTATTTAAATGACCTAATCAGAGGGAGAAGGCATTCACGCATCATCGATCATTACAACACTCCCTTCCACACTGATAAACGAGGTTCTCTCCAATCATCCACGCCAATTGCATCGGTTCGCCTTCATCCACATTCACCAATCATTCCATCATCGTTCTGGAGGAGCATCGACAGAAGGAAGTGCGACTATCATCTTCAACCTTGCACCTGCATCCACCGATTCTGGATAGTCAATCAACAAAAGGGTTTTTCTTCCTTTGGATAGCTTCTATGTTGTTTGTATTTATCTTTTCATTGGCAATGTCTGGCTAGTAGGGATTTAACTCTGGGGTAGGGTTGTTCAAGATGGATTCAATGTAGTTAAGAATTCTGCAATTTGATTATGATGGCTGTAACGGATTGTTTTCAGGTTAATGACTATCAATCTTCTCTATTAATTTCGCGAGTTATAGAGTTGTTCTGCGAAACCTATTAAGATCAGACAAGGTGATTAGTAGGGAGTTCGAGTTAACCTGGGAATTTGGGGAAGGATTAGTCGGATAGATAATCTTTCCTACAAACGCTAACAATTCTTTGTGCTTATTCCGCCTGTATGTGTTTTGCCAACTGCTAGATTAGAGTTGACATGTCCTGATAGGTGAGCTCTTCAATGAACTAGGATTTAGCATTGAAGAGATAGAAAGAATTGGCCTTTCCGTTCTCATAATTAAGTTGTAGAAGTTACTAGATTTAATCAAGAAAGAACAACCTGAACCCGGAGTTCCACTCGTACAATCAAACTCATCATTCATTTTACTGATTGCTTATTTCAATTCTGATTTGCATTTATTCGATTCGGATTCAAAAACAATTCACAACCCCCCTGAATTTGCAGTTTTATTAGGATTTAGGATAGGACTTAGGCTTATTTATTCAAGTCCCACGGTTCGATACTTGGTTGCTTAACTTTCTATACTATAGTGACCGGGATTTTTGCAACCCGACAGACTTATTGATTTATTATTTTCTAGATTAATTGTTTAGTTTTAGTAGATCAATTACCCTGTTTGCAATCACTACAAGAAACCCAAGACGTTCTTTCAAACGAAACAAACCCGCGGATTCTTATTTCCATACCACCAAAAATTATTATCCCCGTCCTACTCCTCCAAATATCCAATATGAAGAACGCTCCAAATTTGCTTCAGCTCAATATGACGGTGCTTCTGTCTATGAATGGAACATAGATGGAAAATCAGAATACGAAATTCTGAACACCCTACAGGAGATGGGCATGGCAAAGAATGCTTACAAGATGCGAAAAGTATCAGAAAAACATGCCGCCGTTACCATTGTTTCAGGATTTACGGGCCAATTAAGGCAATGGTGGGATCATGCCCTTACCCTTGACAATAAACAAGAAATCCTGAACCATCAAGTTGAAGTCTATGATGGAGAAGACAGATCTTCCATGCAAGATGACGCATGTGATTTCTTGATTATCACAATAAGTCTCCACTTCGTTGGAAATCCAAGAGAAGAATTGAATTCCAATAAGATTCTTCTCACCAATCTTCGATGTCCAACATTATCTGATTACAGATGGTACAAGGACATGTATCTTACATAAGTCCTACAACGCGAAGATTGTATGGCTAAATTCTGGAAAGAACGATTTGTTTCAGGATTACCTACATTGTTCGCACAACGGATTATCACCAAACTTCAAGAAGAAGTTGGTCAAGAGACCATACCTTGGGAAGAGATCGCCTATGGTCAACTTTTTGCCTTTGTCGAAAAAGAGGCCCTGAACTTATGTCAGGATCTCAAAATCCAGTCCAAATATGGCAATGAAAAGGCCCAAGCTCGTAGAGAAATGGGTTCTTTCTGCAAGATGTTTGGAATCGAGAAAATTACTCCTCCATCCAAGAAACAAATAGTCCACAAACGATTCTCCTCCAGATCCAAACAACCTTATCGATCCAAACCACAATACCGTAAGCCCTATAAACCTTATCGTCAAAAGTATAGGACAAATCCTAAACCTACAAGATTTGCCTCCAAGAATATGACTCAGATCACATGTTGGAAATGTGGTCGCAAGGGTCACAAGGCGGATCAATGTCGTGTTAAACAGAAGATCAATGAAATCTTCGCAGACGACAAAGATCTACAAGAAAAGCTCTCAAAGCTTCTGCTATAAGAAAGTCCTAGTTCTCCAGAAGATGAGAATTACATTCACCAGATAGATCAAGATGCTTCAAGTTCTAGTTATGAATCTACAGATGATTCTTCTGGATCTATTAATGTCATAACCAATGACATAGATTCAGCAGAACTTCTGTATGAACTCATAAACAAGATTTCCAATCCAGATGAGAAAAGGCAATATCTACAACAATTAGCCAAATTTCTTGCTTCGTAAGATTCCAAGAAAGCTCTCCCTGGACCATTTAGTATCTCCAAAACTCTTGACAAATATCCAATAGCATCAAGCAGCAATCTGTTTGGCAAGGTTCCAACTCAGGAATTGCAAAAGGATATTAAGATCCTCAAGCAAGAGATTCAAGCGCTCAAAGCCGAACTCCATCAGATCAAATTCGATGGATTAGGTGTGCAAGCTCGAATTTCTCTCTTAGAAGCAAAAGCTTCTACTTCAAAAGATACCCCTGAAGATGTTTCTTCAGAGCATGAATTGCCATCCAACTTGGGTGTAATTTCCTTACCATCCCAAGTCCATCATCTAGAAACCCAGACCATAAATATCATTGAAAGATTTCGCTTTCAAAAATGGTATTCCAACATCACACTAGTAGTTGAAGGTACCGACTTCAGGATTACAATGGTTGCTCTTATTGATTCAGGAGCAGACCGAAACTGTATCCGAGAAGGATTAGTTCCTCACCAATATTGTTCTCCTACTCGAGAACGATTAGTAGGTGCAGGGAACGATCCACTCAAAATCATTGCCAAAACCTCTGAACTTTCTGTCCAAAACAAGAATCTCCTTGTTAAATTACAATTTGTAGTTATCAAGAACATTATCCAAGACATTATCCTTGGCTCTCCTTTTATTATCCAGTTGTATCCCTTCTTTGTTGATCATAAGGGATTACATGTCAAGATCAATAGAGAAAAGAACTTAATGTTCTTCAATCAAATACTCTTTACCAGCAGATCAATTCCATTACCAGAAAAGAAAGCCAGCTTCAATTTTCTAAAAATCAACTCGCTCATATTCGAACAGTTGAGCGACTTCAAGATCCCAGAATTCAAAAGAATGTTTCTCAAATGGAGAAAACCTTTGAAGATGTTTGCACAGATCTACCAAATGCATTTTGGAGTAGAAAGCTTCATATTGTTCATCTTCCTTATGAAAAGGATTTTGATGAACGCAATATTCCAACCAAGGCTCGACCTATTCAAATGAATAGCGAGCATCTAGAGATCTGCAAGAAAGAGATTCAAACTCTTTTGGATAAAGGTTTGATTCGACCATCAAAATCACCATGGAGTTGCAGTGCATTCTACGTCATGAATGCTGCAGAGAAGGAGCGTGGAGTTCCACGACTCGTCATCAACTACAAACCATTAAACAAGGTTCTTCAATGGATTAGATACCCAATCCGTAACAAAAGAGATCTTCTAGGCCGCCTTTACAAGGCCAAGATCTTCTCCAAATTCGACATGAAGTCTGGATTCTGGCAAATTCAGATTTCAGAATCAGATCGTTACAAGACTGCATTTGTGGTCCCGTTTGGTCATTACGAATGGAACGTAATGCCATTTGGTCTTAAAAAATGCTCCATCAGAATTCCAGAATGTCATGAACGACATCCTCACACCATATTCAACTTTCATCATTGTTTATATCGATGATGTCTTAGTCTTTTCAGATTCCATTGAACAACACTTCAAGCATCTCAAGACATTCCATTCGGTCATCAAGACTAATGGTCTAGTTGTTTCAAAACCCAAAATGAAGTTGTTCCAGGTTCACATACGTTTCCTTGGACACAACATCTATAAAAACACCATTACTCCTATCCAAAGAAGCTTGGAATTTGTCTCCAAATTCCCAGACGAGATCAAAGAAAAGAATCAATTGCAAAGATTTTTAGGATGTCTTAATTATCTTTCAGATTTCTTTCCAAAGCTTCGTCAACATTGCAAGCTTCTTTACTCCAGATTACAAAAGAATCCTTCCCCATGGACTCCAGACCACACCAAGGTCGTGCAATCCTTAAAGCAATATACCTATTCATTACCATGCCTTACCATCCCGCACCCCCAGGCCTTCCTGATTGTCGAAACTGATGCGTCAAATATTGGCTATGGAGGGATTCTCAAACAAAGACCTCAAGGCCAGACCAAAGAACAGTTAATCCGATTCCATTCCGGTATATGGATCGGACCACAAATCAATTATTCTACTATCAAAAAAGAAATTCTTTCCATCGTCCTCTGTATTTCAAAATTCCAAGATGATTTATACAATAAGACCTTTTTGCTCCGCATCGATTGTAAATCCGCAAAAGATGTTTTACAAAAGGATGTTAAAAATTTAGTTTCAAAACAAATTTTTGCCAGATGGCAAGCTATTCTCTCTGTTTTCGATTTTACAATCGAATTCATAAAAGGGGAAGATAACTCCCTACCAGATTTTCTTTCTCGCGAATTTTTGCAAGGAAGAAATAACAAGATTATCAAGATTAATCAAGATCTTTCTTCTTCCCAGGAAAATGAGTGACAAGAGTAAAGGCAAACAAGTCAAAAGGGAGAAATCCCAGACATCACAAGATTACCAGATGGCTTCCCAGCCACATCCTTCATACAAAAACATTCAAGTAGTTAATTCTCAAAATATCACCTCACCAAATCCTTACACACCACTTTCACGAAATTTCCCACCTGCATCTTTCTTACAAGCAGCTCAAACCCCCGTAAAAGCACCAACCAAAGCCAGCTCCTCAAAACAAATAACAGCCAATACTTACCATATAAAACCCCTTCAAGAATACATTACCCTTACCAGATACACTGACAAACCAGAACAGGCAATAGCCGACACTATCGCTAAGAGAATTTTCCCTCCAGGAATCCATTGGCACACAGACAATACAATGAAAACTCTCAAATTCTACGAGCTCGTCCTCATAGACACAAAATCAATTGAACTTACCCACAATTCAAACGCAAATTCCACCCAGACAGACTACTCAAAATGCTTCATCAAGAAGGTCATCTCCCCAAAGGAATGGGGATCCATTCATCAACCACGTTCTTTTACCATAACCCATATTCCTCAAACTTTCACATATGCCGACTACCAAAATGCCTGGTACAGATTCCTACTCTTACGACCAGGACAACACTCATGGTTTATCAATTTCCATGAATATTGTGACAAAGAATTCCCCATATGGTTCTACCATTGGTGGCGTTACTTTGGAGGATGTTCAGACATCCTACCAAAAGAAGCCCACCCAGCGTATGCCTACTGGCTCCAACATTCAACAGGGCAACAATATATCAAAGAGTTGCAATTCTTTGCAATATTCTGTATCCCCTGGATTTTCTGCTGGACCTATACCATTCAGCAGTATCTCCCAAATCCATATCCACTCTGTTTAGTCCGAGATTTTCGGGTTAAATGGTGGCCTAAATACTGGAGCAAACTTTGCTCCTATGAAAATGTCAAAGCCTACACCACCACAGGCCAAAAAACAATAACCTACAAAGATTTCCAAAACTCCAAAAAGGCTCTCCCGAGCCCATCAAAACCATTAGCCCTACCAGGCCCAAGTACACAACAAAGCCCAACACCTTTAACCATAGGCCCAGCACCGCAGGCGCAAACTCCCGATTCACCTTTATTTCAAAAGTTTCTAGCCCAAAATCCAGAATTACAACTACAATATTCCAATATATTATAAACCAACAGCCTAATGTCCCAGTATGGGCTGATGACCATGACGATCCATCATCAGAAGAATCCACCTCCTATGATCCAATGGGAGGACCTCTAGCTCAAGACCCATACAGAAGATTATATATATAAAAAAATTATATTATAATAACAATGTATTGTTTGCAGGTACTTACCATGGCTCCATCGACTAAACAACGAAAACAACTTCCAAAATGGCAAAAGGCATTTGCCAAACTGAAAACCAAAATCCAAAAACAAAATCCAAACACCACCTTACTTCACAAAATACTCAAACACAATATGTCAAAAGCAACATCTCAACACATCCCAATTGAATTCAAGTTTCTTCCAAAGACCCCCAAACAAGGACCTCAATGGGTTTACAGAGATCGCACCACAAAAAAATCAAAACCACCACCTATCCATTATGAGCCATATGACGGCAGAAGAAATCAAACCTTTCTCTGCGTACAACCATATGACCATTTATACTACTCAATCGACCGCCCCATATATCAAAAGTTACATGTTTGGTGTCCTTTGAAACACCTACAACAAAGCCTTCTCGTCGCCGGCGGAAAGGAACCACCAGAATTCAACACTAGAGAACAAATCATGCAACAAATGGTTGAGTTTCGTACTCGATCTTACCCCATAACCATTATTGATCCAGAGACACAATCACCCCGCCAAGTAGACTATGAATGGCACCAAAGAAAAATTGAAGTTGATCTAGGGGTGCAAGAATTAATCTACAACATTCATTATGGACTCCATATCGAAGAAAATCAAGATCGGTTTGTAGATTTTGACAGCTACGAATAAAGCAGACTCAAGAATTTTCAAAATATCTTCAAAAATAGCACTGTAGCTACAGTGAATAGTGACTTTTTTACTGTAGCAATTTATTACTCGGCACGTGTAGCCGACAAAAATTTACTATTGGCCCTTTCGGCCACAGTTACTCAAGATTAGACTGTAGCTCCCAGTTCTTTTATGTACGAACAAAAGGTCTCCTTCTCTATAAAAGGAGACCCAGCATAGGACTGAGGGGCAGAGGCAGTTTCGAATGTGAAAACGCTCTTGCTCTCTCTCTCTCTCATTACTCTCAAAATTTCAAGTTTAAGTTGTATCAATATATCAATCCAAGATTAGCTCCTAAGTGAGTTTCCAATATTCAATATCTTATGGTTTATGTTATTATACTGTCATTTATTTAGTCTTTAACTTCCGCTCTTTACTTTCTTCAATATCAGTTCTTCTATTCTGTTCTTTAGTTTCTTATATTTGTTATTTTCGATTCTCTTCAATATCTTCGCCGATCCTGCCCCCTTCTGGTATATATATACGATCAAAAACACTACAATTTTGTTTCGTGAATCGTATAAGTAAATAAATCAAATTAATAAATTTTTATATCTCAGTTATCCAAGAGAAAATTTCATCAATTTCAAACTTTATTATTTTAATAAGTAACTTTAACATGTAATCATTATGATAGTTGTATATTTTAGTGAAACAATAAATTTTTGTAAAGAGACAACATAGAGGTGGATCAGAATATTGAGGTTTTTCATTGTTACACAGATAGAAAAAGAAATGGGTAGTAAATTAGTATTTTATCATCCATTTGTGAGATCTTTATTAAATGTGTAGGTGATTTTTTTCACATATTATTTAATATGTATATATTTTGGTAATTCATTTAATTTTGTGTTACTTATTTTATTACTTTGTGTACACAAGTAATTCGTGTACACTCGAATAAATTTCGTATATTCGTTTCGTTTACAGGTTTTTTGATTTCATTTTCGTATATAGAATTTCATAAGCAAAAATATTTTTGTATCATATACCGTATATCTTCATGTAAATTTCATGTCGCGTATGACTTTTAGCATTTACACAATACGAATATACGATTTGTTAGACCTTCTAGGTGGCTACTGACCAAATAGTTAAATTATTTTTTTATAACTTTTATAAAAATGGTTGTAACTTTAAAAAATATAAGTTCAAAATAAAAAAAATTACACCACTTTAATCCACATTCAAGCTCTTTAAAACAAGACTAGATTCGTTGAAATTGATATTATAACAAGAGGTGAACTAGGTAACAAACTTTGGAACCAATAAAAAATCATGAGAAATTTCATGAAATGTTACTAAAGAAATGGAAAGTTATGAAATGTTTCTATGTTGTCAGCGAAATTCATTGAATGACACTATAGTCATTGACCGCTAGAAAAAAAGTTCCCTGCTAATTAATAAACTACTTTGAAAATTTACAAAAAAAAAAAAACAATTCACAAAAAAAGAACACTCAAAAAAAATAGATAATTATAAAAAAATATATAAATATTTAAAATATCATAAAATGTTGAAAAAATCAAATAATTCTTAGAATTTTTTATGGAAAATTTATGCATTACTATAAACTAGAATATAGATTTAAAAGATATAATAGTGCAAAAATAATTTGTCTAGTAATTTATATTTTATTTTATGGTACTTTTCATTTTTAGTGTCATTGCACTATTGTTACTTGAAAAATAATAATTTATTAATATATATATATATATATATTGTGTCAAAATTATCTCTAAAATAGAATATGAATTTTTAAAAACATAATACTACAAAAATATATTTTAGGGAAAATTAAATCCCCACCCATGATGTCTGGCGAAATTACACACACCATTCACGAGTTTCAAAAATTACTTTTCTCACCCATGTGGTTTTCTTTGTTTTACATCCGACAATTTTTCTAATATTTGATCAACTTAAAATATGCATAAATGTTGTCCAAATTTGATGAAACTTTACATGGACTACGCTAAGGTGTTATATTTTCGTCCAATGCCAAATTCAAAGTTTTGTAAGCTCATGACCTGTGGAACCCAATGAAAACACGTTCTCATATCACATGTTTCATCGGGTTCCACGGATCATATATGAGTTTAAAAAACATTGAATTTCACGTTAGACCAAAATATAACACTTAGCATCGTCCATGTAAAGTTTAATCAATTTTGGACAACCTTTAAGCATCTTTTAAGTTGATCAAAAAATAGAAAAATTGCTAGATGTAATCCGGGGAAAACCACATAGGTGGACAAAGTAATTTTTGAAACCTCGTGGGTGGGGTGTGTAATTTCGCCAAACGTCATGGGTGGGGATGTAATTTTTCCAAAAAAAATAAAATAGTACTTTTCGATTTTTTTATTGTCATTTCGCTAATGTTATTAGTAGAAATAATAAATTTGTACAAAATATAAATATTAATTTTGAACAAAAGATTTAAATTGGTATAAAAGAGAGAATTAAAAAAACTAATAAATAAATTCACAACTTTTAAAAAATTTGTCAAGTGTAAACAAGAAATTTAATTTACTTCTTTTTTTCATTACTTTACTAACTTAGTTTAAAGATGGTAATTCATATTTCTACAAGTGATATTAGTGAAATGGCACTAAAAAATGGAAAGTGTCATTTTGTAGAATATAAATTATGTTTCAAAAATTATTTTACAGAATTGTTTTCTATATTTATCATTTTTAATACTATATTTAGTATTTTGAATTTTTTTGCCATTAGTTTTGTTAACTAGCAGGGTAATTTTATCTTTTTTCTGCTAGTCAACCACTGTAGTGGCATTTCTTGAATTTTGGGTAAAATATAGTGACATTTCACAGCTTTTCGTTTTCTAATTCATAGTGACATTTCATGAAATTTCTAAAACATCATTAATGTTTATGATGTATTATTATTGTTATTATTATTATTATTTTGTGATGTATTATTATTGTTTTGTGGTGGATTATTATTTATGTGAAGTATTTTAAGTCATATATGATGAATCAAATATTTCTCTGACATACCAATTTTAAAACAAATAATAAATCATGTAATGTATTGACATGTAACTAAAATAACTTTTAAATATATCAAAATGTATCCATAATTAGTCTTATATTTAAAAGTTACAACCATTTAAATTAATTATCACTTATGACTTATGTACCACATAGATGAGCCCCACCTTGTTCCTAGTGGCTGCCGGCACAAGACCGACTGGTACCAGTGAGTTTCTAAGTCTAGACCCTTAAATACTCACTACAATTTGGCAAATTAAAGTAGATTAAGTAGCCTCAAAATACTACTGTTAGAATTAATGCTAAATCCGTTGAGTTGCTCTTGTGAAGTTAATTGGTTTCGACATCCAATTAATTTATTATTTATGAAGAGTTTACGGAAGTTGAAGATGCATTAGTGGGAGCATTTATGTGGTGCAAATTAATGGCGTCTGAAGCATTTGGTTTTCTAACATTATGAGGAGAGTTATGAGGAAGTTAAAATCTTTGAAAGAAGAAGTTATGACTTCTGGCTTTCTAGATACCCGGTGTTAATTGTTCCTAGGTGTTAATGGATTGTGTTGTAACCGTTGTAACTTGTGAGCCATTATGTAGCGGTTGTTACAAGGTTAACGTTGGGATAAGTGAAGGGTTTAGATCTAGCACTATAAATAGAGCTAGTAACCCGTAGCTTTGGATCATCCCAACTTGTGGGGATCACATCCAAGGGAGTCAAGGGTGGTTCTATGGGAACTCAAAGGGACGCGGGTTAAAACACCACGGGAAACACGGGTTGATGGGTTGGTTGGGTAATCCTCATGTAAACTTGTACTTCTCATCTTCTTAATGAAAGTTGTTCTATCTCCTCCCGTGGACGTAGGTCATGTTTGGACCGAACCACGTATATCCTTGTGTCACTATTTTATCATTACATTATCTTGTGGTTTTTTCTTCTTTAGTAACCATGTCGATCTCACCACGATCCTGGGGAAATGGGCCCGAAATCCTAACAAGTGGCATCAGAGCTCATGGTTTTTGGGATGTTCGTGTTGGTGGAGATGTCATTGGGAAGAAAGAATGGTGATTCAAGATGATGTGGGTTTTGATAAAAGTGAAAAATGAAGGAAGGAGTTGGAGAGGTGATGTGTTATTAAGAAGATGTTTGGATTGAAAACAAGTTTGGTAGAGAGGAAGAGCTCGTAAAAAAATCATCAACCACGAGTGTGTTTTTGGTGTGGGGATGTACTTGGAGATGATGATGTGTTGTTGGAAGGAGATCAAGTTGGAAATCTTGGATCTTGAAAAATCCGGTGCATCGTTCATATTTGAAGTTAGATCTAGTTCTTTATTTTACAAACCCTTTTGTGGGGAGTAAGGATAATAAAGAATGGTAAGATCTAGTGAAGCTTTAATGGTGGTGGACTGATGTAGAAAACGAGAAAAATATTTTTCTCAAGTCACGTGACGGATCGTGGACTTCCATGGAGCACTGGAGATCATCTAGCAAGTGAAGGACCTAGGGTTGTGGTAGCGCGCATATAGCCACAAACGGAGCTTCGTGAGGTGATCAATTGTGAAGCTGTTGTTAGGTCATGTTTGGAGACTTTGCGAGAACCGGATAAAGACGGGAGAGATCACTATTGTCTTTGGTTACGTAGTTGTTTCCTGAGTTGCTGCTTACTTCGTGTTTGTGGCGGGTCCATGGAGATTTGGACCAGATGAGTCTTTGAGGCTCGGGGAGGAGTGGTCAATTTACCGAAGTTGGAATGCAAACAGTCCAGATGAAGTTATTCGGTTTAGTCCTTTGTGTGGGATGTTTTTGGGATTATTCTTCAAGAGGAACTTTGGCATCAATGGTGGTATGTGATTGACCGGATTGAGCATTAAGAGGAAGAATTGTTAGAATTAATGCTAAATCCGTTGAGTTGCTCTTGTGAAGTTAATTGGTTTTGACATCCAATTAATTTATTATTTATGAAGAGTTTACGGAAGTTGAAGATGCATTAGTGGGAGCATTTATGTGGTGCAAATTAATGGCGTCTGAAGCATTTGGTTTTCTAACATTATGAGGAGAGTTATGAGGAAGTTAAAATCTTTGAAAGAAGAAGTTATGACTTCTGGCTTTCTAGATACCCGATGTTAATTGTTCCTAGGTGTTAATGGATTGTGTTGTAACCGTTATAACTTGTGAGCCATTATGTAGCGGTTGTTACAAGGTTAACGTTGGGATAAGTGAAGGGTTTAGATCTAGCACTATAAATAGAGCTAGTAACCCGTAGCTTTGGATCATCCCAACTTGTGGGGATCACATCCAAGGGAGTCAAGGGTGGTTCTATGGGAACTCAAAGGGACTCGGGTTAAAACACCACGGGAAACACGGGTTGATGGGTTGGTTGGGTAATCCTCATGTAAACTTGTAATTCTCATCTTCTTAATGAAAGTTGTTCTATCTCCTCCCGTGGACGTAGGTCATGTTTGGACCGAACCACGTATATCCTTGTGTCACTATTTTATCACTACATTATCTTGTGGTTTTTTCTTCTTTAGTAACCATGTCGATCTCACCACGATCCTGGGGAAATGGGCCCGAAATCCTAACAACTACTATACAACTTTGAGGCAAAAACATGTTATGGCATGTGTACAAGTGGAGACGAGAGGTAAATGCCACCAAAATTTCTTAAGCTGAAATGTTGATTGACTTCTTTACCCAATTATGGATTGACTTCTCAGAAGACATGGAAATCACAGTAACCAAAGATCCTTAGATATGAATAAATGTTTCAATAACTGTTGATATATCAGTTAAGGAATATATACTGAACAGACACCATTAGTCTAGGAAATAGTTTCTTTGTTAATTATGTAATTATTAGTCTCTAGTGACTGTTCAGGTTATAATTAATTATACATGTTCAAATTCTTTACTTTTTATTTGTAACCAAAGATCCTTAGATATGAATAAATGTTTCAATAACTGTTGATATATCAGTAAAGGAATATATAGTGAACATACACCATTAGTCTAGGAAATAGTTTCTTTGTTAATTATGTAATTATTAGTCTCTAGTGACTGTTCAGGTTATAATTAATTATACATGTTCAAATTCTTTACTTTTTATTTGTAACAAAAGATCCTTAGATATGAATAAATGTTTCAATAACTGTTGATATATCAGTTAAGGAATATATACTGAACAAACACCATTAGTCTTGGAAATAGTTTCTTTCTAGTGACTGTTCAGGTTATAATTAATTATACATGTTCAGATTCTTTACTTTTATTTATAGCTCCTAGATAGGCACTTCAAGGGTTTTTATTCTAGACTCTTTCTAAGTGTCTCTTCCCTTAGATGACTCTACTATAAATATAGGAGAGTATATGTGTTTTGTACATCTTCAATCAATAATAAAACTGTAACACCCCTACCGCTAATCACAACATTAACTCCTAATCGTCTCATTCGTCATTACATTCGTAGCGGAAAATACCAACACAAACGGTGGGTGATACAATGCCGATAGCCACCCACGTGACTAACAAGGCCTAAACTCAAACAGTAACGGTCTGGTGGACCAGAATTCCCGAGTACTTATACAATACATGCTCATTCCATTTTGTAACACCCCATCCAACAACAAACACATAATAACAATCTGCAGCGGAAACTCAACTCATCACATTACTTATTCCAATGGTGTTACACGCCGTTAACCACCCACGTGGCTAACAAGGCTAATATATGTACATTGTATCGGTCTGATGGACTAGATTCCCGAGCAACTACACAATACAATCCTCATTCCATCTTCAACATTTATTATATACATACGCTCCCCCTGTACCGAGTATTTACAAACTACTGCCGATAACAACTTCGGTCTTACTACGCCTATCATACTCACGCCATTTAAGTGGCTACCCAAGTATAAACATCTGCCCCGTCCTACTCTCGAACGGCTTCCAGCACTTCGTACCTGAAATAGGAAAAGAAGAGAAAGGGGTGGCCCCAAGGGGCTCAGCACCTTTGCTGGTATGGTAATCCCGCAGCCCACATGCTACCGGGCCACGCACGACTAATTGTCGTCTTAGCATGCAGTTGATTATATTTAAATCATGCATACAAACCATTAACATACCACTCATAATATTTCGCCTCAATGGGCTCAACCAATAACCAACAACATCCACATTTAAACAACCATCCAATGATTCCTTAACCTAGAGTGGCTCCTCTAAAATGGAGCTACTTCCTTAACGAACGGCATGTACCCATTAATCGGGTATCCTCTAATGCCTCTTGTCGCAAACTGGGATTCATTCCATGATCCACCATTCCACATCCTACAATATAACTCATTCCAACACATAACAAAACATAACAAACCTTTCCTGCTTCGATGTATACATGACAACGTTGCATCATTTTAAACATCCAATATATATGTATATATCAAAGCGTAGCAAGGGATTTGCATAGCATTATAACATTACATACACCATAAAATCGGTTCTCACAAGGAACCTTCCACCATAGTTAGATACCATGTGAGCCTAGGGATTTTTGCCAATCCCATGTTAAGCTCGTTACCATCCTCGTTACCGTCCGGTTATATAGAACGGTTAACTTATACCCAAGGTGTGTCGGATATAGTAATCCCAAGCACACCGAAATAACACGCATGCCCCTGTGGCCCGACGTGAGTCAGTAACTAGCTTTGGATAAGCTAAGGGAAGGTAGAAACCAAATTGGAATACCACCTATACATACACCATAGAGAGTCGAACCAGATATGATATCAACCCCCGTCCTCACACGCGTGGCCGGAACAGACCGGACTCCTCACCCCCCATTAGTACATAATCCGTATAAATAAGTAGTTAGGGATCCATTATGGAGCCTACCACATCCACACACCATACGGTATAAACGAGTTAAGCACACAAGGGAGGTTCACACACTTACATACAACCACAATATCCAACTAACTCACACATAGCCGTGGTTAGCACGTTCCCAAGGTTTGGGGCCGTCAACTCCGAATACCGATCACTCATGTGTCCCTAGTTTTAGTTAGCTAAGGTTTAACACATATTGAGGTTAAACGGCATCGGATACCAAATTCGCCACATAAATGAATTACTTAAAACTCATTACATGTTTTAATATTACAAGGTGGCAAACACTCAAGAAAACATATTGGCATACAAGCCGGTGTAATCCGTTAGGACACAGGTTGCAAGAAAGCCATACCTGTCACCGGAGTCCACTTTACCACGTCCACCTATGTTCCTCGAGCAAATTCTCGAACAACTGTTAACATCACATGTGTGTTTTCATTAAACATCGGGTTTTTGCTTGATTTAATGTCAATGCTTAATTTCCCCGTTAACTTAGTTATATAATAACTTTTTAACTTGTTTCCTCTCACATTTTAATACAACTTTTAGCCCACTTTATTGTCATTAAAACTCACCTAACATGTCCTTAACATCCTTATAACATCATTACCTACCAATCCCCATCATCTCATATCATTTCATAACCTTAAACCATGTTTTTGGTCCGACCGACCCACCGTCCGACCCACAACTGGGTCGGTCCATTACAGAACTCTTTTACTTCCTTACAAACATGCCCGTCCGACCCACGTCCGACCCACCATTCTGGGTCGGTCCATGTGCGAACATTTTCCTTCCTTTGAAACTTAACCGACCGACCCATGTCCGACCCACCCTTTTGGGTCGGACCATCACCGAACATTTTCCTAACATTTAACAGAGGCTCGACCGACCCAAAAACTGGGTCGGCCCCTGGGTCGGTCGCCTTCTACACTTACCCAAACTTTGCCAAATCTTCACCAAACTTCTCCTAAGGCCTCTTAATGTGTTCTAACATCATTTGGCACTTCAAACACACCCTTAAGATATTCTTAGACACTCACAAAACTATTTTCTTCTAATTCCTTAAACCTTTACTTATCTCTCCACAAAATTCCTAACACTTACAATGTTTTTCTCCTTATGTTTTCTAGGTGGCATTTCACCTATAACGACCACAATACCAAGGTGTTTCCTCTACACCTTATCATCATCTCTCAACTCCTTTTCTTACTAACTAAATCTCCTTTTCACAACTTCTTAAGTAAACATTCATTTACCTTTAACACTTCCTAGTTCACCAAAACTCACTTACAACACTTAGAACTTCTTACACATTTCCCAAATTTGGCCATAGCTTCTCTAGTATATACCCACATCCAAACACTTAGGTTTTTTACCTTAATTCATCCAAGAACACCTAAATCCATCAAACACCTTTTATACACAAACTTCACACATTAAGCACTACATCACAATATAGTGCATAACTTAAATTGCTTGGCACTTAGGCCCTTAAATGCATGGCTCTTAGGCCCTTAAATGCATAAACCTTAAACACTGAATTTCCCACATAAATGAATGCTCCAATCTGCCTTGACCTGAAAATACACCCAACAATTCATATGCCCTTAATAAACTCCTTGAGAGCTTTTTACTAGCTCATTCACCATTGGCTCCTTAGATCAATTTAATAAGCAATATAAGCTCATTTCTCCTAAGGCTAAACCACACTGAGATAGTATGTTTACCTCTTTTTCCACTCAAACTTCTTTCTTGTTCCTTATAAACCGGTAAGGCATTCCTTCCTTGTCAACAACTAAACAATATACCAACATTGTAAAGAGTATATAAGCATTATGCTTCATCTCATTATAAACCCTAGTTACAATATTATTCTTAAGGTATTAACATGATTGTTTTACCTTGGAATGGAAAGAGAGCTTGAATATATATCAAGAGAGGACTCCTCCTAGTCCATGAAAGCTTCAAATGAAGCTAAAACAAGCAAGATAAATACACCATTGTGAGGTGAATTTTCGGTCAACATAAAACATGGAGGAACATGGATTTTCTTTGAGTTTCCTTACCTTGAAGCAAAGGAGAACAAATAATATGTGGAAAGGTGAGCTCAAGCTCCTCCCATGGTGATCCTTTGGCACCGAAATGGAGCTCTTGGGATTTTGAAAGGATAGATTGAAGAGCTTGATGAGAGGAAGAGATTGGTGTGTTTGTTTTTGATTTGAACAAGAGCTTGGAATTATTGACAATGGAAGGTGGAGCTTGGTGAGCACTATTCCAAACCGTGAATGGAAGAAGAAGAGAGGTTGAAGAAGCCTCTCAACCGGGGAAATGAAGAAAGAAGGAGAATGAGATTGGTTTTTGCTTTTTGAAGATATTATTTATAAAGTAACTTTCTTTTTATTTTACTTTTCCTTCCTTCCTTAATTGATTTCTTTTACATGTTGGTGATCACACCTTGAAAAACCGGCCCCATTTTAATAGAAGGGTAATATAGTCTTTGTTGACTCATTTAATACTTATAACATTATATGTTACAAACTAGCTTATAAAAGTCACTATTCACAAACTAAGGCACATAGAAGTGAAATTTTTGGTTTCCCACTAATATGGCCACCCAAATGTGATACTATATGTACACTATTAATTAAAGAGTAATGATGGACATTTAGCCATTCAAAACTCATTTACAAGACAATTTTTCAAAAACGTGCTTTAAGACTCCTTAAAGCACATTTTGTGTTTTAACTTGTTTTCAAGCTTGGTTTTCTTTGGTAATTGATTTAATTGTTCATTAACATATTTATAAAGTATAGGTATGACCATTAGGTCTTATACACATTTATCCCAAGCTTAGAGCACATTTTTGCTCATATTGACTTTAAGGTATTTCCTTGTGTTTTGTTTGGTTTCATTGTCCACCAAGGTTTCCTAAGGACTTAATTAGCCCTATAATATCATAATTAAATATTATCAAGTCTTGGTAGGATCTTTGGGTCCTAACCAAGTTCACTCCAAGCTTAGAGCATGTTTTTGCTCGAACCGTGTCTTAGTGTTTTATTATGTTTAAACTATGGTTTAAACTATGCCCTGATGTTCCTAAGGCACTTTTAGCCTTTAGGTAACATACTTATCATTTAATCAACATACCAAAGTTTGGGGTATTTCAATCTACCCCCCTTAAAGAACTTCGTCCTCGAAGTTCACATTTCCTCGCATCATTGGATTAGAATACGGGAATACCTATTGTCATAAAACTTCCATTACCACCATTCCACATCCAACCTCGGACTTAATGGTCGGGCAACATATCCACCTTATACATAAAATATCATATTCACATGGTACCTCGGACTCAATGGTCCGGGTACCTTCACCACACTTGCACCCATACAATATCCCTCAGACTCTTAGGTCTGGGTGACATAACCACATTTAGACTCATAGGTCTATGTAACACAACACATTTAGACTCATAGGTCTTGATAGCACACACTTTAGGAGATCAAAGTCAAATAACCCTCATCACCCATACCAAACAACATGTCATAGCATGTATATCAAACAGAAATACCTTTTCCATCTCTCCATGGGCTCAAGTCCCATGTTGAGTACATATACACTGTGATCCCGCAGAACCCGGTCGCGATGGACACTTTCTGGTCCCCGTTCCTTTGGGAGATCAAAACATTCACTTAATTTTTAACATAGTACTTCTCATGTCACCGGTCCGAAGACAAAGGCTCTACGTCCTCAGCTCGTGAGCAGTACTACAAAATTCTTTACTAGGTTAAGTATAAGAAGATCTTTTATTCAAAATATTAATCGATTATTTGAAAATACCAATTAAAAAGAAATCCTTTTGAAAACACCACACAACTCCAAGTCCAGTTTATGCTCTTTGTATCTCTCTTAATATAGTTATTTATGATCACTTACAGGGAGCTTCAAGAGTCATCCAACCCTGATGTGATCAGCATCAGTGTTGAACTATCTTTCCACCCCAATTTGTGTTCGGCTTCCCTTGATCTCATGATAATCAAGTTTCACCTCCCACTTCATTTTCAACCAACAATTAATTCAAGCATATCCCATTTTCTATCTTTGAATCCTTCTAGTCATAATCATTACCCAAATCCAGCTTAATTCATGTTACCTAGGGAATTTAGTTCTCACTAGGTTCTATGTCGGTCTCGTACCCCTTCATAGATCACAACACTGATATATATACATATTTTTTTATCAAAATACAATACATGGTTATATTTATGCACCATCGGGGTTTTAGATCCCCGGGAGTTTCTTTACTCCTTCCACTTGTACTCTCACACACCACTGTTAACAAGAAACACACTTCCTACCATGGTATTCGCATCTTCTGTGCGCAATTACCACGATTTAATCACAATTAAATGCGTACGTTTATATAACACACGCACCAACCATCATAACAAATCATTTTGTGCTATGCACAACCCAGTTCACGTACACTTGTACGGTAAAACACACTAAGTGGTTTGCGCTCTACCCCCCTTAAAAGGGATTACGCCCACGTAATCAATCACTAAACCTTGGCTTAAAATGTTCTGCCGTCGTGAAGTGTTTTAACTTCCACGCGGTCCATTACACAATGGATTTTGATTAGAGGATCTTAACCATATTGGCGGTTTAGTCCCTAAACCAAGAATTCGCATTGGAGTTGTAACTCATAATCGGTTTCGGTCCTGGCCTGTGAGGCTTTTAGGCATTGATATCTAGCCATCCATTCGTATTCACAATGTATACCCGGTTCCTGACGCATGGGCTCACTGGCCTCTGTTGCGCCATTCTGGTAATTATAGAGCTAGTTTGCCCCATTCGTTACTGTTACTGTATTGTACATCTCCAATGTATTACCCTCATCTTGGAAAGAACGGGTTCTCAACCGACGCATGGTATCTCTTACCCTAAGCGAATTCGGTGAGTTTCAGAATTTTCCATCCACTTCTCCAATAGCTTACCGTGCAAACTACTAGGTAATTCACAATGATTGACTTGCTTCTACCGACTTACTGTCGGTTGAGATTAAGCTACTACCAAGTGTGTAGTGCTTTCTCAGCTATTTGCAATATTTGGGGTATATTCCATACCGATATTTGGCAGTTAGTGCTACTGTAGTCACTTACTGTTAATCATGTTTCCACATTTGGTTTTATACAAGTACTATTTTATTGGTGCGGCCTTGCATTTCCTATGCAACCGCCATTATAACATTATTCTTCCACCATTACCATGCTTCGGATTCCTAGCTATCCCACTTGATCATTACTGCCTCATCTCTACTGGAGTTAACTCATAACTCTGCTCACTCACCATTTTATCATCTAACAATGCTCATACAACGGTCGCTTATTGCGCACCGTACCCTTACTCATTATATAGCATCAACTTATACTGTATCCGCTATTATATTAGCTTCCGCTATTCAGCTAGGTTTATCTGGCCACTTATTTGGCTGATTTTTGAATATACTACTATTTTTCCCTTGAGCGTTGTTCGCTACACATTTAGCTTCACACACCTACGGTGATTGCTATCAAACTTATTACTCTTCCTGTGTACACAACTGGTACGAGCACTTCCTTTCGTGTTATTTTATTTGAATCACTCTGGGGTAATAACAACGTGGTCCATCCTCCACATATTCCTTGAACTTGATTCACATAACTACCGCTTCTGCGGTCTCACAATATCGAGAGGTATCCCCACTCTTAATGCAGTGGTTCGCTTACCACTCTATTCACTTATACCACATAAACTTCTACCATCACCCGAATTCATATAACATATCTCTTTTATGGCTTATAAGCCTTATTTGCCTTGAGCTGGGCTCATTGTAGGCTGTCCACACACATGTACTTCTCTGTACAATATTACCTGGTTAGAGGTTGTATTGGCATCCATGACAAGGTTGTTGCATCACATTTCCTTTCATGGGGTGTCCCTTAGGATTGTCAGTCCGTCTCCTGACAACTTATGTCTAAACTGGGTGTTAATTTCAACCCTTGTATTTCTGTCATGTATTTCGTTCAACAATTGTTGATGCGCACACCCTTCAAGGATTTCTCCTGGGTGTTGTTAAGTTATGCCTTACATTTGTCTCACACTTTTTGGTACATTCTGTTATTATCTTCTTCTGTGAAGATCAACATTTCCTGATAGTGCAGGTACTCATTCTGGGAGTTTCATCCCGTCCATTGCACATTAATGTGTCCACATTAGGCATCTGCCTTGCCCTGCTTTCCAGCTATCATGTTTATCCCTGGGGTTCCTTAAGTCATATAAGCTGTCTTTACATTGCAGTTAGTGCACTCCGCACCTCCTGACTCTTAAACATTTCCTTGAAAGGAATTCACTAATTCCTTTAGTCCCGTTAACTTAACTGAGTTCCCTTACTTCAAGCATTCTTTGTATTTTCTAGCTCCTGTTGATTTATACTGCTGACCGTAGACGGAGTCGACTACTTCCCGTGCTTCGGACTCTACTGGTATACATATATGGGGTATCATACTGATACATTACTACTTACCCAACTAACCTATAAGTAGGTCTGTCAGGCCCACATGCTCCTATCGGAGTGCGGTCGTCCCACAACACAGTTGGTACACTTGTAGTGTCCGTCACACGCCTAGGTGAAGTATTCTGTTGTCCACTCCCTTATATTGTCCCGTGACAATATTCATTCTTTACTTCCCGAACTTAATCGAGGGAAGGTTTATCCATTGTTGCATCCTTGTCAATTGCTCTTGGTTTCACTGGTTTTGTTTAAAAGAAGGTTGGAAAGAAGTGTTGGTTTGAAGGAAAATCTGGTTTTGAAAAGAAAAGGGTTTGTGAAAATTAGGTTTGAAAGAAAAATTTCCATGGTTTCACAACATCTTCTTACCTTAGCCAAGTCTAGCTTCTTGCTGACTGGGGTGTTTCCAATTACAGAGGTTAGGCTAACAGGCCCTCCCACTGTTATGACATTCACATTTAACTTTATTGTACTTTTCCAAGTATTGTAGTGGTTACGAATTTCCTGAACAGCCCTGTTATAGTAGCACTTGCTATGGCAAGTGCGCCATGCTAACTGGCTATCAGTTTAACACATACCGGTTGTGGTATTGTTTTTACCCGCACTGTCATCAGTGGCCTTGTTGGCCCTCACTGATCTTACTGTCTTGTCAATAACCCTTCTAGGTGACTTCTCACTGTCTCCACATGACGATCATCAACTAGGGTGTTTCCCATTCTGGGAGACCCCCTTTTTCTTAGTATTGTATTCTCTCTGTAGCCCGTTCCACGTACTTGTCGTGGTTACTGAGACTTGTCTCTTGTTTGGGCACTACGTTGTAGTTCCTTTGTCGGTTGGTATACCGTTGGTGTTTATTTATCAACTGTGGTTCCGTAGACACTTGTCTCGGGTGTTATTAATCCACTTTTTGCCTGTTGCACGGTTGGTGCGTTGCAAGCTGGTCATCCTCGACTGCTCGGCATGTCGACCCAGGTTGCTGGAAATTCTATTCCTCTTATACACAAAATCCTTCATTTGTCGCTGTGGAATGCGGTTAACATTGTTTAGATGGAGACCGTCTCCGGGATTCCCAGTTTTGGGATCTACCGTGTGACAGGTTCTCCGTACCCTAAAGGTATTTAATAAACAGCCAGATCGGGTATTCCCGAGTAAGAGAGGACTTTTCTCTCTGGCGTTGTTTCCCAAGTTATATAAAAGGGATTTGTGGAGGGTGGGATGGATATTGTAGGTTTCCAGTAGTCACTGGTAGTTCCTAACTAGCGTATCTCTCACGCTATCACTCAACCCTTAACCCAAAGTACTTAAATCCTAACTCGGTACTTCCTAAGCTCGGTAATTCAGTCATCAGAGCGATACTTCGCTCTGATACCACTTTTTGTAACACCCCATCCAACATCAAACACATAATAACAATCTGCAGCGGAAACTCAACTCATCACATTACTTATTCCAATGGTGTTACACGCCGTTAACCACCCACGTGGCTAACAAGGCTAATATATGTACATTTGTATCGGTCTGATGGACTAGATTCCCGAGCAACTACACAATACAATCCTCATTCCATCTTCAACATTTATTATATACATACGCTCCCCCTGTACCGAGTATTTACAAACTACTGCCGATAACAACTTCGGTCTTACTACGCCTATCATACTCACGCCATTTAAGTGGCTACCCAAGTATAAACATCTGCCCCGTCCTACTCTCGAACGGCTTCCAGCACTTCGTACCTGAAATAGGAAAAGAAGAGAAAGGGGTGGCCCCAAGGGGCTCAGCACCTTTGCTGGTATGGTAATCCCGCAGCCCACATGCTACCGGGCCACGCACGACTAATTGTCGTCTTAGCATGCAGTTGATTATATTTAAATCATGCATACAAACCATTAACATACCACTCATAATATTTCGCCTCAATGGGCTCAACCAATAACCAACACATCCACATTTAAACAACCATCCAATGATTCCTTTAACCCTAGAGTGGCTCTCCTCTAAAATGGAGCTACTTCCTTAACGAACGGCATGTACCCGTTAATCGGGTTATCCTCTAATGCCTCTTGTCGCAAACTGGGATTCATTTCCATGATCCACACATTCCACATCCTACAATATAACTCATTCCACACATAACAAAACATAACAAACCTTTCCTGCTTCGATGTATACATGACAACGTTGCATTCATTTTAAACATCCAATATATATGTATATATATCAAAGCGTAGCAAGGGAATTTGCATAGCATTATAACATTACATACACCATAAAATCGGTTCTCACAAGGAACTTTCCACCATAGTTAGTATACCATGTGAGCCTAGGGATTTTTGCCAATCCCATGTTAAGCTCGTTACCATCCTCGTTACCGTCCGGTTATATAGAACGGTTAACTTATACCCAAGGTGTGTCGGATATAGTAATCCCAAGCACACCGAAATAACATACGCATGCCCCTGTGGCCCGACGTGAGTCAGTAACTAGCTTTGGATAAGCTAAGGGAAGGTAGAAACCAAATTGGAATACCACCTATACATACACCATAGAGAGTCGAACCAGATATGATATCAACCCCCGTCCTCACACGCGTGGCCGGAACAGACCGGACTCCTCACCCCCCATTAGTACATAATCCGTATAAATAAGTAGTTAGGGATCCATTATGGAGCCTACCACATCCACACACCATACGGTATCATAACCGAGTTAAGCACACAAGGGAGGTTCACACACTTACATACAACCACAATATCCAACTAACTCACACATAGCCGTGGTTAGCACGTTCCCAAGGTTTGGGGCCGTCAACTCCGAATACCGATCACTCATGTGTCCCTAGTTTTAGTTAGCTAAGGTTTAACACATATTTGAGGTTAAACGGCATCGGATACCAAATTCGCCACATAAATGAATTACTATAAACTCATTACATTTTAATCTTACAAGGTGGCAAACACTCAAGAAAACATATTGGCATACAAGCCGGTGTAATCCGTTAGGACACAGGTTGCAAGAAAGCCATACCTGTCACCGGAGTCCACTTTACCACGTCCACCTATGTTCCTCGAGCAAATTCTCGAACAACTGTTAACATCACATGTGTTTTCATTAACATCGGGTTTGCTTGATTATTTAATGTCAATGCTTAATTTCCCCCGTTAACTTAGTTATATAACTTAACATTTTTAACTTGTTTTCCTCTCACATTTTAATACAACTTTTAGCCCACTTTATTGTCATTAAAACTCACCTAACATGTCCTTAACATCCTTATAACATCATTACCTACCAATCCCCATCATCTCATATCATTTCATAACCTTAAACCATGTTTTTTGGTCCGACCGACCCACCGTCCGACCCAAAACTGGGTCGGTCCATTACAGAACTCTTTACTTCCTTACAAACATGCCCGTCCGACCCACGTCCGACCCACCATTCTGGGTCGGTCCATGTGCGAACATTTTCCTTCCTTTGAAACTTAACCGACCGACCCATGTCCGACCCACCCTTTTGGGTCGGACCATCACCGAACATTTTCCTAACATTTAACAGAGGCTCGACCGACCCAAAAACTGGGTCGGCCCCTGTCGGTCGTCCCTTCTACACTTACCCAAACTTTGCCAATCTTCACCAAACTTCTCCTAAGGCCTCTTAATGTGTTCTAACATCATTTGGCACTTCAAACACACCCTTAAGATATTCTTAGACACTCACAAAACTATTTTCTTCTAATTCCTTAAACCTTTACTTATCTCTCCACAAAATTCCTAACACTTACAATGTTTTTCTCCTTATGTTTTCTAGGTGGCATTTCACCTATAACGACCACAATACCAAGGTGTTTCCTCTACACCTTATCATCATCTCTCAACTCCTTTTCTTACTAACTAAATCTCCTTTTCACAACTTCTTAAGTAAACATTCATTTACCTTTAACACTTCCTAGTTCACCAAACTCACTTACAACACTTAGAACTTCTTACACATTTCCCAAATTTGGCCATAGCTTCTCTAGTATATACCCACATCCAAACACTTAGGTTTTTACCTTAATTCATCCAAGAACACCTAAAATCCATCAAACACCTTTTATACACAAACTTCACACATTAAGCACTACATCACAATATAGTGCATAACTTAAATTGCTTGGCACTTAGGCCCTTAAATGCATGGCTCTTAGGCCCTTAAATTGCATAAACCTTAAACACTGAATTTCCCACATAATAATGCCTTTGACCTGCAAATACACCCAACAATTCATATGCCCTTAATAAACTCCTTGAGAGCATTTTTACTAGCTCATTCACCATTGGCTCCTTAGATCAATTTAATAAGCAATATAAGCTCATTTCTCCTAAGGCATTAAACCACACTGAGATAGTATGTTTACCTCTTTTCCACTCAAACTTCTTTCTTGTTTCCTTATAAACCGGTAAGGCATTTCCTTCCTTGTCAACAACTAAACAATATACCAACATTGTAAAGAGTATATAAGCATTATGCTTCATCTCATTATAAACCCTAGTTACATATATTATCTTAAGGTATTAACATGATTGTTTTACCTTGGAATGGAAAGAGAGCTTGAATATATATCAAGAGAGGACTCCTCCTAGTCCATGAAAGCTTCAAATGAAGCTAAAACAAGCAAGATAAATACACCATTGTGAGGTGAATTTTCGGTCAACATGAAAACATGGAGGAAACATGGATTTTCTTTGAGTTTCCTTACCTTGAAGCAAAGGAGAACAATAATATGTGGAAAGGTGAGCTCAAGCTCCTCCCATGGTGATTCCTCTTGGCACCGAAATGGAGCTCTTGGGATTTTGAAAGGATAGAATTGAAGAGCTTGATGAGAGGAAGAGATTGGTGGTGTTTGTTTTTGATTTGAACAAGTGAGCTTGGAATTATTGACAATGGAAGGTGGAGCTTGGTGAGCACTATTCCAAACCGTGAATGGAAGAAGAAGAGAGGTTGAAGAAGCCTCTCAACCGTGGGAAATGAAGAAAGAAGGGAGAATGAGATTGGTTTTTGCTTTTTGAAGATATTTATGTTATAAAGTAACTTTCTTCTTTTATTTACTTTTCCTTCCTTCCTTAATTGATTTCTTTTACATGGGTGACTACACCTTGAAAAACCGGCCCCCATTTTAATAGAAGGGTATATAGTCTTTGTTGACTCATTTAATTACTTATAACATTATATGTTACAAACTAGCTTATAAAAGTCACTATTCACAAACTAAGGCACATAGAAGTGAAATTTTTGGTTTCCCACTAATATGGCCACCCAAATGTGATACTATATAGTACACATATTAATTAAAGAGTAATGATGGACATTTAGCCATTCAAAACTCATTTACAAGACAATTTTTCAAAAACGTGCTTTAAGACTCCTTAAAGCACATTTTGTGTTTTAACTTGTTTTCAAGCTTGGTTTTCTTTGGTAATTGATTTAATATGTTCATTAACATATTTATAAAGTATAGGTATGACCATTAGGTCTTATACACATTTATCCCAAGCTTAGAGCACATTTTTGCTCATATTGACTTTAAGGTATTTCCTTGTGTTTTGTTTGGTTTCATTGTCCACCAAGGTTTCCTAAGGACTTAATTAGCCCTATAATATCATAATTAAATATTATCAAGTCTTGGTAGGATCTTTGGGTCCTAACCAAGTTCACTCCAAGCTTAGAGCATGTTTTTGCTCGAACCGTGTCTTAGTGTTTTATTATGTTTAAACTATGGTTTAAACTATGCCCTGATGTTCCTAAGGCACTTTTTAGCCTTTAGATAACATATTTAATCATTTAATCAACATACCAAAGTTTGGGGTATTTCACATTTCTAAACCGAGTCATATACACTTACAACCAAACTGTACCGAGTCTACCACAAACTATTGCCTACAACAAGTTCGGTCTTACTCTACTAACAAATACAAATGTAAACAATTAAAACTACTCATGCAAAGCAGCAATGCCGTCCTACTCTCGAACGATGGTCAACTCCAGTGTACTTGAAAAGTAATGGGTGGCCCTAAAGGGGCTCAGCACCTTTGCTAGTATGGTAGTTGTGCAACCCGCTACTACCGGGCCACACTCAACTAGTTGTCGTCTCAACATGCGATTGATTTTATTTAAATCATAACATGAAATGCTGTAAACACACAACATGCTCGCATTAACAAGTATTCATACATAAGAATACAATCAACAAGGCTAACACACTAAGTTTGTTAGATTACATTACCTTGTTCTTTAGGCCTTGAGAATCTCTATCTCAAGTAGAGCCTCATTCTTATTAGTTGATAACTTATCCATCTTAGTCGGATAGTTTTACTTACTCTCTTAGATCCATAGACACCCTCTGGTCTCGATCTCGTTTCTTAATTATTATACTCTTGAATAATTCTTAAGTTAAGCCTATTAGGCCTCCGGGCAGAGACACACATATAGATCTCACCTCGGGCTTTAGGTTTTTAGTCTTACTTCCCCGGTTTCGACCCTACCGGGTCTAGCATGGTGGGAAGGTTCAACTAGCAACCGGGGCCATTCTCTTGAACCCTCTTTCTTTCATAACCCATGAAACCCAACTTATCTCTTTAGATGGATAAGCTCTGCCAGTCTTACTCTAACGGGCACCACTATGTGGCTCACGGCCTTATCGGGCACCACTATGTGGTTCACGGCCCTATCAGGCACCACAATGTGGTTTATGACCCCTAACAAGGGAGTTCGACCACGAAATTAGGAACTCACTCTCTTGTTTTCTCTTTCTTGCACGCGTGACTCACAATTCCCTAGCCCATTCTCAGGGTCAGCAATCATACATATTAGTCAGAAGCATCTCTCTTGATGCCATCTCACAATCTTAGGGAGTTTTCCTAAGTCATTGTATTCTCAGATTTAAGGGTTGCCCCTACATTACCAATACTTAAAAGTTTTGGTCATTTTCTCATGTTGGGTTGATTCCTCATATAGGAGGTCGACTAACCATTCAAGGGAGTCTAATAGCTTCGTATATCCCTCTTTTTCTCATTTCGAGTAAGTTCATAAGGTTGAACTATCATTGTTCTCTAGTTGAGAGTTCTTATGTGTTTCTCAACGTTTAAGTTATTTTGTGGTTCGACTCTTTCTTCGAGTCACTAACCAAACGTTATTCTATCATGAGTTGATCTACAATATTCAGTTAGATAACAACCTCAAACAAGGATGGTTAGTTCACACACAAGGCAGCAGGATATACAAATGCAATAAACGTTTTCGTGCATTTATCTTATTAGGTCGATGCACATAAACAAGTAGCACACAAGCCGAGTGTAACTCGATAGGACACAGATTGCAAGAAAACCATATCGCTCACCAAGGAATTACTCTAGTGTGCCATCTCACGCTCCTCAGATAATTATCGAATAACTGGTAACAATCCAAGCGTTTCTATTAACGTCAAGGCAATACAGAATTTAAACTATTAATGCCCCCGTAATTAACCCTGTTGTCCCTTTAACCTTAACTTTATTTATGTGATCATAAGTTCTCAACTTTCACATTCAATCTTACACTTGTTCATACTTCTAATGACCTTTCCATGTCACCAAACAAGTCTTAATCATCACCTAATGACATTACTAATCAATCTCCTTCATTTAATTGCATTTTCTAACTCTCGGTTGGATTCTGGGAGTGGTCCGGGACCTGGTCCGGACCCTAACTCCCGGACCAACTCATTGCAGCTACTCTCGGGGCATTTTACACTATGGTCCGGGACTCTATACTTCTCCTAAGTCCCGGACCAAACACTGGCATTATTCTCGAGAGTTTTATCATCTTGGTCCGAGACATTATACCTGGCCTAAGTCCCGGACCTTTGTTGCAGACAATTTTTGGTTGTTATTTTGGGGTGGTCTGGGTCTTCTTGCAAGACCTAAGTCCCGGACCATCCTCAACTTAAAATTCTCGGACTGTTTTCTCTAGTGGTCCGGGACTACATACATGGAGTAGGTCCCAGACCCTGCTACACTCTGCAACATTTTGACAGTTTCAATTGCTATTACAACTTCATTTCTTACCCATTTCTTTTCTAATCTTTCCACATGCATCCAAACATGTTCTAACACCATAATCACACTTTAAACCTTCCTAATCCATTGACCAACCCATTACTTAATCGTGGTCAATTCTTCATGTTCCCATTCTTATTTTCTGCCCTTGCACTTAGTTTCTAGGTTTCTAAGATGCACATTTGCTCACCACTTCACTAACTTAATTGTTTCACCTACAATTGCTTATACTCCATGCATAATTTCCTTTCCTTTACACTTTCTACTCCATTACCCAAGTCCACTCATTACTTTCAAAGTCTTATGCACTAGTTCATCTCTAGCACTCTAAGACACTCCTACATCATATTTGCTATAGATTTCTGCTCAACTCAATCCAATCCTTATACTCTAGTTTTGGTGTGCTTAATTCACCCCTTTACACTCTACTTCCTCTTAATCAATCTTAGGTTATTTAAACTCATAACATCACCTAAATCACTTGATTTCCACAGAATTTTTGTCATAGTTCCTCTACTATTCTAGCATGCCCAAATGCATCATACCAGTCACCTAAATCAATTTCAACTAACCAAATCCTTAATGGATTCTAACAGCATACAATTAACCCAATTTTCATCAATCACATTATAATGTAATAATCTTAAATTGCATAGCACTTAGGCTCTTAATTGACATAATTTAAACAACTAAACTAACATCATTTTAGAGTCATTAAACTGCATTTTTCTCAATCCATTTTCAGTCCCAATTATATCATCCTAGACATAATTCCCATAGGACATTAATACATGCTCTAATATAGAACATTTACCTTAAGCTTCTAAGTGTTTTCTTTCCCTTCTCCTCTTCTCTTTCTCATCTCATTTTCGGCCAAGGGGGGTAATGTAGTTGCCAAATTCTAAACCAATACCCAAATGGAGGAATGAGACTAAGAAAAGACACTTAAACTCATTAATTACTCTAAATACAAGAGGAAGATGCTTAGAGCATAATAATTTGGGATTACCTTAGAAACCTTAGAATTGATTTTCTGTAGGGAATTGAGGCAAGGCTTCCACTAAGCTTGTGAAGCTTGGATAAATGCTCATACAAAACAAGAAATAAACCATCTTGAGAAGCCCAAATTGGCTGAGTAAGGAAATGTGGGAAACAAGGGGTGTTTATGATTTTTTTACCTTGAATCAAAGAGGAGTTAGTCTAGCTCCAGAAAATGTACTTTTCTCCTCAAATGGAGCTCCACCCATGGAAGTAAACTTCAAGTTTGGAGGTTTTGAAACGTGGAGAAGAAACCTCTTGGTGAGACTAACAAGAATATGTGTTTTGTTTTGAGTTTGGAGCTTTGTAGTGGCTTGAACAAGGGAGAGAAGCCAAGTGCTGGAAGAGGGGCTTCCAAATCTCTATTGGAGGGAGAAGAGAAGAAGGAACCGGATGGGAAGGGGAGAAATGCGAAGGAAATCGGTGGAATAGAGGAGAGAGAGGGAGTGGGTAGATTTTATTTGCTTTTCACTTTTCACTTTTTGCTTTTTACGCTCTCTCTCTTTCTCTTTCTTACATATTATGTTATTTTTTACAAGAGATGTCCTATATCTAGCAAAGGGGCCGGTTCTTGAAGGCTGTTTTGGGGTCTTCATTTGCCCATTGACCATATTATGTCAACATAAGTCCACATGTGCTTAAATTGTTACTATTCATCATTAAGTCACATGAAATTTTGATTTTTCTTAAATCTTTGGAGTTATGCTCTCTAATGTGGTTTATTATATTCCCCTAATCCATTAGAGTATATTTAAGCCTTTAAACTCAGCCAAATTCTCTTTACAAGACAATTTCATAAAAATGTGCTCTAAGGAACTTTAAAGCACATTTTACGTTTTAGCTAATTTTATAAGTTGGGTTTCTTTGGGAATTGTTATATCTTGTTCCCACCATTAATATTAGCTGTAGGAATCTCCTTTATGCCCTATTTAAGGTCACTTAAACCTCAAGGGTCCTTTAAGCATGTTTTTATGCTTTGTGCCTTTTAAGCATTTCCTCTTTTCTTTTTTGTTTTACTTTCTTCACCAATACTCTTTAGGCATCATTAGGCCTCCAAATACCATATTAGAATAATTAATCACCATTTTTAAGTCAGGGCTATTTCAAAAACCCTATGAAACTACATGGTATCAAAAACCTAATCTGATCCAAACCCATCTGATCTATCTGCCCATTGAGTAGCCTTTATTCACTCTTGTCTAAGTTCTAATTTTTTGGGTGTCTCCAACCCTCTGCATCTCAACTTTCTACGCGTACAGAATCTCTTTGGGTGTCTCCACCCCTTTGTTGTCTTCAATTCTTTTTCCTTCACTATCAGCGTGAGTCTCCACACCAAGGGTTCAATTATGTTTACAAAAATGGGTTCACCCACAAGTCACCTTGACCACTCAACTCTTGTCTCAGCTGCAGCAGCAACTATTCTTCGACAACAAAAATTTGATCTTCCTCCTATCCAACCATCATACCGTTTCAATAGTAAGAATTACCTTGGATGGTCAAAGCTGGTCTACACTCTTCTCCGCGGTAAGGATCTTGAAGCGCATCTCTCTGCTTCTACACCAGAAGAAGGTACAGATGTTGTTAGCTGGGAAAAAATTAATGCCAATATACGGGTCTGGTTATGGGACTCGATGATCCCAATATCGGCGGCACATGTCTCTATATGGATACAGCCAAAGACATTTGAGATTTTATAGAGCGGTCATATCCTGTTGCTAAAGATGGTGCGTTTGTCTATGACCTATGGCTCCAAACAATGAATCTTAAGCAAGATTCGTAGTCTGCCACAGAATATGCTACAGACCTCCAGCGACGGTGGTTTGAACTTGACCAGTATCAAACAATGAGGTGGTCTAATGCCGCTGATGCAACCCTCCACAAGAACTATATAAATCAGCAATGCCTCTATTGTTTCTTGTCTGGTTTAACTCCAGAATATGATCAGATGCGAGCACAGATCCTCAACACTACTTCTCTTCCAGCTATATCTTCTGTCATTGCTACTATCAAACATGAAGAGAGTAGGCGTAATATCATGATGAGCACCAAGACAATTGACAGCACCGCTCTCGCTGCCAAATCTACTTTTTCAGATGCTAAAGCAATTAAGGAAAATAAGGGAGGATGATGGTGTGAACATTGCAAAAGATCTAATCATAATGTGAACCAGTGCTGGAAGCTATATCCCCATCTACAAAAAGAAAAGAAGGGCCAGGAAAAGGCGTGGATCTGGTGTTGGGCATGCTAACTCAGCCACTCTCTCATCCCGTTATACTACACGCAACTCTGCTACTCCTTCACCCATTTCTGCGGAGGAAATACATAAATTTCGTGTGATGTTGAAATCTCTTGATGTCTCAAATGATTCTAGTCATAGCTCTTTGGCCTTGCAAGATAAGACCTCTAGTCATTTTTGTCTTAATGCTTCAGAACAAACTTCTCCCTTCAAATGGATCTTGGACTCAGGTGTCACCTCTCATATGACTGTTGTTTCCTCTTTATTTTCTCATTATCACCCTAATTCCACACCTGCACATATTACCACTGCTGATGGAAGCTCTACACGTGTAGTTGGACATTGCACAGTTATTTTTTCTGATTAGCTACATCTGAAAAATACCCTACATGTTCCAAACTTGGCCATGAATCTTGCCTCTATCTACAAACTAACCGTGGACCTTAATTGCTTTGTTGTTTTCTTTCCTTTATGGTGTATCCTACAGGATTTGCACACAGGGAGAACGATTGGAACTGCTAAGCAACGAGAAGGACTGTACTATCTTTATACATTGGTTATCGCCAACCCCCCACAAAAAGCTCTTACCACCGTCACTGCTAATATCAACACCATTTGGCTCCACCATCAGCGCCTTGCTCATCCATCCTTTCATGTTCTCAAAACTATATTTCCTAATCTTTTTAGTGGTATTGATATTTCCACCTTCCAATGTGACATGTGTGAACTTGCTAAGCATTCTCGTGTATCTTTTCCACAAAGCAACATAACAAGTCATTCTCCTTTTAATCTTATTCATAGTGATGTTTGGGTCCTTCTGCGATTGCTAACATTTCTGGTGCACGTTGGTACATCACATTTATTGATGACTGCACTCGTTTTATTTGGGTTTTTCTAATGAAGCACAAAAGTGAAGTGAGTACAATTATTCCCATCTTCTGTAATATGATTCACAATCGATTTTCCACCACTATAAAATGCTTCTATTCTAATAATGCCCTCGATTATTTCAATCAAATGTCACATCCTTTTTCATGTCAAAAGGTATTGTCCATGAGTCTTCTTGTCCATACACACCTCAACAAAATGATATTGCTGAGAGAAAAAACCATCACCTTATTGAAGTAAGTCGTGCCCTACTCTTCCAGTTCAATACTCCTAAACATTATTGGGGGAAGCTACTCTCATAGCCTGCCACCTTATCAATAAACTGCCCACCCGTGTGCTTCAAAATAAAGCCTCTCTTGATTGCCTTCGCCACTTCTTCCCTCATACCAAAATCTCTTCTGATCTTGATCTATGAGTGTTCGGTTGTACTGATTTTGTTCATATTCCTCCACCTCAAAGGGGGAAATTGGACCCACGATCTACTAAGCGTATCTTTTTGGGCTATTCCCTAACCCAAAAAGGATAAAATTGCTACAATCCCACCACAAAAGAAGCTACATCACTGCTTACGTTACCTTTCATGAAGCTAACCCATTTTACCCCAACTCTACCACTTCTCTGTCCTCTACTCAAAACCCTCAGACTGCTCCACCACTCCCTACCTACACTATTACACCCTCTTCGCCAAACTTGCCTAATTCACAACCATCGTCATCGGACATACCATCACTCACACTTGATTTATAACCATCTCAATCTGACCAACAATCATCATCGCCTAACTTATGAACCCCAAATTCACCATTAACTCAACCTACTCCATCTGCGGCCGAATCCTCAATTCAAGACCAAACCACCCCACCTCATGTGACACGGGTATATTCAAGAGAGCATAGGTCGACTCTGTGGTTGACGTAGGACCAAGTGTTTAACCCTGGTAATGATTCTCTTCCTCAAGAGTCCTCTCCACCAATTGCCTTACACAAAGGTGTACGTCAGTGCACCAAAGCTCTTCTCTATCCTTTGGCTAATTTTGTTACCTTTAACAATTTTTCTCCTTCTCATGCCTTGTTCATTCAAAGCCTTAATTACCCGAATACCTAATTCTGTTTCTAAAACATTGAGCAAGAAAAAGTGGAGGGATGCTATGCAGGAGGAAATTCGAGCTCTTGAACAAAATCATACTTGGGAAATTGTGACTAAACCTCCCGACAAGCATGTTGTTTGTTGCAGGTGGATCTTTAATGTCAAATACAATGCTGATGGTTCACTCGAGGTACAAAGCTCGCCTTGTGGCTAAAGGTATATCAGACATATGGCATTAACTATCAGGAAACCTTTGCTCCTGTGGCCAAACTGAATATTGTCTGCATTCTTTTATCCTTGGCATCCTACTTCGATTGGCCATTATCAGAATTTGATGTCAAGAATGCTTTCCTCCTTGGTGATCTACATGATGAGATTTACATGTGCATTCCCCCGGGCTTCAATGATGATTATGCAAGCATCTACCTCTCCAAAGTATGTCGATTGAAAAAGGCTTATATGGCCACAAGCAGTCCCCTCGAGTTTGGTTTGACCACTTTGCCAAGGTTGTTCGAGCTGCTGGGTATAGTCAAAGTCAGGGCGATCATACTCTATTCTTCAAGCACTCTTGGCCAGAGGGAGTGACTATTCTTCTTGTATATGTTGATGACATTATTGTCACCGGTAATGATCCAGCAGAGAGACAATGTCTAGAAAAGCAACTCAAATCAAAATTTGAGATGAAAGTCCCTTGGCTCCTCAAGTATTTCTGGGATTGAAATTGCTCACTCATCACAAGGCATCTTTATCAGTCAACAAAAGTATATCATAGACTTGCTAAGTGAGTCAGGAAAGAGTGCTTGCCAACCACTACTTCACCAATGGATCCCAATCAAAAGCTTGACATTACTCATAATGAACCCAAGGTTGATTCAACTATGTTTCAACGTCTATGTGGCAAGCTTATTTATCACTTCCATACCAGACCGGACATCGCCTATGCGGTTAGTGTCCTAAGTGAATCATGCATGACCCAAGGAAACCACATCTGGAAGCAGCTTATAGGGTTCTGCATTATCTAAAAGGAAGTCCATGACAAGGAATTTTGTTTAAGAAATGGAAGCAGTTAACAGTTCAAACCTTTACCGATGTTGACTATAGTGGCTCACTTGTGGATCAAAGGTCTACTACAGGTTTTTACGTATTTCTAGCAGGAAATCTTGTGACATGAAGCAAAAACAGACATAGTTGGCCCGATCCTCTGCTGAATCTGAATTAAGAGCTCATGCCCATGGTCTATGTGAACTTCTCTGGATCAGAATTATCCTTTTTTATTTAAAAATCAATGGAAGGGACCGATGGAGCTGATGTTGATAACAAAAAATCAACAATCATAGCCCATGATAAGCATATTGAGATTGACAAAGTTGAAAGTGGTTTGATTGATCTATGCTACACTCCCTTTGAAGATCAAATTGCAGATGTGTTTACAAACCTCTTCACAATCCTAGGTTTCATAGTCTTATCGTCAAGCTAGATATGAATGATATCTCCCTCAAATCAGTTAAGGAATATATACCGAACATACACCATTAGTTTAGGAAATAGTTTCTTTATTATTTCTGTAATTATTAGTCTCTAGTGACCGTTCAGGTTATAATTAATTATACTTATTCAGATTCTTTACTTTTTATTATAGTTCCTAGATAGGCACTTCTAGGAGTTTTTTATTCTACACTCTTCCTAATGTCTCTTCCTTAGATGACTCTACTATAAATATAGGATTGTATATCTGGTTTCTACTTCTTCAATCATAATAAAACCCTCTGAAACTACAATAAAAAATTTACAAAAATGTGAGTAGAAACTGTAAAGTTATCATCGAATGGAGTACATACAAAGATACTCCAGCGGGATTAAGCTACATTCTAACACTATATTTTCCACCACCAGTCTCCCCAAAATGTGCACATATACTGTGTTACTGTTTAGAAGGTAGCCTACCTCTTAGCTGAGCCAAAACTTTTAGGGACCTTCGTTCACCCATATGAGCTTGAGCTAGATACTACAATTATAATGGTCGCCTTTTTACATGGGATCAATGCTCGACTGCTTTAACGTAAAATAGAGTCTCCACGTTTTGATTTATCCTACAAAAATGAAAATGGCAACATATAAGAGGGTAACCAACAAATTCTCATTTCGAAAGCAGTCATCCACTTAAAGTGGATAATAATATCCGTTACCAGTTTGTAAAGCTGATTGGAGATTTCAGCTGAACGAAGAACGGGTCTTCGATGTCTCCTCCACATTAGATATCATCTCCGCTACAATTTCACGGTTCTCGGGTGGTAACTTCTGAATAAAGACCCCGTCGTCGTTTCTCCTGGTGGCTCATTGGTCTGCCAAAACAAAACGTCACTGAGTTATACCCAAGGTACACATTTTCTCCCCTTTCTTTCATCATAATAATCACTGTAAGTCCAACAAACCACAATAACTATCTCATCACTACAAATTTTTACTTCCTATCTCTGTCTAAATAAGCTAGCAGCCAATTTATCAAGCAAACACAAGCAAGTGAACCGCCTAGAAAAACATAAATGAACAATCTTTATCTAGCGTAGAACAGAATCATATAGACCATATCTAGAGCTTCAAGCACCAAGCTTCAGGCATCAAATTGATCCACGTTGTCAAACACACCTTGAGGGACCATCTTCATCCAACCCAGGACCGACTCGTCACTCCACTACCTATGTCTAGCTAGCTTAGAGTAGTACCTAAACTGCCACTACAAACAACAAGTGATCCGTACTAGCATGCACACTACGAGTCCACACAGTGATCAGCATCCACGATTAAGATCTTCATCACTTCAAGTCTGCTATCTTACTTGCTCAAAGTTCTACACAGACGTTAGTCTGGAGACGGCAGCCACTTGGATGCTTCTTTCACTAATCAAAAAAAAAAATTTGATGCTTCTTTCTTGGCACTTTGTTTACCTTTGAGCAGCAGGGGTTTCTATTCTTTATTGGTTATAATTTATAGCTAATGTTGGCTTGTTATGCAAGTCTATATATGATAAGTTCTAGCATATTAGTAAATACTTGCAGCATCGCTAACAGCATTACATCTGCTCATAACATGGAACTCTGTTTTTCCAGATGATGCAAACAAGAGCAAGGTCCACACTTCATCCAATTTCCTGAACACCATCCTCTTCGCTGAACAAGTTGAGCGGCGTTCTGTAGATTATTTAAGGTAAACTGGCATGCAAAAAATTCAGAGCTATATATTCCATAAAGCAAAATCCCATCATGCACAGCCGCAATTCCAGAACTCTGATAGTGGCAAGTTTCTTGACTTTTGTAGAGCGAAGAAGTGGCAATTGTTATAAAACTTAGCATAAAAAATGTAAGATCAATCAACTTATTTTTGAGCTCCTAATCCAAAATAGGAGATGGGAGTATGCATATAACATAATGCTAATATGTAGGGAAACCTAAGAAAATTGGAAACATGACGTTGGTGCTAAACTATCCGAAAAGCACACAAGCATTCTGATGCTTCTGATTAAAAATTAAATCCTCATAACCTAGAAGAAAAAAAGGACTATATCTGCAACTATATTGAAGATATTATACCAATATCAACATAATAACAATTCGATTCTACCAAAATAAAAATTATTGCATTTTTAATTGTCTCCTTGAACACTGAGTTTTAAAACTTAATTTTTTTTATAGTTAGAGGCACTTGACCAAATAGTCCACAACTATGGAGAAACAGCGCTAGAATTACTAACTGGGAAAACATCAGTAACTTCCTTCGCCCCTATTCTTTCCTTTGCTACCTATTTTCCAAATTGGAGAGTATTAGCTGAACCCCATGTAAGTATTCTTACAGCCATGATTCTTTCTAAATGATTTTTTTGTGGGCCTTGCCCTGTCCCTAGACGCCACCTTGATATCTTTCTTCGGGTCGGGGTGTCCATGGGGCGAGATCTTTCTGTTGAACTCTTAATACTACTTGAAATAGAAATAACGCCCAAGATAATCTAGAAGGAAAAACAAAAACTAATTACCATTCTTAAATGTTTTTGTGTAATTTGAGTCATCCATATTTAATATCCATCAGTATTTTTCTACCACATCATCGACAGAAACCAGCTTTGAGGCATTACTGGCTTTTACTTGAGCACAACTAACAGCTCACGTACCTGCAATGTGAAGCTGTGGTATCGAGAAAGTTCCCAAGGCATTTCTCCATGTAATCTAGCTGTACAAAGGCAGAACGTAAATAACCTCACTTCTGGCATGATATCGAAAATAGAAAGTTGAGCAGGTCAATTCTTAACATTTTTGCCAACGCCATGGCACTAATTATGAATATTTATTTACAGCAATTTAACATGAGACCAGTGGAAGTTGAGAAATTTCTACTGACTGTTGCTGAAAGTTGCTCAGATTGCTTCTTTATTCTTTCCTCCACAAGTGTGCTATCAGGATATTCCAGAAGGAACTTAAGATTTTTATTAACCTGAAAAATAGGGCAAACACTGCCGTTTACAGTCTGCATCATTTACGAATGAACAATAAAGCAGCTTCAACAAGTGTATACGACTCAAAGGTCTACGCCATCATAGCAGATAAGTAAGAAAAATGAAACAACAAGGAATCACCAGAACGAGTTCGGAGCTGTCAATCATACTAGGTAAAATATTGCTACATATCACAAGATCCAAACGGTGCAACCCTCCATGATCTTTTTCATGCAATTGAAAAATAGTAAAAAAGCATGCCCTCCTTTAGGTTTGTTAAATTTGGCACACCGCATGTTGAATAATTATTTCATCAATTAACAACAAAATCCCAATTACATTGGGTCCGTTTGATGACAGTTGTTCTTGCAGCTGTCAGACAATGACTAATAGAGTAATACAGAGGAAAAAAGTAAAATTATTAGAAAAGTGACCGGAGAACCAGGTCACCAAACGAGCTCATGTGTTATTGCTTCATGTCTATTTACTGTGATGGAGAGAATATGGCAAGCTAAATCTAACACAACCCACATTACATATACTACGATAACATTAATTTGATATCTGATTTTAGTAGTTGAGTCATTAGTTCCATGTGGTCATAGTTACAACCTGTATAAGCCTCGAGGCAAGGGCAAAATAATCAGACAAAGTATATGGTGCATCATCTTAATTCCAAAAACCTTGAGATGAGACAGTGTAATTTGTTCCAGAAGATAAAATACTTTGTTCTACTGTGCCTAAATCAAACAAGCATAATTAATCTAGGTATAGTTTATTATTCTTTCTAGATTCTGTAATTAATAGTTGCTAGATGTTTGTTCAACAGATATTTATTTGTGTGTGTTCAAATGTTGTAGATTAACTAAACAATCACTCTCTAAAAGTCTACCATCTCTTGATAGTTCCTCTATAAATATAGGGGTGTATATCTCTTGAAGACAAAATTAAGATTACTTCAGTAAACTTCAAGGTATCAGGGGACTCTGCTCTTAACTGTGCCTCTCCTTACCTAACTGTCATCTACCCCTAACTCTAGCCTAAGGGTGTCTTGCCCTAAATCTCCCATCCCAAAGGATGTCTCTGCCCTAATATTCTGTCTCAAAGGGTGTCTCCACCTCTTCATTTTAATCCTCCAGAAGCTCTCTATGTTGTATTGCTGTCATACCTAATCTTATCTATAACGACGACTCTAACTGATGTTGTTGCTTTATCATTCACTGTGCTGCTAGAAAAAGGTACTGCTTACTCTTATTCAGTCACCCTACAAACTGAGTTAAAAAACTACATAATCTAGTCACAACTGGTTCAGACTTACCTTGAAGCTAAAGAATCGATAAATCATCTTGATAGGCAAAACCAAACGATACTGATACTAAAGCTTCTGAACGGAAGGATGTTGATGCTAATAGTCGGGCTTCACTCTAGGATTCAATGGATCCAAACACGATTCTCCACCCCAAATTAAAAGGATGCACATAGATAATGGGACTGAGTACTTCAACTACTATTACTTTATTCTTCCATGAGTGCTATTTTGTTAACACTCCACAATAGAATGGGTAGCTGAAAGAAAAAATTAACATCTCTTAAAGGTTTCTCAGGCCTTGCTCTTTCAATCTCAAGCTCCAAAAAACAATTGGGGAGAAGCTACTATGACTTGTTTGTCACCTCATCAACAAACTTCCTACTTGAGTGTTACAAAACAAATCTTCGCTTGAGTGCCTCCGCCACTTCTTTCCAAAATCCAAACCACAAGATTTCATTTTATTTAGATTTGTGTCTTTGGTTTACCTATGTCATTCATGTTCACTCATTAAGTAGAGGGAAATTGAGTCCTCGTTCAATTAAGTGCATTCTTGGCTGTTCCCCAACTCATAAGGGGTATAAGTGCTACATTCCTCCTACCCGCAAAACTTATGTAACTATAGATGTTACTTTTTAAGAGGAATTCCCATACTACCTTGCTGCTTATGCTTCTTCGACCAACACTCCATCTCCTCCCGAGTCACCATTCTCCTACATCTTTGATACCACCACCTTCCTCCACTACCCCAAAGTCAACCCTTACCACAGGATATACAAAGTCTTCACCTAATATGGAATCTCCATCTAACCCGGACTCACTGCCTCCTATCACACTGGTATATTCAAGGCAACATAGTTATAGGTTGCTTCGGACTCGGAACTAATTGTCTGAACCAAGAGTTAATCCCACCCCTGCTGCCACCAACCCTGATCTACATCAACCTATTTGCTCTTCAACAAGATACTCACAAACAGTACTAAAATGTCTCTTTATCCCTTTGCTGAATTTCATATCTTGTGACAATTTTTCTCCATCTCGTGCTACGTTTGTCAAAAGTCTCAATCAAATTCCCACTCTAGACATTGTCTCTGAAGAACTAGCAAAAAGAGAATAGAGACGCTGTGTAGGAAGTGTTCAAAGCACTTGAAAAAAATAATACGTGGGATATTATTGACAAACCCGTTGGCAAGAATGTTGTTGATTGCAAGTGAAAATTTACACTCAAGTACAATGCTGACAGATCACTGGAATGCTGCAAGGCAAGATTGGTAGTGAAAAGATACACACAGACCTATGGGATTTACTATCAAAACACCTTTACCCCTACTGCCAAGCTGAACATAGTTCGCATCCTATTGTTTTTTGGCCACTAAATGTCTTTCTTCACGATGACCTGCACGAAGAAATATATATACGAGTTCCTCCAGGTTTAAGTGTTGCCAAAGATTCCACAAAGCTGGTCTCAAGAAGGTTCTCTATGGCCCTCAAGCAATCGCCACAGCATGGTCTGAACGATTTACCGAATGTCGCATATGTTGCTGGCTAAGCATAGTCAAGGCAATCATACTTTATTTGTCATTCATTCTAGCCCAAGGGAATCATGCAGATATATGTTGATGACATGGTCACAGGAAATGATCAACAAGAATGTCGTCGATTAAGAAGCAACTACAAGCTCACTTGAGATCAAGTCAATTGGCTCCCTAAAATACTTCTCAGGCATTGAAATTGCTAACTTATCTTATGGAATCTTCATTAGTCAACAACAATATATTACTGATTTTCTAATTGAATTAGACAAAAAACAGATGTAGACTGGTTACTTCACCAATGGATCCAAATCATAAGTTGGGAGAAGCTTTGGGGAGCCGAAAGTTGATGCCTATGTTACTAGGGCTGCCCATGGTAGGTTAACCGACTTATTCGGTTAACCACTTTCAGTTTACCGAGTCTTCGGTTTTCTAAAATTCAATTCAATTATCATTCCATTTAGATCGGTTTATCGGATTCAGTTAACCGTTTAATTTGGCTTTCTAATCCAATTCCATTACCGTTTTGTTTGAATCCGTTAACCTTTAATTCGGATCAGTTTTATCAGTTAAACATGTAATTGTATACTTTTTTTATTGGAGAGACTCATATCATTAATATATAGTACAACATTGATCATTCACCTAAATCATGAGTGACAAATCAAACACATGTGACAAAAAAATATAATAATATGCATATTCTCTCAATAGCTACATTAGTTAATATATACAGTAAACATTAATATTTCAGGTTTTTTATTGTTCACATAATCGTTTAACCACAGTTAACATAGTGGTTAACCGTTTTGGAAAATTCAATACCATTACCGAAATTGAAACAGGTCAATTTACATGGTTCGGTTAACCATACCATAAGAACCGGTATTAACTTGAAAACAGGTACGGTTCATTTCGGTTTCAGTTAGACGCGGTTCCGGAATCTTGGGCAGCGCTACCTATGTATCAACATTGGTGTGGTAACTATTTTACCTTTCTCATACTGGTCTACACATTACCTACGCACCGAATGTCCCATTCATGCATGATCCAAAAAAACCATATCTTGAGGCAGCTTATAGAATACTTCATTATTTAAAGGAGCACCAGGAAGGATTTTTTTTTTAAGGAAGAAATTAACTCTCCAAGTCGTTAATGATGCTGATTGCAGTAGTTCCCTTGTTGATAGACCTTCTACTACTAGCTACTACATCTTTCTAGTAGATATAATCACTTGGAGGAGTAAGAAATAGAATGTACAAACTCTATCATCTGTAGAATCTGAGTTAAGAGCCCTTGCTCACAGATTTTGTGAGCTATTGTGGTTTCAGATCATCCTGTCTGAGTTGCAGATTAAGCAGGAAGGTCCAATGGAGCTAAGTAGTGATAACATGCCAAGTATAGCCCACACCCATCTCAACATGATTGAACTAAACATATTGAAGTTGATCAACACTTCATCAAAGAGAAGATAGAAGAAGGGTTGATCAAGCTTGATTATGTTGCTTCAAAAGAGCAAATAGCAGATTGTCTTCACTAAGCCCCTTCATGGTACTCTCTCATGTTCTTAATACATGATTTTTTGGCTCTTCACATTATTTTCAAAATATAAGATGTTTTAGTTTTTTTTGTCCTTTACTTTCCAACTCTACTCCTCGTATTTTCACTCACAATCATTTACTACTCCAATTTCCTATGCAAAAAATAAGGGTAAAATGGTCTAGTTTTTTCCTTCTTAATTCTTGAGCCCGGAGCTAGAAAATCATCTATTTAAAACAGGAAGGAGTACAAGATTCACGACCTCATTACCAAGCCAGGAATGCAGAACACCTACCGTCCAACTTGAGGGAAAGTGTTATTATCCCTATACCGAACAACATAATTAATCTAGGAAATAGTTTTTATTGTTCGCTCTATGATTAATAGTTGCTAGCTGTCTGTTCTGCTATATTCATTTATGTCTGTTCAGATGTTGTATGTTACCTAGACAGTCACTTTCTAGAAGTCTCCCATCTCCTTGATAGTTCCTCTATAAACATAGGATTGTATATATCTCTTGACAACAGAATTAAGATACAACATAATACTTCAGCAAACTTCACGTTGTACACATAATCACTACAAGGAGTTTAAATAGAAACTGCAACCGCCAAGAAAATGTTGAAACATAGTTATACATGTAAACTTACAACTTTAACTTCCTTCTCTGAACCACTTTTTGGATCATGGAGATATCCTCTGTCATTATAGTTTTCTAACCATAATTGTTCCTTCTTTCCAAGACTTGATCCACATACTTCACAAGCCTGTCAAAAGTAGGGCAATGACATGAACTACATAGAATGCTATTAAACACCAGGTGGGAGAGAATGGACAAAGACAAAACCTCCTTCACTCCAGCCCTCTGAGTTCTCTGGACAGGAGCTTTTGTATTACAGCAGGAAGTACACATTACAACATTGCTGAGTTTCTCCCACAATATCACACCATCAGAATGGTTATGCTTAATACAAAAAGATGTTTGGAATTCAATACCCAAGAACATTAATCATAGGACACATTTTTTAGTGCAAAACAATAGTATACATTGTTAGTGCATATCATTGGATATTTTTGTTCGTTCTCATATGTTCACCCTTTTCAAGGGAACGACTAATAATAAAATAAAACCCTTGTAAAAGTTAGAATTATCAAGGTGAACTTTTTCATGACAAAAAGCCCCAAACCTAATGCTTTAATAACCCATCACAACACTATAGTGATCCATTAGGTATTTCACATAGAATAAGACTTGTAAAACCAATGATGGCCACGGGTTAGTTCCGACTTGGTTCCGGTTCCAGACATTCGGATTTGGATTCAGTCTTGACTGGTTCCGGGCGGTTCCGTTCCGATTCCTAGGGTGTGTATTTGGCTTCAGATTCATTTAAAAACCGGTTCCGATTCCAATTCCAGTTCTAGTTCGGTTCCAGATTTGGTTCCAAATTTGAACTTTTTCAATTTTTTTGATGTTTTCAATTTTTTTAAAAATTTCATATAGGAGGTTGAGTTACCAGTCATTTTGACCGGTTCAGAGGCGATTCCTCTGATTCCGATTCCGGTTCCTATTCTTCGTATATCCTTACACCAAATGTACCGATTCCAGGTCGGTTCCGTAGGGTGTATTCGGATTCGCTTCGGTAAGTACGGTTCCTGACCAGCTCCGCTCCAATCGGTTTCGGTTCAGTCCTAGCAGTTCCAGTTGGATTCAGAACCGTTGGCCACAATTAATGATAACAATCAAGATCATGCTTCAATCCACATAATAGAAAAGAAAGTAAAAAAACCATAGGCTCTGAGAAGTGCCTTACCAAATTATGCAACACGTTGGACTATCAAACTTTTGCAGTTAAGAGTCAACTATTGTAAAATCCATTATCAGTAAAAAGAAAGAAACGTGACGGACATTACAAAATGGAAGTGAAAACAGTAAGTTAGATGTAAATAGACAAATCCAAAGGACGACATGAAGGTTAGAAGCTGCCTAGCAGGGTCAGATCAGTGAAGATTTGCATTTTGTAGAAGGGATAGCTGAAGACAGATAAAGAGACTACCTTAATCCTTTTAGATGGGCGTTCCTTTGAATCCTGTCCATCTGAACCTTGCAAACAGAATCCCGATTTCTTCACACTCAAAAGAGACAGAAAATCAAGAATACGATTCACAGGGACTGTAACTACAATTCAATAAGTTCCATCAACATTCTATTAAGATTCCCTGAAATTATATAATAAGTGATATATACCATCAGCTAGATGTACATAGAGCTAGAATCAGGTATAACTGCATGTCCAGTGGAACATGGCTGAACGTAGTAATTAATGTTATCATCACTTATGACAAACAAACACGACAGATGAACCTTCCTCTAATCTTGATTAAAAAATTAGCATGTAGGGACATCTTGGAGCGCCTATTTGCTAAGGTGCACTTCAGAAATGTGCAATATCTTTTTTAGTATTTCAGGTCTTCCTCAATTTCCAATTTCCCTTCCTTTGCCTTGTGCTTCACATAATAGCTTCAAGGCCCCTTACACCTTGGTGCGGGTCATACCTTTAAAACCAAGCGACTACTACTACAAACAATACAAAGTCAAATACAGTGGGCAAGAATGTAAATACAGTAGACTAGAATGCTGATGGGACTACTCAAGGACACACAAAGACAGGGTGAAAACGATGACCTGTAATCAAGAAAGGCCAAAATGAAACAAGAATGAAAGGCACACACTTCATTTAACAACGCCAGAAGATGAGATGATATTCAGACACCACCAATTAGCTCCAAAGCCCCAGATAGGCCCAATTCCACCACTGGAACACTACTGTTCTAAACTAAGCAATCATATCACATGGATAGTTCGACATAAGAAATATTTGTCGGTTTAACATCATAACGACAAGTGAACGTAGACCATCACTTCAAGTAACAAAACAGTACAGATGCCTCTGACAGCATGGAAATGTACCTCATCAACTTCCTTTGTCAAGGTATCCAGACATCGCCTCAACAATGGCTTGAGCAACTCTAGCTTCTCCTCTGAAATTGAATTTTCGATGATATCTCTAAACAAGCGCTTGGATTTATTGCGATTACAAACACCCTGAACGTTACCGTTCTCGGATGTGTTTGCTTCACAAGATGAAGATGACAGTAAATCCGCAACTTCCCGCGCAAATAAACCGAAAAAATCAGGCCCTGAACTCGTCGGTCGATCGGAAGCTTCCGACATCATTCGGAGTTCAAAATCTGAAAGTTTGATCTTGTGACGGGAGACGGATAAAAGTTCCTCCGTGATAACAGGGAAGATTGAGAGAATAGACAAAACGACAGGCGTCGGATATCAGGCTTAGAAGGGTAGAAATCCGCTTTCAAGCAACTCCATATACACTGAAAGGTTGCGAGAGAACTCGCGCATGATGGCAACCGTAAAGGGAGTAAGGTAGCGAGCAAGGCTAAACTCCTGTTTATTTGTTAGAAGCGTGGGGAGGCGAGCGGCCGAAAAAACGGAGAGTGGCGAGGCGAACGGCCGGAAAAAAAAAGAAAGAATACAAAAAGAAAAGAAAGAAAGACAGCATCAATCGCACAAAGGAAACATTATTGATATATTTATAACAGTGTAGTATTCACACATTACTCGGTGCAACCATGTTCCACGTTGGAAAAAAAAAGACATGTCAGCACTTTGTGAACTAAGATTAATTAAAGTAGAGAGCTGGAACAACAGAGACGCGTGCTTCATAAATAATTAAAGACAAACACCATTTGTTATCATTAAATAATTGTAACTTTTAAAATATAAATTCAAAATGTAAAAAATTATACCATTGTTCTTCTAAATTCAAGCTCTTCAAAACAAGACCAGACATGAATATGTTTTGACAACTTTAAAAATTTATGTTAGTTACATGTACATATCAACATATATCAACGACATTTATGATTCACCACATATAATTTAAAATACATCATATAACCTTAATAATACACCACAAAACAATAATGATTCATATTTGTTCAGAAGTTTGTTATCTAATTCACCACTTATTAGTTAATGAATCATAATACCAATTTCAATGAATCATAATATCAAAATTAATGAATCATAATATCATTTTAGTGTATCATCAGTAACATACATAGATAAAATTTAAACAATAATACAACACAAAATAATATTTGATAGTAAAAAAATACATGATTAATCATATAAGGTTTCAAATACACCATACAACAATAAATAATACACTACAAAACAATAATGATTTTTATCGGTGCTGAAGTTTGTTATCTAATTCACCACTTATTAGTTAATGATCATATCAATTCTAATGAATCATACCTTAATTTTAGTGTATTATCGCAAACATATAATAAATTTTTTTACACGATAATACAACACAAAATAATATTTGGTATGCATGAAAATACACGATTGGCCATATAAGCTTTAAAATACACCATACAATAATAATAATACACTACAAAATAATAATGATTTTATCAATTCCGAAGTTTGTAATCTAATTCACCTCTTATTACTTAATGAATCATAATATCATTTTAATGAATCATAATACAAAATTAATGAATCATATTATCATTTACTATATCATCGTATACATGTAAAATATTTTTTTTAAAAGTTGTCAAAATATATCTATGACTGGTGTGTTTTGAAGAGCTTGAATTTAGGTGAATATAGTATAATTTTTTTTTATTTTGGACTTATATATTAAAAATTACAACAATTTAAAATTAATATAATAAAAAGACAGCCCAGTCAGCAAAACAGTCCAGTCAGCGGCTGACTGGGACTGCCAAATCACTTTCCACTCCTAACTCTAGTGCGGACGTACCGCGGCTTCCAATTTGCGTTATATATAGTAGGTTTGATATCTATTTTGACCGACATACTTATGATATATTTATAAGTATTACTATTTGATAAATTTTGTCCAGATGCATCTGTAAAACATATATTTTAAGAAAATATATTTTTTGATTTCATTTAGTACCACATTTTATATATATAGTTTAGAAATTATATGACAAGTAAGTAGAATAGGAACACAGTTACACTATGATGGTTCTAGATAAAATAGTAGGAATATGGTTCATCAGTGTAAATATTTAATACAGAGGAAAAGTTGACAATAGTATATGTTACGAATCAGTATGTAATTGATAGTAGTTTCCTAACAAAAAAAAAGAATAATGTTTAAGATCTAAAGTATATTTCGTTAAGATATTTGTTGAAAAAATCCACTTTATAAAGATAAAGAACATACCTGATAAGAAACATACCTAACAAGAAAATTAGATGTAGATAATTATGAATAACTCGATTGTTATTCGTTAGTCGAAAAAGTACCAATCAAACCAAACACCCCCGATCATATTGGACGACAACTTGTCCAATATTGAATTGATCTCCGAGGAGATTGGAAAACTTTGTTTGATCCCTTCACAACTGATACACAATCAAGCTTCACATCCAGCGCATGTAAATCCCAGCATCGCTATTATTCTTCACTAGAGCTGAAAAAACACAATCAAAGCCAACCGACATCGGCGGATTGTAAGGGTTAATCAATTATGTGGGTGTTTAATTTAAGTAACTTATCACCTTTTATGTCGATTGGTTTTGGTTAAATACATTGACAGCTTTTTCTAAAGTTGAATAATCCGAGGCTAAGCGACTAATACACTATTGATACACTAGCAAGTTTGTAACCATGGCAACCTTATTTCGGAATTTCATGCATCTTATGTCATAATAACTACTGCTGTTATTATTTTATTGGTCGTTAGTAGTAAAATTTCGTGTTTATTCATCTTTGTTGGGTCCGGCCCAACCTAAATTGTTTAGTTTGATCCAAGGTACTTTTCATGCCCAATTTATTGCTAGCCAGTTCGGCTAATATTGGTGACCTTAGAACAGCTTATAAGTCACCATTTGTTTCTGGATTCAAGAGTCTAGTTCAGGCTCATAAATCTGTCGGTCTCTTCAGAAAAGCTCTAGCACTTATTCATAGTTGTCGTCCACACATTAAGATCATAGTACGCGAGGGTCGTAGTACCAGTTTGTGGGGGACATCTCTCCTGATTAAAAAAATTCAAATCACCCATAATTTTTAGTGATCCAATTTATTAGTAAAAATTCCAAAAAAAAAAAGAAAAGGAAAATGAGTGCTTCCCAATTTCAAAAAAACATAAGCCCAATCCAAACCTATTCAAAAAACTCAATCAGCCCAAATATGCCCACATTTCAAAGCCCAAACCCAAAGCTCAATTCTAGGGCCAAACCCAAAACCTAATTCAAGGCCCAAACCCAAGCCCAATTCTAGGCCCAACTCGAAGCACATGTCTAGGCCCAAACCTAAAGCTCAATTTAAGGTCCAAACCCGAAGCCCAATTCGAGGCCCAAACTTAAAGCCCATTTCTGGACCATAACCCAAGTCAACCTATTAGCTCAAATCTGGTCCACTAGCCCAAATTCAGCCAATTCAACTCAAAATCACCCCGACCCACTCTACTTCAAAATCAGTCCAAAATCAATTCAGTTCCAATTCAAATCCAATTCAACTTCAAATCAAATCAGTCCAAAATTCAACACAATTCCAATCCAATTTCATCCAATTCCAATCCAAAAGCAATTCATTTCCAATCCAATCTAATTCTAACTTTAATTCGATCCCAATTCAATTCAGAAAAATATCATTTCAATCCTAATTCAATTCAAAATTTCATTTAAAATTCTAATTCACTAAAAAATTCATTTCAATCCCAAATAATTCCAAACGTCATAAATCTTAAATTCCTTAAAACTTCAGACTCCTTGAAAACTTCAAACTCCTCAAAATCTCAAATACCCCCACTCTAATTATCTCATGGACTCAATCATCTACCAAATTCCTATTTCCCCCACACTATGAATGTCTCACAGACCCGAGCGTCTCACAGACTTCATCGTAACAAGGGTTCGGATGTCTCACAGATCCGAGCGTCTCACAGACTTCGTCATCTCTCGGGATTTTAAATGTCTCATAGACCTGAGCGTCTCACAGACTTCGATATCTTATTCCTCCTACCATTTGAACATTTTGATTGTCTCACAGACCTGAGCATCTCATAGACTATAACATCCCACACTTCAAACATCTCAACATGATTCAAGCATCTCCTAATATCACTCAAATCTCGAACAACATTCAAGTACTTTCATAATCTACAAACTTCCATATTTCACAACATGACTTTCCAAATCTTGAATTCTTCTAAATCTTCCGAGCTCCACAAATCTTAAACTCCCTGAATACTAATTTTCTCAAAAAATCAAATTTCCAAAACCCAAAAACCGTGAACTACGTAAGGTCTAATTTCAACAGAGAGTTGATTACATAGGCACCCAGCCAGGGTGCGACCCCATTGCAACCAAAAACCTCTTTTCCAACTCGAAGGTGTTATTCATACCTCTCAAAACACTAAAACCTTTTTTGGCTCCCGTGAAGTTCAAGCCATCAAACTCCATGTCTTGTTTATTCATTCAACCATAAACTTTTTTCCAAATAATTCCTTACTCATTCAAATCCAACAATTCTTCTCTTGGCACTAGCTTGGCAAAAAGCTCACCTAATCTTTCAATATGTATCCAATCAACTCTCTCACACTCATTAACCCTTTTCGGCGCTAGCTTGGCAGAAAAGCTCACCACTTCAAACCCTTTCTTCTTATTCTATCTCCTCTCCTAATCCTTTTTAGTGGCCATACAAATGAATCTCTCTAAAAGGTTTTGAAAGAAGATAATCCCCACAATTAGAGACCATGGTTTCCTCGAGCACCATCTGAAGTTGTGGTCGTTGTCACTTCCAAGGGGTGTAGTACGAACCACACACAGAACTCTATTATGGCCAGATAAGTCCTATCCAATATCCATAGGCAACAATTTCAGAGTCAACCAATGGTTCTTAGAACCTTCCTTCCTTTTCCTTCTTGTAGTATTTAGGTTAGTCAATTAGGTGTGCGACTCTAGTCGATTTCCGCCTATAGGGCATAAGTCCGCGTGGAGCCCAATGAGAGCGAGTGTAGTGCTCCCTAGCATTCCCCTTAAGCTTTCTGGGAAAGACATAAAGTAGGTATTTGAGGGATGTTAGAACAATGGGTTTTCACCCTCCACAAAATGATAATTTTAGGATCTAGGCTTTTTAGTCAAGAACCATTTAGGTAGGAGCTTAGGTAATAAAACCAACATCCATATACCCGAGTTCAAATCCCCTACCCCATCAGTGTCTATGTGACTTTAAAAAAAGATGAAGAGGGATTTCACGGGCATGAACTGACTTTGTTGTCTTTATAGCGAGACTTATTACATATTCCTTTCTCTTATGTTCTATTGGTGTATGTTTCTAAAATGCTTCGTGACTATCAATTATTAAGCCATTATATTTTATGGAAGTTTTCAAAGATTCAATTCACTTCTCAGCCTTGGGACTTCTTATTTTACGTGGTGTAACTGAATCTTTAAGTGTGATATCTTGAAAATTTACTCTCTTAGAAAGAAATTTTCCTTTATTACTTTATTGAATCAATTTCACATCATATTGTATTTCTTCGTTTTCACTCTCACCTACCCCATTTTTTTTTAAGCCATTTATGTAGTATTAATAAGCAATATTCATAGTTTGAGGTTTTGGCCTACCTCGAGACAAGCCAGTTGCGAGAAACATTTAGAGCTTGAAAGAGAAGTTTCAACAAGGTTTTGTGTGGTTTCATTATATATATCTATATATATATATATAATATATATATATTTTATATATATATATATATATATTCTTCGTTTACTATGAAGTGATATTGTTTTTCGCATATCTTTTTTTTCAACTATTGACTTGATCTAACATTTAGTTGCATCTGTCACATTATATATGTATCTTAATATATTATCTCTTTCAGTGTGTTTCATCCTTAAAATTCATATTATGTGTTAGGTCTTATGCACAAAAACCATAAACTTGTGAATTATTGTGTACATTTGTTTCGTCTCTAGTTTGGATTATTAATGAAGTGTTTGCTAATATTTTTTTGTGGACTCGTCTTGTGAAGACGAAGACCTTGTTTATAGATCAATGAGATTCAATCTTTATTGAAGATATATTGTTAATCCCTAATATTTTGATTGCCAAACTTAAGATCTGAGTCAAAGACACAACTGAAAGAGCCTATAATTGACTTAAAGTGTGGAGCATATAAGGCGGTTAAAGCCACTTATTTGACTATATTAATTAAGATTAAAGCGATATAGGTTGTTACGATATTATCTATCTTTTAGATATTATCTAATTATCTTTTAATCCAAGAGATATTCTCTTAGGTTGTATAAATACGAAGTATAAGGCATTATTAATGTGTGGTTTTTTTTATGAGAAAACAAATCTGACTTTGAGAGAGCTTGTAATTGTGAGGATTAGGGGAATTTGTAATTCAATTGGGTAAAGGTGGTGAGAGATTGAATTATGTGAGTGATCAGTCAAGAAGGTGTTCTTGATGTGTTTTATGTACACCAGTATACATGATTGTGTGACCTGAAGATCCACTTGACTTCAATTAAAGATAAAGTTTGTTACATCTTTTTGCTCGAATCCTTAATGAGTCATATACTCATAGTCATTGTTCTTTATGAGTTACATACTCAGTAAGAACTTAAGTAGAAAATTACAATTAGTATTAGTATTAGAGTGGTTTCCCATTGAGGTCGAAGAGAAATCTTCTAGGGAGATCAAAGATGAATTTCTATAATGTTAAACCAACTTAGCTCACGAAGTTCAACTATTCTAGTTGGTGTGAGCAAATGAAGGATCAACTAATCACAATTGATCTAGACCTTTGGGATGTCATAACAAAAGGATACCTTAAACCTAAGGTCATAAAAGGAAGAGTTTCAAAAGAGAAGCTCAGGGCGAGTTGGGACAATGACGACAAGAAACTAGTTAGTAAAAAAGAAAAGCTCATATAGTTATTATGTCTTCTTTGTCAGATTCTGACCACAGCAAGTACTTGGTTTTACGTACTGTAAAAGAAGTGTGAGTTTTTCTCAGAACTGCATATGCAGGGACCGGCTCCATTAGGAAGGCTAAAGGAAATCAGTCTATAACTCAAACTCTAAAAAGGTTTGAGAAAATCCTCTGAGATCTTAAATTTGTTGGTGTAACTCTCACTAATGATGTTATTAATGAGAGATGAATCGGCAATCTTGGTAACAATTGGCTGAATTACACTACCTTACTTGAAACCAGTAAAGACTTATCCAAGATGTCTTTAGAAGAACTCACATCATAACTTATGGTTTATGAGGGAAGATTAAAGGTGAGATTTCCATTGCCTCAGCACCAGTCAAAGACTTGGCTCCTAAGGCACGCTTGACTTCAGCTGAAACGGATGAGGATGAAGAAATAACCCTGGTAGCCAGTGGAATTAAAGGATCTTTGGTGGAAGAAAGGGTCAGGACAGAAGTATAGTCATTACAAATCAAAGAAGGGACTAATATTTTTCTTCCGATGTAATTGAAATACCCATATATTTTGAGCTAGGAATATGAGTATTTTATACAATCATGTATAGTTTACATTGGGTATATATTGAGTTAGACAAATTAGTAACGGGCCTTGGGAAAATAAATGAATTATTTTACTCTCTTCTTCTATATTAATTATTTAATTTGTTCCTTTCCTTTTCCTAAGTTAATAGTTACATTCATTCTTATCTTCTCCCAAATTAATTATTCTACTTTTTCTCTTCTTCTAAATTAATTATTCCATAATAATTTATCTTTTCCTTTAAAACTAATCATTTTATTACCTTCCTCCTTTCTTTTAAGAAAATTATTCCATTTATACCCCCTCCCTACTTTCATCTTCCTCGCCAGTTATCACGACGAGTTACACTCTTCCCCTCTCAACTCCATATTTCATCTTCTCACTCTGTCTTCTTCAAGCTTCTTCTTCTTCCCTGGTGCCAAATTAGAGTCTCTGGAAGGGTAAGGGTTACTACCTAGCTAAGGGTAAGGTATTATCTATTGTAGTTATGGATTGGTGACTTTCTGAATGATGGCTTTTTGTAATTCTAGATCCCAAATTCGTTGACGGGAGATATTTATGAATCTGCTGAACCATTCTCGTAGTGGAGTGTGTGACCAGGTAAATTATTGTGCTCATAATTGAGTGTGTATGGAATATTGATGATTTATTCCTGATTTTGATACCCTAATTTGAGAATCTACAATTTTGGAATTTATTCCCCCGAACCATTATGAATTGGAGGTTTATGATTTTACAAACTTGAGAAACTGGTTATTGATTTGGGAGACTTTCTGTAATACCCCAAATTTCTAAACTGTGATTAGGGCCTTACTTAACTGTAAACCTTAGGAAACCCTAATTTCTAAAGATGGAGAAGGTTATAATTAGTTGGAGGTGCTTGGTGAACATTAGGAACCTTAGTTCCCGGAGTATCACCCGGTAAACCTTAGTTTCGCAGGATTCCTGAAATTTCTGAAAATTACTAAATTCCTTAGGAACTGAGAGTGGTTATCAACCCTAGGAAGAGTGTTAGATACTTTTGAGAGTGTTTTGAGGAAAGAAACAATCATATCTTTCTTCTTTTAATATAAGACAATTTAGTTACATTTTTCAGTATTTAGTGGGTTCTGGGCAAACGAGGCTTCGGAAGAGCTCAGAAGTGACTCGAGGAAATTCCTGAAATTTGATAACCCACACTAGTATTAACATATCTACATATATAGTCTTAATACCCATGAAAAGCTCAAACCAAACATGGCCTAAGGTGGTGGCCAAAAATATCAAGGAAAGGAGAGAAAATATCTCGGTTACTATTCACCACTATTCACACCTCCTTACTATTTGCAATGATGATCAAGGCAACTTGCCCCCTCCTTATCCATTCAAAGGCGGCTATGTATGGATGGTTAGGATTGGTTTTTGACACTTGACACAAATCAATGGCTATGGACAATTCTAGAAGTAATGATTATAAGTTAAAGGATAAGGATGAAATTTAGTATAAAAAGGGGGGTGGAGGCCGGCCATTGTAGGTGAGCAAGGTGGCCATTCTTCTTCATATACCTTGTTTCTCATAAGCTATAAAACACCATTGGAGCTTAGTGATAAGTGTCCAACTGAGCATGATTTATAGGTGTATTTCATATATTATATTAGCACTTTTCTTGCTCATTTCTCCACTTCGGTTAGTTTTCCTCTAGTTATGTTTTATTATATCTCACAAATTTATTGGTTTAACATGAGGAAAACCAAGCTGGAAGTAAAGTAGACGAAGAGACGAACACATAGACGCAAACGGCTCAGAAAACAGAGTCCAAACGAAGAATCTAGAGCCAGTCAAAATTCGTAGAAGAAATAAGCCTGTACGTCGTGAAAACAGGCGGACAAGAGACAAGGTGCTACGTCGTGAAAACAGGCGGACAAGAGACACTTGCAACCGCCCAAATTGGGGCGGACACACACCTAGCCAACCGCCTAATATCAAGCGGACATGACCATGGGCAACCGCCCAATATCAAGCGGACAAGACCATGGGCAACCGCCCAATACCAAGCGGACAAGACTACTAGGAACCGCCTGTTACAGGGCGGACTCACACATAAGGAACCGCCTGTTATGGGGCGGACTCACACATAAGGAACCGCCTGTTTTGAGGCGGTTGCTTAGGCGGTCGTGACTAAAATCAGTCACGAAACAGTTTTCTTCTTCGCTGTCGACTTCGCTCGTCGACTTCGCCCATCGACCTGTCTGCAACTTATCCATCTACTCTTCACGCGTTCTGTCCCCTGCAATAAATGAGCAATCAGTGAGCAATCAACGAGCTGAAACCAATTCTTCCTTCTCTGCTGTTTCTTCCTTTCTCCTATATAAACGACGTAACTTCTGCTTCCAGACATCGATCCTCCACCCATACAATCCATCACCGTACCACTTCACCACACATCACACGTTCATCTCATTTCTCTCCTCCCGTCTTCTCCATTTTTATTTCACTTTCCACCATATTCACCTCTAGTCCTACGTATACAAATAGCAGAACAAATACAGGAGTGACTACAGATGATTTCTACTACTCTTGTTCCTGTTATTTATTTAATATGTTAGGCTAGAATATTTATACTCTGGGAATGGTTATTATGTGTTTGTATTAATTATGCAATATTTTTACTGGTTTATTTAAATACAGTTGTTACGTTTTAAAGCTTATCTCTCACCTTTTTAATAAATGTCATGAGTTTATTAAATTGCTTGCTAAGTCTATTTTGATCAGACCAGGTGATAAATAGATAGGTTAATTAAGTCATAAATTTGGAGAAAGCTTATTATGATTAATAAGTTAGTATTTTCAGATGCATAAATAATTTCTCATATCTAAACCGTCCGTTTACACGTATTGTGCTTGAACCTTGATTAGAACCTTGCATTTTCAGGTAAACGAGTTCTTTTGAGGCTATGATTTAGTCCTTAAGATAATAAGAGGAATTTTGCCAAACAATTATATTAAACCAGTAGAGATAGCATAATTAAGCAGATTATATTAACCTGACCCAGAGTCCCGTTTAATTTATCCATTAACTTAGTTTATTTTATCTTCCTTTTTATTTATAATACAAGTCAATTAATCCCCCCTTTTTTGTGACACGCTTAGGTACTATTATATGCACATTAGTCCCACGGTTCGACATCCGGTCGCTTACATTTTTACTATACTACCACGACCGGGATTTTGTTTGCAGCCCGACGTTTAATTTGAGTTTTAATTTCTTTTCTTTTAATTTTACACCAGTTTAACCACTCACTTTATAACGTCTACAAAATGGCGCCGTTGCCGGGGACTAGATTTATTCTAGTCCCTAAGCCCCGGATTATTCACTTGTTATATTAGAATATTTTGTCTATATTATTTTTGTTTGTTGTTTATATTAATTATCTTTTATATTTTGTTTATATTATTATTATGTTTGTTTCTAATTGTTTATTGTCTAATATGTTTCAGTAGTTTTATTTTATATACAAAAACACACAAAAAATGGAAATGGAACAGGTGTTCGAGCAAGAGTTTTGCTATTCTCAGTATTTATACTGCTCCGTATGTGGGGGAGCTCATGATTATGAGGATTGTCTCATATTACAAGAGCAACTATGGTTAGAAGATCAACCAGATTACCTGGAGAGACTCGCTCTACAAGAACAGCAACCAAAGAGCGAAATAATTCAAGAGGTAGAATACCCCACTACGGATGTAAGTTACTCTCTTCCCTCTACGGTTGCCTACCGCCAGTTTCCATCCTTCTCTGTGCTCTATCCAGAAGATGAGGATACTTACATCCTTGAAAATGAAGAGAAGGAATTGCCATCACCTCCCGCCAATATATCCAAACAGAACGCCACTATCACCTTCGAAGAATTAACTTTCTCTGAAGATGATATCAATCAGCGTTCTTTCTACGAGTCTCACCTACAAAAGGATGATGTTTACATCCTCCAATTTGAGGAAGAAAAATCATCACCACCGGGTCTTCTGTTAGAACTACGTTCCCGGCAATACCTCCTCAAACACCAGATTTTGTGGAGTATTAATTTTCTTATTTTATATGCCGAGGTAATGTTTTGTTTTGATCCAGGATAACGAAGCAGGCGTCTAGCCAAAGACGTTAAATAAGGGCAGCTTCCCGGGAGGCAACCCGGGTGTACTTTTATTTTATTTTGCTTTTATGCTCTTTTTAATTTTTAGGTTCTCTTTAAATTTTATTTTTGCTAACTTTTAACCCGTTTATAGTATGGTTGCTTCTAGTGTCTTATGCAGGTGCAAAATCATGTCTACACTGCAACCAAGCTACGCTACTTGAGGCTGAAGCTCAAGTGTGGGGGAACTCCTTTAGCAAACTAGCAAAAATAAAATCAGGGGAGTACCAGTTTCTTTAATTATGCTTTTATTTTAAATAAAAACTGCAGAGGAGCGTTTATGTGCTTAATGTTTATTTGTGATCTTTGTGTTATCTCTATTTTATCTACTTACCGAAAAGGTCTTCTGAGACCTTCCCTTGTTTTTCTGGTGAACAATGAGGACATTGTTCAATTTAAGTGTGGGGGAGTGTGCCCTTTTCGGTGACATTTTGTGCTTAAATGTTTAATCTCTCTGCTTATCTTTCGTTTGTCCAATTCAATATCGTGGACCCTTTTTATATGTGGGTTGTTCTCTTTAAGAATAAATACTGTTATGAATTGTGGGATAAATGGTACAAATTTTAAAATTTTGATTACTTTTGAGGGGCATTTTATATGCGGTGTGACCAAATAATCTGCAAATGGTTGGATTTTATTGCTCAGGGTTTCTTTCTGTCTTCTCTCTTAGGGATTGCTAAGGGGTGCTTCTCTGTAAAAAAAAAAGAAAAGAGAAAAAAAATACAAAATAATAAGGGACTTGCGAGACACCATTGGTAACCAACAAAAGAGAGTTGAGTGTTCTTAAATACAAAGGCGTAATGCCTACATTTTCTCATCCCTTATGCAAAAGTGAAACAAATGCATAAATCTATTTTTCATTTTGTTTTCTCCTAAATGCCCATTCTTGAGAGAAGTTGGCCATGGTAAAAGTTCTCAGAGTCACCTAAAAAGAAACATTGAAGTACCTTGGATCATACCCCGAAACTCTATATTTTATTTTTACCCTGAGCACACCTATGCCACCAGCAGTTAATTTTTCACACTCCTCAATAAGTTAAAAAGATCATGTTTATCCTACCCTTCATAATAATATTTGTTAGTATTGAGCATTCCCTACTTACTTGGGTACGTGGTTTTGCTTGAGGACAAGCAAAAAGATAAGTGTGGGGGTGTGATAAGTGTCCAACTGAGCATGATTTATAGGTGTATTTCATATATTATATTAGCACTTTTCTTGCTCATTTCTCCACTTCGGTTAGTTTTTCCTCTAGTTTATGTTTTATTATTATCTCACAAATTTATTGGTTAACATGAGGAAAACCAAGCTGGAAGTAAAGTAGACGAAGAGACGAACACATAGACGCAAACGGCTCAGAAAACAGAGTCCAAACGAAGAATCTAGAGCCAGTCAAAATTCGTAGAAGAAATAAGCCTGTACGTCGTGAAAACAGGCGGACAAGAGACAAGGTGCTACGTCGTGAAAACAGGCGGACAAGAGACACTTGCAACCGCCCAAATTGGGGCGGACATACACCTAGCCAACCGCCTAATATCAAGCGGACATGACCATGGGCAACCGCCCAATATCAAGCGGACAAGACCATGGGCAACCGCCCAATACCAAGCGGACAAGACTACTAGGAACCGCCTGTTACAGGGCGGACTCACACATAAGGAACCGCCTGTACGGGGCGGACTCACACATAAGGAACCGCCTGTTTTGAGGCGGTTGCTTAGGCGGTCGTGACTAAAATCAGTCACGAAACAGTTTTCTTCTTCGCTGTCGACTTCGCTCGTCGACTTCGCTCGTCGACTTCGCCCGTCGACCTGTCTGCAACTTATCCATCTACTCTTCACGCGTTCTGTCCCCTGCAATAAATGAGCAATCAGTGAGCAATCAACGAGCTGAAACCAATTCTTCCTTCTCTGCTGTTTCTTCCTTTCTCCTATATAAACGACGTAACTTCTGCTTCCAGACATCGATCCTCCACCCATACAATCCATCACCGTACCACTTCACCACACATCACACGTTCATCTCATTTCTCTCCTCCTGTCTTCTCCATTTTATTTCACTTTCCACCATATTCACCTCTAGTCCTACGTATACAAAATAGCAGAACAAATACAGGAGTGACTACAGATGATTTCTACTACTCTTGTTCCTGTTATTCTATTTAATATGTTAGGCTAGAATATTTATACTCTGGGAATGGTTATTATGTGTTTTGTATTAATTATGCAATATTTTTACTGGTTTTATTTAAATACAGCTGTTACGTTTTAAAGCTTATCTCTCGCCTTTTTAATAAATGTCATGAGTTTATTAAATTGCTTGCTAAGTCTATTTTGATCAGACCAGGTGATAAATAGATAGGTTAATTAAGCCGTAAATTTGGAGAAAACTTATTATGATTTAATAAGTTAGTATTTTCAGATGCATAAATAATTTCTCATATCTAAACCGTCCGTTTACACGTATTGTGCTTGAACCTTGATTAGAACCTTGCATTTTCAGGTAAACGAGTTCTTTTGAGGCTATGATTTAGTCCTTAAGATAATAAGAGGAATTTTGCCAAACAATTATATTAAACCAGTAGAGATAGCATAATTAAGCAGATTATATTAACCTGACCCAGAGTCCCGTTTAATTTATCCATTAACTTAGTTTATTTTATCTTTCCTTTTTATTTATAATACAAGTCAATTAATCCCCCCTTTTTTGTGACACGCTTAGGTACTATTATATGCACATTAGTCCCACGGTTCGACATCCGGTCGCTTACATTTTTACTATACTACCACGACCGGGATTTTGTTTGCAGCCCGACGTTTAATTTGAGTTTTAATTTCTTTTCTTTTAATTTTACACCAGTTTAACCACTCACTTTATAACGTCTGCACTTAGGCAACAATACTCCTCCATTAGAAACAAAGTTAAGGTAGTAATTAAGCTAAAATCAAGGAAAAAGGCAAGTTTAAGGAGTGGAAGCCAAACTCCAAGGTGGGAGAATTGGTGGTGGAGATTTGAGCTCAATCAACTTATAATCAAGGTATAAGAACATCAAAATGGCTAGGAGAGGACAGGTAACATCTATGCACATCACTTTCACCCTTTAAGCTTATTTTCCTTCTTAAGTCATTCTATTTGGTTACCTACGAATACTATCTCCTATTTTCTTAAACTTTTTACAGTAAACTAGGGATGAATATTTAGTGATTATCCTAGAAAATCAAGTCAAAATAAGGTTGGGAAGTAGGAAAACTCTAAAGAATCTTGAAAATGGAGAAAATGAGCTTTAAGCTTTAGGAATTGTTTGGATGGGTTTCCGACATAATTTTGAGCTAAAATTTTGAGGGTAGTCTTGAGTAGTGAATATATGGTTATGGTTGAAAAATAAAGTCGAATGGAGAAATTTAAGTCGGTTAGACAAGGTAAAGAAGCTAAAAATGATAAAATGTGCTTTAAGCCTTTTTGAGTGTTTGAATGGGTTTACGAATTGATCTTGAGCTGAAATATTGGGGAGATACTTGTGTTTTGATATTGGATCATGGTTAAATGTTTAGAACGAGACTCCTTTGGAAGTTATTTAAGTTGGTGAATAGTGATTTTGGTCAAAAATAAGAATTTAAGCTTTCTAATGTGGTTTCTTGGAAATTGTTTGATTCTCTGATTTATTGGAGCTTGAATGGTATTTGTTATGATGTTATTAGGTTATTTTACAAGTGGTGTTCTTGATGTGTGAATTACTACTTGTGTAAAGCTTGGTTATGATATCTTACTCATGGTTTGCAAATGTGTTTAAGGATAACCTCTTGTGGTGGTGGTGGAAAGTATTGTGTGATGTTGATATCATGGTTATCCTAAGGCTATGCCTCTTGTGAGAGCCTTTAAGGCCAATCCGACGTTCCGGCAACAATATAAGCTCCTACTAATGAATTGGAGCTGCCACTATGATCCACTCCTATTGGGCAGAAGTTTTCAATAGGGGGGTGTGCACACTTAAGGACATAGGGGGGTGGGTGGTGGTGGTGGTGGACTTCATTTGGAAATATCTTGTTTATGATATTAATTATCTCTTGATAATTCTTGGTACATGTAAATGGTGTATGATCTATTTCTGATTGTTATATATTGTTAATATTTGTTGAATAAACAAAGGTTTTAAAGAGAAAATAAGTTTTTACGGGGTGTGGTAGTGTTACTCAATTTTTACTGATTTTATTTGTTGTGTTTTCCTGTGTATATGAACTTTGTGTGTTCAGGGTAAATGGGATGGTCACCTTCTCTGCACTGAGGACGAGTCCACCGATACTTCTATATTTTCATGTTTGTCACCTATCGTAGGAGTATACAGCCTGGGGTCACCGAGATAGTGCTTGAGGGGTGGAACAAGAAGATACAGGGTTTTAGGCACCCGGAGAATGGCAGTAGTCAATCCATTACCAATGAAGTTTCCACTGTTTATGAGTACATGGAAGTAGTCCCATGCTAAGTTGCTAATGATGTAATAGTCTTTGATACCCCTTGCTTTTGGTGTAAAATAGGAGTAGGAGCTAACATAGTAGTTGGCTGGAAGGGGTCTTTTGGTACTAAGGTGTAAAGTGACGGGTGGTTGTGTCACTCTTTTGGTAGGGGAACAGCGTTGTAAGATAGCTAATGTAGGGATGGTGGTGGTAATAGCCTTACACTTACTAGTCTTTAGTAAGTGTGGCGGTAACACCCCGGTGATAGTATTAGGGGACCTTATGAAAAGACTGACGCATGTATAATACAGGTAATGATGATATTTCAGTTATGGCACGTTTTTTTTAAAAAATGACTAAGTAAATGGTGGTGGTAAAACGGGGCGTTACAGAGTGGTATCAGAGCCATAGGTTAGCTGGAGGGGAAAATTTGAGTTTGACTAGGAAGCAAGGTGACCCAGGCTTAGGTTTAGGAGACTAGGAAGAACCCTGTGGTTGTGAAAATATGTTTGCTGTGATATTTGTGTGTTGTGTGCTTGATTGCTTATAGTTAACTATTTATATTGCAACTAACATATCTGTGTGTGTAGAAATGGAGAGGGGAGTGGACGGAGTAATGGAGAGGGGAGAGGACAGATGGATGAACTGAGGGAGTTGACACTGAGTATGGAAGAATCTTGGAGCAGCACGAGGCTAGAGCTGAAATACCCAAGGATTTCTCCCAGAGGATAGCAGCTATGAAACCCAGTACTTATTCGGGAGAAGAGGATCCAGTGATTCTGGAAGAGTGGATCAGAGAGTTTGACAAAATATTTGATATCATTGATTGTCCTGAAGAAAAGAAGGTAAGTGGGACTGTATTTTATTTTAAAGGAGAGGCTGATCTGTGGTGGACTGCGGAGGAGGAGAGACTCAAAGGAATTCCAGGTTTTGGATGGAATATGTTGAAGGATGTGATGAGGAAAAGATTTTATCCGGAGCATGTAAGGTTGCAGAAATATCAGGAATTTACTGGATTGAGGCAACGGATGGATGATGTTAAAACTTATCATGCTAAGTTCGTGGAGCTTGCTAGATTTGCTCCGCATGTGGTACCTGATGAGACTGCTAAGGTTCAACGTTTCTAGAGGGGTTAAATTGGGACTTACAAGAAGCTCTGAGTGTGATACCTATAACTACTTACAAGAGGCGTACGATAAAGCTGCTAATCTTTATAGGGTACAACAGAGGAGGAAGGAAGTACAAACGGGGCGAAAAGGAGAATGGAGACTCGTAAGCCGAGAGCTTTGATAAGAGGGCTAAAATAGAAGTTAGACCAAGTGGAGGAGCCAGACCCAATTACCCGGGACGGCGATTCAATGATAAAGGAACTAGATACTTTTATTGCAAGATTTGTGGAAGGAATCATCCAGGTGAAGATTGTGAAGGAAGGTTGGTAAAGTGTTTAACTGTGAGAAGCTGGGCCATAGGGCCTATGAGTGTAGGGTAAGAGGATGGAAGGAGGTATTGATCAGGTAGCAAGACCTGCTACAGATGGAAATTTCAGCAACCAGAACAATCGTAACAACCAAGGCGGAGTACAGCAGAATAATCAAAATGGCCAGAGGAATAATTATAATGGTTCAAGAGGTAATATGGGTGGACAAGGGAGTAATCAGGGGAAGCCAACACAATATGGAAGTGGAAATACACAAGGAGGAGGCTATAAGAACCAAGGGTATATCAACGTAATCAGCAAGACGGAGGCTGAATCTCAACAGGAAGGGGGCGTCATTATAGGTACTTTTCAAGTTCTTGGAACTAGTGCTAAAGTATTATTTGATTCCGGTGCAACCTGTTCTTTTATATCCTCCGAGTTCATGAGGAAAGTAGGAGTAGTCCCCGATATAGAAGTTGAAATTTTGTTTCTACACCTACGGGAAGAGTGGTAGGATGCACTAGAAAGATGGAAAGAGTAAAAGTAACTATAGAGGGTTAGAGAATTTGAGATGGATCTGGTAGAGTTTGATTTGAAGGATTTTGATATAATCTTGGGGATGGATTGGTTGAGTAAGCACAAGGGACGCATAGATTGTGAAAAGCAAAAGGTTAGCTTATGTGGAAGAGAGGGAAGAGAGTGTCGTACACATGCGAAGGAGCCAAGCAAAGGGTAAAAATTCTACCTGCCTTAAAGTTCTTGAAGGAGTTGCGAAAAGGAGAGCCAGTTTATATGTGTTATGTTCAAGAGGAAAATTGGCGCAAGAACCAAAGTCATCCGCACTTGAGGATATTCTAGTAGTCAGGGAGTTTTCGGATGTTTTTCCAGAAGAAATTCCTGGACTTCCCCTGACCGTGAGATTGAGTTTACTATGATTTAGTACCAGGAACAGCTCCAATTTCTAAGCATCCTTATAGGATGGCCCCGAATGAGATGAATGAGTTAAAGAAACAGTTGGAGGACCTTTTAGAAAAAGGATATATTCGACCGAGTGCTTCTCCGTGGGGAGCCCAGTTTTGTTTGTAAGAAAGAAGGATGGAACTTTGCGTCTTTGCATTGATTACAGGGAGTTGAATAACGTCACAATCAAAATAAATATCCTTTGCCTAGGATTGATGATTTATTCGACCAGCTACAAGGAGTGAAAGTATTTTCTAAGATTGATCTAAGATCAGGCTATCATCAGTTAAAGATAGCGGAAAAGGATATACCAAAGACAGCCTTTCGAACTAGGTATGGTCATTATGAGTATGTGGTTATGCATTCGGGCTAACAAATGCACCGGCAGTTGAAATACCCCAAACCTTAGTATGTTGTTTAAACATTTAAATATGGTATATTAAGACTAAAAAGAGTCTTAGAAACATTAGTAAACAAATTTAAACAATAGAAAACACAAAATGTGCTTTAAGGTCAATAAAGGCCAAAATGTGCTCTAAGCTTGGGATAAGCTTGGTTAAGACCTAATGAACTTACCAAGACCTTATTTGTATACTAATGAACATATAAACCAATTACCAAAGAAAACCAAGCTTGAAAACAAGTTAAAACACAAAATGTGCTTTAAGGAGTCTTAAAGCACATTTTTGAAAAATTGTCTTGTAAATGAGTTTTGAATGGCTAAATGCCATCATTACTCTTTAATTAACATGTGTACTATATAGTATCACATTTGGAAGTCTATACCAATGGGAAATCAAAAATTTCACATCTATGTGCCATGTTTTATGAATAGTAACTTTAATAAGCTAGTTTGTAACATATGTTTGTATAAGTAATTAAATTGGCCAACAAAGACTAAAATGCCCTTAGTGGTATTAAGGGGGCCGGTTTTTATGGTGGTGACTCACCATACTTAAACAAAAAAAACTACTAAAGTAGTAAGTAGTAGAATACTATTTACTTTAACTACTTAATATCTCTTAAAAGGCAAACTTATCTCATTCTCTCATTTCCTTCCTCATTTCACACGCCTCCAAGCTCTCTTCTACCTCTTCTTCATTCTCCATTTACGGTTTGCAATAGTCACACACCAAACTCCATCTCCCATTGTCATTATCTCCTAGCTCACTTAACCAAATCAAAAACAAACACCACCATTCTCTTCCTCTCATCAAGCTCTTCATTCCTATCTTCTCAAAACTTCAAGACCACCATTTCGGTGCCATGGAGTTCCACCATTGAAGGAGCTTGATCTTATATTTCCACATATTATTGATCTCCTTGCTTCTAGGTAAGGAATCTCAAAGAAAAATGATGTTTCCTCCATGTTTTTATCTTGACCGAGAATCACCATTAATGGTGCTCATTATATTGCTTTGTTCTAGCTTCATTCCAACCTTTCAAGGACTAGGTGGAGTCCTCTCTTGATAGATATTCAAACTCTCTTCAAATACCAAGGTAAAACAACTATCTTAATGCTTTTGAAACAATGTGAAACTAGGGTTTACAATGAGATGAAGCTTAAAGCTTGTATACTCATTATATCATTTGTATAATGTTTAGAAGTTGACAAACAATCAAAAGCCTTGCCAATTTAGTCAAGGAAACAGAAAGAAGTTGTGAGGAAAAGAGGTAAATATGCTAACCTAATATGGTTTAAAGTCTTAGGAGAAATGAGCTTGTATTGCTTATGAAAAAGATTTAAGGAGCCAATGGAAAATGACTTAGAAGAATGCTCTCAAGGGCTTAGTAAAAGGCATATGTGTTGTTGAGTGTATTTGCAGGTCAAAGGCAAATATAATGTGGGAAATTCAGTGTTTATGATTTATGCATCTTAAGGGCCTAAGAGCCATGTTATTTAAGGGCCTAAGTGCCATGCAATTTAAATTATGCACTATATTGTGATGTAGTGCTATATGAGTGAAGTTTTGTGTATAAGAATGTGTTTGATGGATTTTAGTGTTCTTGTCTTGGTTGTTTAATGGTGAAAACAATGTGTTTTGGGTTACTAATGTTCTAGGAGAGTCATGTCAAAATTTAGGTAAGAAACAAGAAGTTCTAAGGGTTTAAAATGAGTTTGGTAAGTTAGGAAATGTTTAGAATGGTTAAGTGTTCAACTGTAGTGAGAAGAAGCATGCATTAAGGTGTTTAAAGATGTAAAAGGGCTAGGCAATGTTCTAGAGGATTTTATAATGCAAATGAATGTTTGGGATACACCAAAGTCATTTAGACTTGTGTAAGATTTATGCAAACTTTGGTGAAAAGGGGAAAGTGTAAACTTGAAAAGGATTTCAAGAATGACATAAGGAGTTAGTTGTGAGAATAGATGCTTGAGAGATGATGTTGTTGTGGTGAGGGAGTATTTTGGCATAAGTGATCATCATAGGTATGAAACACTACTTAGAGAACCAAGGAGAAAATAACATAAGTGTTAGGAATTTCGGTATGGAGTAAGTGTTAAGGAGATAGATAATGAATTTTATGGATGTTGTATGAGGGTTAAGTGTACCAAATGATGTTAGAAAACATTAGGAGGCTTAAGGAGAAGTTTGGTGAAGATTTGACAAAGTTTGGGCAAGTTCTGGTGGCGTCCGACCCAGGGGTCCGACCCAAGTTGGGTCGGACAGCCTCTGTTAGACGTTAGTAAATGGTTCTGGAACGGTCCGACCCAGAGACTTGGGTCGGACATGGGTCGGACGGTCGTGTTTTGAAGGACGGTAAATGTTCTGGAATGGTCCGACCCAGTCGAGTGAGTCGGACGTGGGTCGGACGTGAGTGTTTTGTAAGGCGGTGGTAATGTTCTGTAATGGTCTGACCCAGTCGAGTGAGTCGGACATGGGTCGGACATGTATGTTCAAAGGTCGATAAAATCTCTGGAATGGTCCGACCCAGATGGTTGGGTCGGACATGGGTCGGACAAGTTAAGTTTTCTAAACCCGAAAATCACTGAAGGGTCCGACCCAGTTGGGGGTCGGACGGTGGGTCGGACAGACCAAAATTTATATAAAAAAATAAAATAAAGAGTGTGGCTAATGTAGTTAACCCTAGGGGGTATAATGTAGGTAATGAAGGATTAGTTGGGCATTAAAAACATGTCATACAATCATGTTAAACATTTAGTAAGTTTGAAGTTAAGTAAAAATTAACCGACATTCTTAAACATGTATAGGAGTGACCTACGGTGGAAATCAATGAAGCAAGGACCAATGTATGGTTTTCTTGCAGTCTGTTGCCTACCGGTTTACACCTCCGGCTTGTGTGTTGTTTGTTTTTCTGTGTTTTATGATGTTATAAGACTTAAACATGTAATGAGTTTACCGTGTTCATATATTGTGATGTTATGATGTGACTCATTTCCCTGTGTGTGTCTAACATGACTTACCACCTGTTGTGTATTGTTTGTTAAGTTCCATCGTGAACTTCTAACAAGTGCTAACTGGGAAGTGAGGAATCCGGTGTTCGGTCATGCATGTAAGTTAAGAGTAGATATCTGAATCAGATTCGACTCTTATGTTGTTAAGATTGTTCTCCTTAATTTGGCGTTTGATCTCCCGCTAGCTTCCTCCAAAGCTTACCTATTCTGACTTATGATCGGTTTAGTGGGAACATGTGTGTTTGTGTGGTGTGTTGGTCACTATATCCGAACCATCTGTGACTTAAGTTACTTTCGAATAACAGAATGGTAATGAGTGTGTGTAACGAGCTTAACATGAGAGTGAACCATTCTCTAGGCTCTTATGTTATTTACCTTCTTGGTTTGTTATTGTGGAAAGAGTATCCACTGTGTATGTGATGTTGTGCTATGCAATAATATGCTATGCCACATGTTATGTTATGTTATGTTATGTTTAAAATGAATGCCATGTTATCATGACAATTAGTTGCGCGTATCCGGGTAGCCGATGGGCTGCGCGTTAACCATACCAGCCAAGGGTTGCTGACCCCCTCGGGGGCTCCATATTTTTACTGCAGGATGAGGATCGAGGAAGCAGAGTGGTTGTAGGTTCTAGGCTGCATTTGTACTTTTGGTTATTTGGATGTTAAGCCCGGAATGCGCCTGTGCTTCTGTGGCATATATTTTGATTCCGTGTGAAACTACTGTGGCGGTATTTTGGGAGTTTACAGTGAAGGAATGTAATTAAATACTCGGTATTGTATATGTTGTAATTATGGTTTTAGTTCTATGCTCGGGAGTCTGATCATCAGACCGGTACGCTTGTATTTATTCTGCCTTGTTAACCACGTGGGTGGTTGACGGCGTTGTAGCACCGAAGCGTTTAGTTATTGTTTAGTTGTTTATTTCCGCTGTAATTTCATTTAGTTGTGAAGTTCGATGTAGGGGTGTTACAAAAAGTGGTATCAGAGCGAAGTATCGCTCTGATGACTAGAATACCGAGCTTAGGAATATACCGAGTTAGGAAACCTAACTACAGTTACCTAAGTGAGCAGTTATGGAAAGGTTAACCACTAACCAAGTGTGGGAATACCTTATTGTCGGGAAACGTTACAACCGTTGGAACCGATAAGTGTGTAAGCATAATGCTAATAATGTTCGTGTGAATTCAGATGTCAGGTATAGACGAGAGGTAGAGGCCGCGGAAGCGGTACTGGAGATACGGATGACCAGGGCGAGAATACTACGGCTCAGGTTATGGCCGAAGCTGTAGCGGCCGCGTAGCCCAAATGGTCCCACAACTTGTAGCTGCAATTCAGCAGGGGCAATAGCCCGAAATTCAACCACCACCGCCCACCACCACGAGACCAACTGGGTCAAGGCATTGGCAGATTTGAGACCCCCGTCGTTTCATGGGGGAGACCGACCCACGTAAGATGGAGGCGTACATCTCCGAGTTGGAGACCGCCTACGAGACCTTGGATGTGCCTGCTGGGGCCAAGGTCCGTCTTGCCGCTTACTACCTGAAGGTTCGGCACAGAATTGGTGGAAGCTTGTGAGAGAGGACCGGATGGCGGATTCTCAGTTTGTTGGAGGGAGTACACGGCACTACTGCGAGCCCAATACTACCCTGTGCATGTTCAAGAGGCCAAGCGCCTGGAGCTGGATAGTCTGAGGCAGGGGGACAAGATGTCGGTTGATGAGTACTACACTGCATTCACCGGTCTTATCCACCTGTTACCGGACCTGGGATACTCGAACCGGGTGCTGGTAAACCGTTTCTACAACGGTCTCAGCCACCGTCTTCGCTATGGGATGGGGCCAGCTGAGTATACTACCTTGCAGGTAATTTAAATGAAGTGTGATATGAATAAGTGTAATCCATAAGTGAGTATTAATGTGAGTTTTGTGAGTATGTTTTGCGGGGCATAACTGACATCCTAAATTCAGGAGTGCTATCATGCCGCTGCTAAGGTTGAGATTACCGTCGTCTGAGGGACGAGGAGAATGCGCACAAGCGCAAGGCCACGAGCGAGGGCCAGAGTCCGCAGGGGTATGGGGGAGGATAGAAGAAAGAAAAAGCCTTATCCCCAGCCCCAGAAGAGTCAGCATCAGGGTGACAAGGGCCAAGCCCAAACCACCACAGCTGAGGAGCCATGAAGCTCACATATGCTTATGCGGCGAAACCCCTACGCTCTTACCCACCTAAGGGTAATTATTTAATCATGTGTGACAAGTTGAAGGGTATGATGTTAAGTTGTGAAATAAGATTGATTGTGTATTGTGATAGCAGCTAGCACGGGTTCTGGACCGGAGCGCCACTACTACTGTAAGTGGTGTAACGGAGACCACCCCGGCAAGGACTGCAAAGGAAACGACGTTGCAGTGTCGTTACTGTGAGAAGTGGGGTCACCGTGACTACGAGTGTTACCGGAACCCCACAGCAGAGTCAACAAGCCCAAGGGGCAGTGGAAGGGTAAGGCCACAGCGACTATTGATGGCCCGAAGACGGCTAACCAGCCACCCACAGATCAGAGGGGCACTGATTCCCAGAGGGGGAAGGGGTCGGGACCTAGCAAGGCCACCCTGCACGTGGTGGACCGGTCTGAGGCGCCAGGGCCCTCTTCTAGACCAGGTACCCCCTAAACTGTTGAATGAAATAAGTGATTGCATACCGCATTTCATGCATGTGTGTTATTAGTGAGTCCAAGTGTATTATTATTGAATGAATAAGTTAAATTATAGTGTGAAAGTCACCTAATTAGGTAATTCTAAACTTAAAGGAACCTTCAATATATGTTATCCAATCCCACCCACACCAAACCCAGAAGAAACCACCATCAACATCACCGACTTTCCAATGGAGCAAAGTCAGGTTATCCAACCAGGTATGATACTCTTAAATGGATACCTGACACCGGAAGCACAAGTCCATATCATCAGACGATGTAATGAACTTGGAGCAACACCTGGAGGTTTCTACACACCTGAATACCCGAGCGGATCAAGAATGAATTGAAGATAATGTGCATGGGTGTGGAGGGGTGATTTTTCGGTATGAGGGGGGTCTATCTAAATATGGTCTGACTGAGAAGCCTAGATCCTAGAAAATGCCATTATGTGGAGGGTGAAAACCCGTTATTGGCATCCCTCAAATACCTTATACATCGTCCCGTCTTCCCAGAAAGCTTAGGGGGGAATGCTAGTGAGCACTACACCCGCTCTCAATGGGCCCCACGCGGACTTATGCCCTAGGCGGAAATGACTAGAGTCACCACCTAGTTTGACCTACGATACTAGGAAGGAAGGGAATGAGGTTCTAAGAACCGTTGGTTGACTCTGATTGTTGCTTATGGATAGGACTTATCTGGTCACGTCAGAGATTCTATTGTGGGTCGTACTGGGTTACCACCCCTTGGAAGTGGCAACGACCACAACTTCGGATTGGTGCCCGAGGAAACCTCGGTCTCCAATTGTCGGGATTGCCTTCTTTCAAAAAACTTTTTATAGAGATTCATTTAAAGCCAAAGGATAGGATTTGAGTGCGGATTGAGGAGTAGATCATTTTGAAGAGTTTGAAGAAATGAGTGATCTTGAAGTATTGGTTCATGGGAATGGTCAAAGGGTTGAGAGATTTTGATTATTCGAGGGAGGGAATTAAGTTTGTCTCGGCTTTTGTGGGGCTAAGGGCATTTTGGTCATTCTTGTGGAGTTAAGGGATGTTTGGATCATTTGTCGGAGTTGAAGAGTTTCCCGGGTTTGTTAGGTTCATCTTTCAGAGTGGTCGAATTTTTTTGAGGTGTTTGGGAAATCGAAAGAGGTGAAGAGGAGTTCGGGTTTTGGGTATGATTGAGTGTGGGAAAGGATGTTCGATTTGCAGATGTTCGGATTTCAAGGATGACTAAGGTTATCGGGAGGTATTCGAGAATTGGAGGTCCTTAGAGTTCGTTCAGAGGAGGGTTTAGGGAGTGTTTATGTGACCTGAAGCTCTAATGAAAGGGTTGGATTGGTTCATTCGGAATTGTCTCTCTTAAAGTTTTTAAAACTGAAAAATCGTTTTTTTTTTGTTGTAAAAAGGGCGGATAATCCCGAGGGATTACCCTATGTACCCCTCGAACATGACACTTAATTGATGGTAAGTGCCAAGGCTCGAAAGATGGGGCAATGAATTTATGTCGAAAAATAAGATTCAGAGAGAAACACCATGAATAAGATGTTCTCGGTCGAACCCTTATAACGTCTCTAACTCCCGAGTTTTAAAACATTAAAAACCGAAAATATTGAAATCGAGTGGAAGGGAGTTAGACGATTCTAAAATCCCGGCTACAACTAGGAAGGTCGTTACTTCCCTAGCACCCGCCTTGTAAAAATCTAGGCTGCATTAGGGGAGATTTGTCACCCTAATGCCCCGCCTAAAGAGATCTAGACTGCGACAAGGGAGGTTATGACCCAGCGCCCCGCCTCGGATTTTATTTGGAAGAGAGACAGGTGATGTCTAACAAGGAAGAAAACGTTCTTTGAAAGTGTTAGACATTACATGTTCCCCGAAAATGGCTTATTTTTAGTTTGAAAACTGAGTTGGAAAGTGTGTTTGAGTTGTTGGGAATCTCGACGAAGAAACACTAATTTTGAGAAAGGTTTTAGGAGAAAACTTTCTGTATATGTGAGAAGAACTTTCTGCAATAGAGAAGAGTTTTCTGTGATGTGAGAAGAGTTTTTCCTTTTTAAATTCCACAAAATGGTTTCCTTGAAAGATGAGACTTGAATAAATGATGGTTTTGAAATTCTTTTAGGTTTTTGGATTTTGAAAGGAAATTACAAGTTGAGTGCGGATTGGGTGAAATGTATTTGGGTTGAGTTGATTGAGCTGGATGAGACGTTTGGATTGAGGTCGAGTTTGAAATGGATTGAGGCTCAGGCTTGAACTAGATTGAAGTTCGGGTTGGGTCAAGTTGGGTCAAGGTCAAAATTAGGTCAAGGTCAAAATTCGGTCAAAGTCAACATTTGAATTGTCAAGGTCAACGTTTTTGGTCAAGGTCAATGTTTTTGGTCAAGGTCAACATTTTTTGTCAAGGTTTGACATTTGTGGACTTTGTTGACTTGGTGGACTTGGACCAAATTTGGGCCAAGGCTTGGGCTGATTTTTTGTGAGCTCAAGTTTTGGTTGTGGATTTGGATTGATCTTTTGGTTTTGGGTTGGGTTGAGTGTGGAATTTGGATCGGGCTGATGAATTGGGCTGGATGGGTATTTGGGCCGAGTGTGGGTATTTGGGGCCGAGTGTGGGTTTTGGGCGAGTGTGGGTTTTTTGGGCCGAGTGTGGGTTTTTGGGCCGAGTGTGGGTTTGGGCCGAGTATGGGTGGTTGGGCCAAGGTTAGGTTGTTGGGCCAAGCTGGTCTTGGGCCGAGTATGGGTTGTTGGGCCGAGCTGGATTTGGGCCGAGGTTAGGTTGTGGGCAAGCTGGTCTTGGGCCGAGTATGGGTTGTGGGCCGAGCTGGATTTGGGCCGAAGGGTTAGGTTGTTGGGCCAAGCTGGTCTTGGGCCGAGATGGTTTCGGGCAGAGCCATGTAGAATGGGCCAGATCATGTGGTATTGGGCCGGTCATGTGGAATTGGGCCTCGGATTGGATGATGTGGCATTGGCCTTAGATTGGATGAGAAAAATTTGGAGAATCAGATTGGAGATGAGTTTATTAAAAAAAGTCAAAATTGTATTTACAAAATGGTTATGGAAATGAGAGACAATTTCTGGATTTGAGGATGGAGAATTTTGAATTAAAGAGCTGGAGGTCTGAAATGGAAGTGAGATTTAATTACATATATATACATATTGTAGGTGCATTTTAGGGTTTTAGGGTGTTACCACCACGAGATAGGCCGATGGTCTATCAGACCAGGGGAACACCCTCTATCCTTAAGGTATCATTATTTGCTTATAATAAATGTGTGTTTTAAGGTTTAGGATGTCACCACCATGAGATAGGCCAATGGTCTATCAGGCCAGGGGGGACCCCTCTATCCTAAGGGCTTGGACCTAAGGACATATAACTAGGGCTTAGGCAAGAGTAAAAAATAATGAATTGAAAGATTGCAATAAAAGATGGAGAAAAAGCAACAGATGTGCTATGAGCAGAGAGCATAAAATCATAATGAACAGCAAGAAAATTGATAGAAACCGCCAGCCCAAACTTAAAGGAGTTAGTTCTGTTTTTTTTTTGTTGTTTTAGAGACTAAGCGCGAATCCCGACCTAAAAAAAGATCAAAATCAAGGAGCATCAGATCAATCACAGATATCGAAAAACTATAGAAAACTGAAGTATTTGATCAATCTTTTCCGGTTTTGTCCTTCAGTTTATTGTTATGTTAAATGATGTTTATGGTTGATGTCATAGTTCAAGTCAAATCCCAAGATGCAACATTAAACACTTGATCTCGACTGGAACAGCATGACATACACACTGGACACTATAGACCGAACTTGGCACAAAATGTCGAAACCTACAGAGCAAGGCATTGAATCACATTACCAGGTTTCCAATTATATCAATGAACTGCTATTTATTATGCCAGGAGATCATCAGGTTCAAAAATCAGAACTTTTAATCAAGCACTTTTTCCTAAACTGATTACGAAAAAAAAGGGGCTTAACCTAAAAACCAATTCTAACTTATAGCCGTGATAAAATGAAAGATAACATGAATCACATACAAAGATAGCAAGATGAAAAGCATGAAAAGACAAACTACATTCTCAATGTCTCATGATAGCTGAGGTACACATAGCAACTAACTAAATGCTCAGACCTTGAAGTGCATGACTTTAACTCTTATTGTTAATGAGCTGAAGCTTGCTAAAAGTGATAAACTAGACTTTGGCAAATTTCAGTTCTTGTTCATTACCAGCTAGCAAATCCAAGCACAGATCTAAAATTCATGTGAGTTAAAATGCACCAAGCGCTTAATTAAACATGTAAACGATAATGAGGCTAAGTGTGTTTTTTGCTTGCTGAGACACACATATACAGAATGCAGAGAGAACCGAAAGCAGCCTGCAGATGACCAGATGAAGTTATTCACACAAAACTAGTCTAATAGAGAGATAACAAGGGTTAGGATTTTGGTACCGGTGGCAGGCAGAAGTGAAATATTTCTACATAAGTAAAAGAGCCAAAATAAACAGAAAAAGAGCAGATGTTAATCCAGAAGATAATAGTATGGACAAAATACAAGGGCAAGTGCAATTAGAGTTTAATCCGAGTAGAACTAGATATATCATATAAAACCATCGCTGAGCAACCAGTGATAAACTCAAGAGAAAAATGGACAGATGGGTTTATGTAACCAAAAGAGATTATTGGCTTCTGTACAGCAAACTATTCAGATCATCAAAAACTTGTACCGAACCGCATATATACTATCACAAGGAACTTTGAATTTGAGAGAAACAGAAGCGCAAAACGTCGAATAAAGGATATAGATATGAAACAACGAGTACTGTAACCCAACAACAGGTTAGTCTCATATTATAAACACATTGTAGGCTGTGGGATAATGCGAAAAAAATGGAGAAACGGAAGATGGCACGCCTGGTTTACCACATTTCGCAGATGAATAACAGTTAAACATCAATAGTATATTGAAGGCAAAAGAGATGTGGAACACAAGTACAGCAGGAACGGTGGTTCCTCTTTCAAGGCTATATACTAGCACCTTGGACTTTCTGCCATGTTCATGAACTTCAGAGTTCGTACCAGGCAGGGTATTCACCCAGAAGCTTTTACAGAATAGAGTAAAACGAAAATCCAAGAAGAGAAACAGAGCGGGGAAGAGATGACGGTTTATATTAGGAGTGATTATCAAAGCCATATCTGCTTCTTTTCGATCCAATGACAGCAAGAAAAAGGAAAAAAAAATGAACACAGAAAGCAAGCAATATTCTACATTCTCCTCAAACCAGGGACATGAAAAATGAAGGTTCGAAGCCCCGAGTTCTGGCCTCAACAATAATATACGATAAAAAGGAAGAAGAAAACGAGATAGAGGGTCGGCTCCTCTTTTGAAACTAGATTCCGATGCGGTTCAATCTTAGTCGATTTTGTGGCCAAAGAAATGCAATCGATCGACAAAACAATAGATTTAGTTGACGGAAGCAGATGCGCTTGCGTGAGTTTTCGGGTGGAGGGGCGGTGGGTGGATGACGGTGAGCTGGGTGGTGGTTTTGTGATGAAGATTGATGTTCTCCGGTGGTAATGGTGACGGTTGGGGTGATTTCCGACAACGGTGAAATAAGACCGGGAGTTTGCTAGAATCTGTTAGGAGCAAACTACAACATAAAGAGTGGGCAAGGTTCTAACTCCAGGATTGCATCTGATGCGTGGGTAAAGGGATACAAGTGCCACTGGAGCATGCGACAACTGCCGCAGCAGGGAATAGACCAGCCTATAGTTTTAACTAATTTTTTCTACTGAGGAATTGTGATTCTTACTGTAGGGGTGTAAGGGTGGGGTACTTCTTTTCCTCCTCATGTTTTTTCCCATAGGGTTTTGCATTTGGGGGGTTTTAATGAGGCCCATACAAACACCAACTTCCTCTTACTTTTGCTACCTCATTGTTACAGTCGTTATCAATACAAGGCGAAAGCCCAAATTATCTAAAAAAAAATAAGACCGGGAGTTGTTTTTTTTTAGAAGAAAGTGATGGGTCTGGTTTTGAAAATAGAGGGGAATGTTCTTCAGCAACAGAGGGAAAACAAACGTGAGGTATAAGCATTCTGTCGGCTGGGTCTTTTTTGGGATCCCCCCGTTCCATTAATGCTGGGTATGTAGTGTTTTATAATGTGAATCCAAGATATGAGGTGGCAGCTAGGGTTTTGGAGATGGGTTGGGTTTTAATGTGGGCTTTTGAAGCCAAGGTCTGAAAATAGAGTGGGTTTAAGGAATTGGGCTAGGCCAGATTTCAACTAAGTGTGGATTGAGTTTGAAAGATGAAAATGAGTGTGTATAAATAGAAATGAAAATAAAAATACTAATACTAATAGTAGAATAAAATAAAATAATAAGAAAAAGTGAATAGATGAATAAAAATAAAATAAAATAAAATAAAATAAATAGAATATAAACAAACAAAAAAATAAGATAGTAAAATAAGTGAATAAACAAAAGGGGACGACCTTGAAACTGGACCGTCGATGGAAATTCATTTTTGAAGAATTGTGTTTTTTTTTTCTGAAATGTTTTGAAAAAGATTATAATGATGGTTTCATTTTAGCACGCATGTTAATATGTTTTGAAAAAGAAAGGCGACGACCCCTCTTATTATTTCAGAATTGCTTTATGGGGTGAGAATTTTTGGTGTCTACAGATGGCTCCTCTTGATTCAATTCGCAATAGAAGGCTTGCAGAATTGGATCAAGGTTGACGGGGCGCCAAAAAATTCTCACTGCGGTTTAGTGGTGCGGTGGGATGCGACGTGAGTGTATGAATATGATTGGAAGTACGAGGACTTATGACGAGCCTCAGTTAGACCTCTTGACATCTAACCCTAGGACTTATGATGAGCCTAGGATACTAACAATCCGGCTTAGTTTTAGGGTGCACGAGGGCTTAGGAGTGCCTCAACTGGACCTCTTGATATCCAGTCCTAGGGCTTATGACGGGCCTAGAATGCGATTGAGAGTACGAGGACTTAGGAGTGCCTCAACTAGACCTCTTGATATCTAGCTATAGGACTTATGACGAGCCTATAATACCAACAACCCGATTTGATTTAAGGTACACGAGGGCTTAGGAGTGCCTCAACTGGACCTCTTGATATCCAGTCCTAGGGCTTATGACGGGCCTAGAATGCGATTTGAAAGTACGAGGACTTAGGAGTGCCTCAACTAGACCTCTTGATATCTAGCTATAGGACTTATGACGAGCCTATAATACCAACAACCCGATTTGATTAAGGTGCACGAGGGCTTAGGAGTGCCTCAACTGGACCTCTTGATATCCAGTCCTAGGGCTTATGACGGGCCTAGAATGCGATTGAAAGTACGAGGACTTAGAGGCCTCAACTAGACCTCTTGATATCTAGCTATAGGACTTATGACGAGCCTATAATACCAACAACCCGATTTGATTTAGGTGCACGAGGGCTTAGGAGTGCCTCAACTGGACCTCTTGATATCCAGTCCTAGGGCTTATGACGGGCCTAGAATGCGATTGAAAGTACGAGGACTTAGGAGTGCCTCAACTAGACCTCTTGATATCTAGCTATAGGACTTATGATGATCCTATAATACTTTGATGGAGTTGTACGAAACTCGCCGTGGTGAAAGTGGTTGATCTGAAGATGACTTTGATTGTGGATTGATTTGGGATTGGATGTTTTTTATGTTTTTTTGAGGGATTGATAGTCGAATGCTTTTTGTTGATGTGGCCCTTGACTTTGTCAGTGTGGGACTTGTGTTTCGGTTTTGTTTTGGTGGTCTTGGCCCAATGTGCACTATGGTTTCGGGATTGGTATGACTTTTGGCTCCAGAGTTCGAGATGGCTCTGGTTTGATACGCAACTCCCTTGTGAGCAACGACTCTGGGATGGTTGATGGGTTTGGCTTTGATATGATATGCAGGCTCCGGTATGACCGGATGGCTTCATTGTGGTCGGGTGGCTCCGGATGGCTCTGAGATGGCTCCGGTTTGATATGCGGCTCCTTGTGAGCAACGACTCTGGGATGGTTGATGGGTAGGGATTCGAAATGATCCGAGGGCTCCGGTATGACCGGATGGCTCCATTGTGGTCGGTCTTTGAATGGATGGTTTTTTTTGAATGAGTGACTTTGAGAACTCGATGGTTTCGATATGATTGGGTGGCTTTGATATGATCCAAGGGCTCCGGTATGATCGGATGGCTCCGGCGTGGTCAGATGGCTCCGGTTTGATTTGTGATTCCCTGTGAGCAACGGCTCTGGGATGGTTGGGGTTTTGATTCAGGTAGAGATTTTCGGGGATGGTTGGTGGGTTTTGATTCGGATTGAGATTTTCGGGATGGTTGGTGGGTTTCAATTTGTTTTGGATTTTGATTCGAATGTGATTGGTGGATTGTGTTGTGGTTGATGCATTTCGATGTGGTTGATAACTTTTTGGTCATGGATGGATGGCTTCGGTCCGGTTATGACTTGGGGATTTCCTCAGGATGGCTCCAGGGTAGCTCGGGATGGCTCGGGGAAGGGCTATGAGATGGCTCCATTGTGTGATGGCGAGGAAGGAAGAAAGGGGAACTTTCGCCTGTGAAGTGGTCGCACCCTGTAGGGGCTGCCTACGTACTCAATTTTGTATTGAGATCAGACCATACGTAGTTCGAATCTGTGTAGGCAAGACCTTGGTGATGACATAACCCGTGACGTGGATTTGATTTGAGGTGGCTCCCGTATTGTTCTCGGACTGTTAGGATGCTCCCTGTGTAGCTCTAGGGATGGTTTCAATGTCGGATGATGGCTCCCGCATGACTCCAGTTTGCTCTAGATATGGTGTTGATGAGGCTCGAGCATGACGTTGGATGGCTTCGGAATGGTCTTCGTATGGCTCCGGATGGCTCTTGTTTGGTTTTGGATATGGTGTTGATGAGGCCCGATGACGCTGGATGGCTCCGGGAAGATCGTCGTATGGCTCCGGACGACCTCGGTTTTGATTTCTTTTGATTTTGAGTTGAGCTTCGATAGCGGGAAACTAAAGTCAACCTTCCACGAGACTAGGCATGGTTCTTACCAGTCGGATGTTGAAAATGAAGTGGTTATGATGCATGCAAATGCTAACTGCTAGAAGAGATGCAAAATGCATATGTGTTTTTTGAAAAGAAGGTATGATTCTATCTCTATTACTATGAGGTTTACGAATATAAGACATCTTCAGGTCGATCTTGAGTGATTGTTGAATTGGAATGTGTGAATCACTTTCTCTCATGGAGGGATGCGGGTTAATCTCTCGTGAGTACGTTTGTGTGTGCTAATGTCGTGATGATGCTCTCGATGCTCGGAGCAGTATTTCCCTAAGAATTTCTTCGAGGTTTTGGACTTTCCGATCCTTACAAATTCCTCACCTGCAACGGGGTTGGCTGTTTATGTGTGGTGCTTTAATCAATGAGTCACTCGCACTCTGAAGACCTTGTGAGATAAGGTCACACTCATTCGCTCATGGCCCTTTGGAAAGACGGGACATGTTGATAACAAGTACGAAGCTTATGATTCATGTTTCAGATCCGATACTTTCAGTGACACTCATCGACTAACGAGTCAGAGGTCTTTTATTGGGTTATAACGGGGCTAAGGGGTATGATGTATGTCAAATGGATTGGAGGATTTATTTGGGAATTGTGGAGCTTTTGTGCAATGGAGGACATGTTTCACTTTGCCATGGGTGGAATGATTAGACGGGTTTTGATTACCCCTTATCAGTTTTTTCGGGACTCATTGGTCCTTCGATTTGGATTTCTCCTTCTTGCCTCTCCTGGTGTACGCTTTGAACTTTCTTCTCATTTTGCTTTTGAAATATGTATTTGGCTCATCAACTTTCTCAAGCGTTCTCTGCTTTGTATTTTGGCTTTCAGCTTTGGGGGGCTGCATTGACTCGCTGATCTTCTTGAACATTTTCGGTGTTCTTTTTTGGTGTTTGGCTTTGGAGTTGCATTGACTCACCGATTCCTTGGACATTTTGGTTTGTTGTTCTTGTGAAAGATGGTGGGGGAGAGACCATGGCTCTGGTTCCTTCGAGATCCTCTATTGCAAGGGTGGGTAAGTATGTGTAGGAGTTGGCATGATGTGGAGTTCACAGAAAAAGGTTTATCGTGTGAAAAGCTCAGCGGGGCTCACTAAGGGATATGTACAGGGCAGTCAAAACTTTTTGGTTTTGTGGAGATTTTTATTCCTAGATGCCTCGTCATTCTCAATAGTCAATGATTGTTTTCTTACTATTCTCGGATCTTTGCATGAATCACAGTTCGTATCATGTTTATCGACATTACTCTCACTATGATTTGTGCCTCTCCATGTGCTGAAGGAATGCAATGTCGCTCGTGGTTTACCTCCATTGGACTCTCTCTCCCTTCCTCATCACTCAGTGAATTGTCCAGTACCCTCTTTTGAGATTCAAGGAAAATACAGCTCTTCGCACACTACTCACTTTGTTTGTGGTGCTGATTTTGATTAGACCCTTGTGTTCATTGACGGGTCGAGAGTTTAGTGGTTCACGCACTATGTTCAATCAATCTCTCAAGATTTTTTCCAAGGATGTCGTTTCGATACGAGAGTATGCAAGTGCAACTATCTACCATGCGATGTATTGTGGTAATATGGAATTACTATGTATAGGATGCATGAAATGCTGAAAATGATGAATTGAGATGGTTGACTGAATGTTTTCTTTTTGTTTTTTTTTGTTTTTTTTGTTTTTTATGCAATGCATGAGTGGTGAGGCTACACCTAGTCTCGCTTGAGTCGTATTCAGCTCGGGCTTATGAAGCTCATCCACTGTTGGTCCTGGAGATGGTCCAACTGCCGGGGTGTTGTCGAAGAAGAAATTCTCAAGTGAGGGCGGCTTGGTGATTGGCTCCTAGATTTTGAATTTTTAGGGAGTGACAACCCGCATGGTGGCCCAACGATATGACGGAAGACTACATTTTTTTGGGGATTTTTGGATGTATGATTTTTTTTTGGATTTTGGGGAGTGACAACTCCCGTATGGTAGCCCCACGATATGATACACTTTGAGATTGGGAAAGGTTTGAGCTCGGTTTCTTTTCTATTCCCTGAGATCGGGTTCTAGCGTTCGAGATATTGGGATGAAAGCTGGTGTGTGACAAGTGACGATGAAAACACGTAAGTGCGTGATGCTCGTGAGCGTGGACGAGATTCATGTATGGCTGATGATTTTGGACTGATAGTAAGTGCATGTGACCTTTTTGTCATGAAGGCAATGCAATGAATGTTTTTTTTTTTGTGCTCGATTGCATTTTTTTTGGCGTTTGTTTACTTAGGGGATGGCCTCCTGAGATACCGTGAATTTTCACCCCATAAACAAAGTTGATGAATGATATATAGATGTGAGGGTTCGTCCCTTATTCGTTCTTTGTATTATACGTGCATGCCAAAAGAAACCAATTTTTAGAAAACAATTTTGAAAGCTGTTTTCATCAAAGTGGTGGATTTTCTCAATATGAATTTTGACGCTGGATCATTCGCAAATAAAATAGGGAGTGGGGAACCCTATACACATTGATCTAAATAAATTCAAAGGGAATGTATAAACCTATACATGTAATCTATTCAGAAATGGACGAGAGAGAAAAGAAACATAGGGGGAAATCCTATACATCATCAATCCTAAAAAGTCATTAAAAGGGAAAATTTGAGCTAAACTTCTTCCGAACTCCTCTGGTCCGTCTTCGGGATTCTGAATGGCTGCTCACGCTCGGCCTCCTGGTCGGCTGCTCGCTCATCTTCGGGCTCTTGACCGGCTGCTCGCTTGTCTTCAGCTCTCAACCAGCTGCTGGCTCATGCTCAGGCTCTTGTAGTGAAGCAATACTGTGATCAGACAAGACGGGCTGGTGTTCTTCTGATTTTCAACGGTTTGGTCTCGAACCGGTGTCATTAGTCTTTATGTCGCTTGACTCGGGTTGGTACACCTCTGATTTTATATTTGAATGTTTGGTGCTGGACTTCCAGTCGCTCGGCTAGCTCCACGCGGGGTGCGCCTCTGGCTTTCAGCTCGATCCGCTAGTTGATCTTCATGTTACTTTACTTGCTTCGTCGAGGGGAATGCGGGATATTTTTGAGAAAGGAAAGGTGAGTGATCGAGCATAAAATCTTATGTGAAAATCCACCACTGTTATGAAAACACGAAATGATTAGTACGCTCCACAGTAATGACCGCTGCTCTTGAAGGTGGGTTGAGCTTCAAAAATAGCGGGCGCAACATGGGGACTAAATCATTTATTTTGGAATACGTTTGTGAAAATCGACTTTGAAACCTGTTTTCGAAAACTATTTTGAAATAATGTTGGTGAAGGATGTTGTTTGAAATTCGTTTGTAGAAAGTAGGTTTTTCGAAATCTATTTTTTTTAAAAAAATTGTTTTGGAAATAACATTTTTGTGAAATGAAGTAAGTGACAGGTTTTAAAACCCAAATGTTTTTGAGTAAAATATAAGTGGGATTCTAAATTAGACGAGCTCGTAAAACAGCTTTAAGAGACATGCAAAAGAGAATTCCGAACATTTTGCAAAATTTAAAACAATTTGGTTTGAAGAAAGTGTTTTGCACACATGTATAGCAAGAAGTAAAATCGTGGCTAGTTTTTATGTGGAGATGAGTGCGAATGATTGGGATAATCACCTTCCAGGTCAATCAATGTTTCCATACCACCGGGGGAACCGTCGTCCCTTCACTGTTCATCTCTCGGGATTTATCTCTGGTATGCCTTATGGGGCACGTCATTAAGAAAGTCCGGAGTGCTTAAGTTCGAAAGGTCAGGATACCCGAAGTGATACAGTCACACGAGCCACGGCCGGGGATTATCACAACATACTCACTTTGGGAAACTTGGGGAAGCACTGCATGGGGTCCGGTCTCCCCTCGTCTGCACGATAAGGTGTGTCTAAAGTCCAAATTATTCGCTGACTACGCTATGTCATGTATGGGTATCCGTAAATACGGGATCCTCTATGAATTTGTAGCGCGACATTGGGCTTTAAAGACACCCGTGGTGCAGAGGAATCATGGAGAGCTGAGCCCATGCAATCTTCAGGGTAAGACAGAAGGGTGGTCAGACAGGCGGTATACATGGGGGTGACTACCCATAAAACCCGTCCTAGACACCGGATTAGGCAGCTGGACACTGAAGGCTCAGAGTTCACTATATGCTGGCTTTGACTCGGATATGGAGATAATTTTGGATCATGAGTCTTCAGGGCGTAGGTCGGTGACCGTCTCGCCTCGCGGGCATAACCACTCAATGAGTGACCCAACTCATGGGAAATCAATCGTGGACCGATTGGGATGCCGTGACTCGTGGAAATGGGGGTGACACAGAGGAATGCATGTCCTAAGCTACCCATGCACTCACAACTTGTAAATGTAAAGGCGGTAATGGTGTAGGTCAGTGACCGTCTCACCCCGCAACAAGCAACAATAATATGAATGTGGTAAATAAAGTAGAGAAGAACAAACAACCCTATTTATTAACTGTTTTGTCTTACAGGTGATGATCCCAATTGGTTGTTTATTAATCTAAAAGGAAGTTAGCTTCATTCAATCCTAAGTGTCTCTTTCCAATCGTGAGCTAATCATTAACCCAATTGTTGCAATGTTTGTTGAGGATCTAACAAATCCTATCTGTCCTCATTAGATACACACTCTGAGTGTGGAGTAGAATAATCCTAGAGGCTTGGAATGAATCTCTTGAAGGTTTTGAAAGAAGTTAGGAAATCCTGACAATCTTGAATGGAGTTCAGTCTTCCTTGACCAAGTTTATGAGAAAAACTTACTCAAGTTTTCCCCAGCAGAGTCGCCATTCTGTGGAGGGTGATTTTTCGGTATGAGGGGGGTCTATCTAAATATGGTCTGACTGAGAAGCCTAGATCCTAGAAAATGCCATTATGTGGAGGGTGAAAACCCGTTATTCTGGCATCCCTCAAATACCTTCTACATCGTCCGTCTTTCCCAGAAAGCTTAGGGGGGAATGCTAGTGAGCACTACACCCGCTCTCAATGGGCCCCACGCGGACTTATGCCCTAAGGGCGGAAATTGATTAGAGTCGCCACCTAGTTTGACCTACGATACTAGGAAGGAAGGGAATGAGGGTTCTAATAACCGTTGGTTGACTCTGATTGTTGCTTATGGATAGGACTTATCTGGTCACGTCAGAGATTCTATTGTGGGTTCGTACTGGGTTACACCCCTTGGAAGTGGCAACGACCACAACTTCGGATTGGTGCCCGAGGAAACCTCGGTCTCCAATTGTCGGGATTGCCTTCTTTCAAAACCTTTTTATAGAGATTCATTTAAAGCCAAAGGATAGGATTTGAGTGCGGATTGAGGAGTAGATCATTTTGAAGAGTTTGAAGAAATGAGCTGATCTTGAAGTATTGGTTCATGGGAATGGTCAAAGGGTTGAGAGATTTTGATTATTTTCGAGGGAATTAAGTTTGTCTCGGCTTTTGTGGGGCTAAGGGCATTTTGGTCATTCTTGTGGAGTTAAGGGATGTTTGGATCATTTGTCGGAGTTGAAGAGTTTCCCGGGTTTGTTAGGTTCATCTTTCAGAGTGGTCGAATTTTTGAGGTGTTTTGGGAAATCGAAAGAGGTGAAGAGGAGTTCGGGTTTTGGGTATGATTGAGTGTGGGAAAGGATGTTCGATTTGCAGATGTTCGGATTTCAAGGATGACTAAGGTTATCGGGAGTATTCGAGAATTGGAGGTCCTTAGAGTTCGTTCAGAGGAGGGTTTAGGGAGTGTTTATGTGACCTGAAGCTCTAATGAAAGGGTTGGATTGGTTCATTCGGAATTGTCTCTCTTAAAGTTTTTAAAACTGAAAAATCGTTTTTTTTTGTTGTAAAAAGGGCGGATAATCCCGAGGGATTACCTATGTACCCCCTCGAACATGACACTTAATTGATGGTAAGTGCCAAGGCTCGAAAGATGGGGCAATGAATTTATGTCGAAAAATAAGATTCAGAGAGAAACACCATGAATAAGATGTTCTCGGTCGAACCCTAATAACGTCTCTAACTCCCGAGTTTTAAAACATTAAAAACCGAAAATATTGAAATCGAGTGGAAGGGAGTTAGACGATTCTAAAATCCCGGCTACAACTAGGAAGGTCGTTACTTCCCTAGCACCCCGCCTTGTAAAAATCTAGGCTGCAATTAGGGGAGTTTGTCACCCTAATGCCCCGCCTAAAGAGATCTAGACTGCGACAAGGGAGGTTATGACCCCAGCGCCCCGCCTCGGATTTTTATTTGGAAGAGAGACAGGTGATGTCTAACAAGGGAAGAAAACGTTCTTTGAAAGTGTTAGACATTACATGTCCCCGAAAACGGCTTATTTTTAGTTTGAAAACTGAGTTGGAAAGTGTTTGAAGTTGTTGGGAATCTCGACGAAGAAACACTAATTTTGAGAAAGGTTTTTAGGAGAAAACTTTCTGTATATGTGAGAAGAACTTTCTGCAATAGAGAAGAGTTTTCTGTGATGTGAGAAGAGTTTTTCCTTTTTAAATTCCACAAAATGGTTTCCTTGAAAGATGAGACTTGAATAAAATGATGGTTTTGAAATTCTTTTTAGGTTTTTGGATTTTGAAAGGAAATTACAAGTTGAGTGCGGATTGGGTGAAATGTATTTGGGTTTGAGTTGAATTGAGCTGGATGAAGACGGTTTGGATTGAGGTCGAGTTTGAACTGGATTGAGGCTCAGGCTTGAACTAGATTGAAGTTCGGGTTGGGTCAAAGTTGGGTCAAGGTCAAAATTAGGTCAAGGTCAAAATTCGGTCAAAGTCAACATTTGAATTGGTCAAGGTCAACGTTTTTGGTCAAGGTCAATGTTTTTGGTCAAGGTCAACATTTTTTGTCAAGTTTGACATTTGTGGACTTTTTTGACTTGTGTGGACTTGGACCAAATTTGGGCAAGGCTTGGGCTGATTTTGTGAGCTCAAGTTTTGGTTGTGGATTTGGATTGATCTTTTTGGTTTGGGTTGGGTTGAGTGTGGAATTTGGATCGGGCTGATGAATTGGGCTGGATGGGTATTTGGGCCGAGTGTGGGTATTTGGGCCGAGTGTGGGTTTTGGGCCGAGTGTGGGTTTTTTGGGCCGAGTGTGGGTTTTTGGGGCCGAGTGTGGGTTTTGGGCCGAGTATGGGTGGTTGGGCCAAGGTTAGGTTGTTGGGCCAAGCTGGTCTTGGGCCGAGTATGGGTTGTTGGGCCGAGCTGGATTTGGGCCGAGGTTAGGTTGTTGGGCCAAGCTGGTCTTGGGCCGAGTATGGGTTGTTGGGCCGAGCTGGATTTGGGCCGAGGTTAGGTTGTTGGGCCAAGCTGGTCTTGGGCCGAGATGGTTTCGGGTAGAGCCATGTAGAATTGGGCCAGATCATGTGGTATTGGGCCGGTCATGTGGAATTGGGCCTCGGATTGGATGATGTGGCATTGGGCCTTAGATTGGATGAGAAAATTTTGGAGAATCAGATTGGAGATGAGTTTATTAAAAAAAGTCAAAATTTGTATTTACAAAAATGGTTATGGAAATGAGAGACAATTTCTGGATTTGAGGATGGAGAATTTTGAATTAAAGAGCTGGAGGTCTGAAATGGAAGTGAGATTTAATTACATATATATACATATTGTAGGTGCATTTTAGGGTTTAGGGTGTTACCACCACGAGATAGGCCGATGGTCTATCAGACCAGGGGAACACCCTCTATCCTAAAGGTATCATTATTTGCTTATAAATAAATGTGTGTTTTAAGGTTTAGGATGTCACCACCATGAGATAGGCCAATGGTCTATCAGGCCAGGGGGACCCCTCTATCCTAAGGGCTTGGACCTAAGGACATATAACTAGGGCTTAGGCAAGAGTAAAAATAATGAATCAATTGAAAGATTGCAATAAAAGATGGAGAAAAAGCAACAGATGTGCTATGGAGCAGAGAGCATAAAATCATAATGAACAGCAAGAAAATTGATAGAAAACCGCCAGCCAAACTTAAAGGAGTTATTTCTGTTTTTTTTTTGTGCTTTTAGAGACTAAGCGAGAATCCAGACCTAAAAAAAGATCAAAATCAAGGAGCATACAGATCAACAGATATCGATGAAAAACATTAGAAAAGACTAAACTGAAGTATTTGATCAATCTCTTCCGGTTTTGTCTTCTGTTTTTTTAGTATCTAAATGATGTTTAGGTTACAGTCAAATCCCAGATGAACATTAAACAAATCTCGACTTGACAAGCAAAGGCATTCCCACTGAACACTTAAATAGACCGAACTTGGCAAACAAAATGTCGAAACCTACAGAGCAAAGGCATTGAATCACATTAACACGTTTCCAAATTATATCAATGAACTGCTATTTAGTTATGCCAGGAAGATCAAAGGTTCAAAAATCAGACTTCTAATCAACTTGTTTCCTAAACTGATTACGAAAAAAAAGGGGCTTAACCAAACCAATTCTTTAACTTATCAGCCGTGAATAAAATGAAAAGCATAAACCAAACTACAGCATGCTCAGAGCTGAACTAAAACACCTTTCTTCTTAATCTTAGTTTGAGGATGAAGCTAAAAGTGATAAACTAAGCTTTGGCAAATTTTCTCTTCTATTCAAGCTAGTCCTAACAGAATCTAGCCAAGTAAATGAGTTAAACTGCACCAAGCGCTTAATTAAACATGTAAACGATAATGAGGCTAAGTGTGTTGTTTGCTTGCTGAGAACACATATACAGAATGCAGAGAGAACCGAAAGCAGCCTGCAGATGACCAGATGAAGTTATTCACACAAAACTAGTCTAACAGAGAGATAACAAGGGTTAGGATTTTGGTACCGGTGGCAGGTCAGAAGTGAAATATTTCCTACATAAGTAAAAGAGCCAAAATAAAACAGAAAAAGAGCAGATGTTAATCCAGAAGATAATAGTATGGACAAAATACAAGGGCAAGTGCAATTAGAGTTTAATCCAGAGTAAGAACTAGATATATCATATATAAACCATCGCTGAGCAACCAGTGATAAACTCAAGAGAAAAATGGACAGATGGGTTTATGTAACCAAAAGAGATTATTGGCTTCTGTACAGCAAACTATTCAGATCATCAAAAACTTGTACCGAACCGCATATATACTGTCACAAGGAACTTTGAATTTGAGAGAAACAGAAGCGCAAAACGTCGAATAAAGGATATAGATATGAAACAACGAGTACTGTAACCCAACAACAGGTTAGTCTCATATTATAAACACATTGTAGGCTGTGGCATAATGCGAAAAAAATGGAGAAACGGAAGATGGCACGCCTGGTTTTACCACATTTCGCAGATGAATAACAGTTAAACATCAATAGTATATTGAAGGCAAAAGAGATGTGGAACACAAGTACAGCAGGAACGGTCGGTTCCTCTTTCAAGGCTATATACTAGCACCTTGGACTTCTGCCATGTTCATGAACTTCAGAGTTCGTACCAGGCAGGGTATTCACCCAGAAGCTTTTACAGAAATAGAGTAAAACGAAAATCCAAGAAGAGAAACAGAGCCGGGGAAGAGATGACGGTTTATATTAGGAGTGATTATCAAAGCCATATCTGCTTCTTTTCGATCCAATGACAGCAAGAAAAAGGAAAAAAAAATGAACACAGAAAGCAAGCAATATTCTACATTCTCCTCAAACCAGGGACATGCGAAATGAAGGTTCGAAGCCCCGAGTTCTGGAGCCTCAACAATAATATACGATAAAAAGGAAGAAGAAAACGAGATAGAGGGTCGGCTCCTCTTTTGAAACTAGATTCCGATGCGGTTCAATCTTAGTCGATTTTGTGGCCAAAGAAATGCAATCGATCGACAAAACAATAGATTTAGTTTTCCGGAGCAGATGCGCTTGCGTGAGTTTTCGGGTGGAGGGGCGGTGGGTGGATGACGGTGAGCTGGGTGGTGGTTTTGTGATGAAGATTGATGTTCTCCGGTGGTAATGGTGACGGTTGGGGTGATTTCCGACAACGGTGAAAATAAGACCGGGAGTTTTTTTTTTAGAAGAAAGTGATGGGTCTGGTTTTGAAAATAGAGGGGAATGTTCTTCAGCAACAGAGGGAAAACAAACGTGAGGTATAAGCATTCTGTCGGCTGGGTCTTTTTTGGATCCCCCCCGTTCCATTAATGCTGGGTATGTAGTGTTTTATAATGTGAATCCAAGATATGAGGTGGCAGCTAGGGTTTTGGAGATGGGTTGGGTTTTAATGTGGGCTTTGAAGCCAAGGTCTGAAAATAGAGTGGGTTTAAGGAATTGGGCTAGGCCAGATTTCAACTAAGTGTGGATTGAGTTTGAAAGATGAAAATGAGTGTGTATAAATAGAAATGAAAATAAAAATACTAATACTAATAGTAGAATAAAATAAAATAATAAGAAAAAGTGAATAGATGAATAAAAATAAAATAAAATAAAATAAAATAAATAGAATATAAACAAAACAAAATAAGATAGTAAAATAAGTGAATAACAAAAGGGGACGACCTTGAAACTGGACCGTCGATGGAAATTCATTTTTGAAGAATTGTGTTTTTTTTTTCTGAAATGTTTTGAAAAAGATTATAAAATGATGGTTTCGTTTTAGCACGCATGTTAATATGTTTTGAAAAAAGAAAGGCGACGACCCCTCTTATTATTTCAGAATTTGCTTTATGGGTGAGAATTTTTGGTGTCTACAATGGGTAAGGACTGGAATCCTTACACCAAGACATATTAAGAAGTGCAAGCTGAAGACGGAGCAATTGTACCGAAGATACCTGAGGAGTTCCTTGCGGTCGTTAATCACGCTGTGGGAATTGCTCAGCAAGTTGAAACGGATTCTATTCCAAGTGTTAAGGCGGATTTGTGTATCGTGAACTTCTACCAGAAAGGTGGACGATTAGGTTTACACCAAGATAAGGACGAGTCACCCGAGTCTCTAAGTAAGGGATTACCCGTGGTGTCTTGGTCCATTGGTGATACCGCAATGTTTATATATGGCGAGCAGAAGCGTGCTGATCTCGCGGAGAAGTTAGTACTAAGTCAGGAGATGTGTCATGGCATCAGGAAGATCAAACTGAATACCGCACCATCGGCAGTGATCAATGCCACACACATGAAACCCGGACGTTTGAATTTGACCTTCAGACAGTTTTAAAGCCTTGTATAATTGTGTAATGTGTTAAGCCAGTGTATGTTAAGGATATTATATATGTGTTAGTTATGTCAACAGTGTAAACCAACGTATAATGTAAGAAGAGTGTGTTAATGAATAAAGTGAAGTTGTTGAAGTATACCAACCGTGTTGTTACCCAATACTTATTAGTTTGCCAATGAATTAGGCTGTGCTCTCGGAACGGGAGGTATACTGAGTGTCTGCAATGAGGCAGAAGCCGGCAAGAGCGGCACAATCCTCACCGGTACCTTTCCAGTCAATGGCGTGGACGCTTCGATCTTGTTCGACTCCGGAGCCTCTCATACATTTATTTCGCTATCCTTTGCGAAGAGGCTGGGGTTAGACGGTGATGAGATGCCAGACTTCCTAGTCACTCTCCCGTCGAAAGAGCGGATCAGGTGTACCCGCTACCACCGAGATGTTGTTGTACGAATCAGGGGAGAAGAGTTCCGATCGACTTGATAGAGTTCGACGGACTTGGTTTTGATGTAATTGTCGGGATGAACTGGTTGGAGCGGTACAAGGGTAGAATCCTGTGTGCCGAGCACCGCCTGCTTCTTTAGAGTCCATCTGGGGTTACTATATCTTACTGCCAGAGGCCCAGGGAGCCTTCGACTCAGATCATCACCGCCATGGCTATGTGTCGTGAACTACGACGAGGGAGTGATGTATACCTCTGCTATGTCCAGGACATAGAGAGAGAGATCCAGAGTTTAGTCCTGATGTGCCGGTAGTGTCGGAGTTTCCTGATGTATTTCCTAAGGAACTGCCGGGCATGCCGCCAACATGGGAAGTAGAGTTTGAAATTGATTTGGTTCCGGGCACCGGACCAATTGCGAAGGAGCCTTATCGTATGGCTCCAGCAGAGATGACAGAGCTCAAGGAGCAGCTGAGAGACCTACTCGACAAGGGATTTATCCGCCCTAGCGTTTCACCATGGGGAGCGCCGGTCCTCTTCGTGAAGAAGAAGGACGGTAGTCTCCGCCTGTGTATTGACTATCAAGAACTAAATGCAGTTACGGTGAAGAACCGTTACCCTTTACCACACATCGACGACCTATTTGATCAGTTGAGGGGAGCATCAGTATTCTCGAAGATAGATCTACGATCCGGATACCATCAGATTGCTATTCGTGACAGTGATATCGAGAAGACAGCATTCAGTACTAGGTATGGACATTATGAGTTTACGGTTATGCCGTTTGGTTTATCCAATGCACCAGCGAAGTTCATGGATTTAATGAACCGCTTGTTCTAAGATCAGTTGGACAAGTCAGTGGTGTCTTCATCGATGATATTCTTGTGTACTCAAAATCGAGGGGTGAGCATGAAAGCCACCTGAGAAAATGTGTTACAAACATGAGGAGGAATCAGATTGTATGCTAAATTTCGAAGTGTGAGTTTTGGTTGAACCAAGTATCCTTATTGGTCATGTGATTTCTGAAGCCGGGATCGCTGTTGATCCGGCAAAGATTGATGCAGTGCGCACCTGGCCTAGGCCGAAGACAGTTACCGATATCAGGAGCTTCCTCGGTCTGGCAGGTTATTATAGGAGGTTTGTAAAGGACTTCTCCAGTGTCTCGAAGCCGATGACTTCCTTGATGAAAAAGGATGCACCATTCGAGTGGACAGTCGACTGTGAGAGTTCTTTCCAGAGTCTCAAGGATGCTCTGACATCTGCACCAGTCCTGACTATACCAGACGGTCCAGATGGTTTTGAGGTCTATTGCTACGCATCAGGCAGAGGTATGGGTTGTGTGTTGATGCAACACGGGAAGGTCGTAGCTTACGCCTCCCGACAGCTGAAGAAGCATGAAGAGAACTACCCTACCCACGATCTAGAACTGGGTGTCATTGTCTTCGCATTGAAGATATGGCGACATTATTTGTATGGGGTAAGTGTGACGATTTATTCTGACCACAAAAGTTTAAAGTACTTGTTCACTCAGAAGGAGTTGAACATGAGACAAAGAAGGTGGGTTGAGTTTCTAAACGACTACGACATTAATCTACAGTACAAAGAGGGTAAGGCAAATGTGGTAGCTGACGCATTGAGTCACCGAGCACACTCTCTCCATTCGCTAGTCTCTCATACTGGCTTGGTTGAAGAGGTGCGGAGTGCTCAGATGACGGGTCCGTATATGATGGAGATTAGACAGAAGCTTATTGATGGCACATTCAAGGGTCAGAAGTACGACTTCAGACTCCACGATGATGACCTGATTAGGCTTAATGTCCGACTGTGTATACCGAGGAGTAGCGCTGAGTTGAAGGAGCGCATATGAGTGAATCCCATTGTTCTACTACTTCGATTCACCCCGGAGCTTCAAAGATGTATAAGGTATGAAACGTTATTTTTGGTGGACTGGAATGAAAAAGGATGTTACTGATTATGTATTGAGGTGTCTCACTTGCCAGAAGGTCAAGTTTGAGCACCGACGGCCTGGTGGTATGGTACAGCCAATGCCAGTGCCTGAGTGGAAGTTCCATGACATTTCTATGGACTTCGTAGTAGGGCTTCCGCCTACAAGGGGAGGTCTGAATATGATTTGGGTTATTGTTGACCGACTGACCAAGGTGGCTCGATTCATACCGATGAAGGACACCTGGAAAGTGGCAAAACTAGCAGAGCTCTTCGACAAAGAGATTGTAAGACATCATGGGGTACCGAAAACGATTGTATCTGACAGAGATACCAGATTCTTATCGAGGTATTGGAAGTCTACGCGAGAAGCACTGGGTACCGAACTGGAATTGAGTACAGCGTTTCACCCACAGACAGATGGCCAGAGTGAGCGCACCATCCAGACACTTGAGGATATGTTACGTGCATGTGCACTTGACTTTCAGACCAGCTGGATTGACAAGTTACATCTGATCGAGTTTAGCTACAACAACAGTTACCATGCTTCTATCAAGATGTCTCCTTTCCAGGCTTTGTACGGTAGACCATGCCGCACGCCATTATGCTGGGATGAGTCGAGTGAGACGGTCATTATAGGACCAGAGTATCTAGAACAAGTTCAGGCAGAAGTTCGCCAGATCCGGGCTAACATGAAGGCAGCTCAGGATAGACAGAAGTCGTACGTAGATGTGCGCAGGACGTGACCTGGAGTTCGCCGTGGGCGATCAGGTATTTCTCAGGTATCCCCCATGAAGGGAGTATTTCGTTTTGGCCAGAAAGGCAAGTTGAGCCCAAAATATGTGGGGCCTTATGTTGTGACGGAGCGGATCAGCCCGGTAGCTTACAGACTTGATCTACCCGCCGAGCTGGGCAAGGTACATGATGTATTTCATGTGTCCCAGTGAAGAAATATATGTCTCATCCGTCTCATGTGCTTCAGCCTGAAAGGCTAACCTTAGAGCCTACCATGCGATCAGTGGAGACTCCGGTACGGATTCTGGATACTAAGACTCGAGACACTCGCCATAAGTCTGTGAGACTGGTGAAAGTTCTTTGGTTTAACCAGGACGTTGAGGAGGCCACTTGGGAGCTGGAAGATAAGATGAAGGCGAAGTACCCGTCATTGTTTACTTCTTAGTGTTTATGTGTATAGGGTACGGGGCGTACCCCTTTTTAAGGGGGGTAGAGCCGTTTCGGATATGTGTGTACGACGTGTATTTAAATACATCGTCTATGTTATGTGGTCATGTTACAGACCGTTGTGTCTGAATGATGTTGATGATGTTGTATATGTTGTATGGACCTTGTGTCTGATGTTATGTTGTATGGACCTTGTGTCTAATGTTGTGTAAGTGTGCTGTTAATTTTGTATGGAAGTATTGTTTATATGTATTCCTGTGTTCTAATATTTAGGATATGTGGAAGTGTGAACTTGAGGACAAAGTTCTTTTAAGGGGGGTAGATTGAAATACCCCAAACCTTAGTATGTTGTTTAAACATTTAAATATGGTATATTAAGACTAAAAAGAGTCTTAGAAACATTAGTAAACAAATTTAAACAATAGAAAACAAAAATGTGCTTTAAGGTCAATAAAGGCCAAAATGTGCTCTAAGCTTGGGATAAGCTTGGTTAAGACCTAATGACTTACCAAGACCTTATTTGTATACTAATGAACATATTAAACCAATTACCAAAGAAAACCAAGCTTGAAAACAAGTTAAAACACAAAATGTGCTTTAAGGAGTCTTAAAGCACATTTTTGAAAAATTGTCTTGTAAATGAGTTTTGAATGGCTAAATGCCCATCATTACTCTTAAATTAACATGTGTACTATATAGTATCACATTTGGAAGTCTATATCAATGGGAAATCAAAAATTTCACATCTATGTGCCTTGTTTTTATGAATAGTAACTTTAATAAGCTAGTTTGTAACATATGTTTGTATAAGTAATTAAATGGCCAACAAAGACTAAAATGCCCTTAATGGTATTAAGGGGACCGGTTTTTATGGTGGTGACTCACCATACTAACAAAAAAAAAAACTAACTAAAGTAGTAAAGTAGAATACTATTTACTTTAACTACTTATTATCTCTTAAAAGGCAAACTTATCTCATTCTCTCATTTCCTTCCTCATTTCACACGCCTCCAAGCTCTCTTCTACCTCTTCTTCATTCTCCATTTACGGTTTGCAATAGTACACACCAAACTCCATCTTCCATTGTCATTATCTCCTAGCTCACTTAACCAAATCAAAAACAAACACCACCATCTCTTCCTCTCATCAAGCTCTTCATTCCTATCTTCTCAAAACTTCAAGACCACCATTTCGGTGCCATGAGTTCCACCATTGAAGGAGCTTGATCTTATATTTCCACATATTATTGATCTCCCTTGCTTCTAGGTAAGGAATCTCAAAGAAAAATGATGTTTCCTCATTATATTGCTTTGTTCTAGCTTCATTCCAACCTTTCAAGGACTAGGTGGGGTCCTCTCTGATAGATATTCAAAATCTCTTCAAATACCAAGGTAAAACAACTATCTTAATGCTTTTGAAACAATGTGAAACTAGGGTTTACAATGAGATGAAGCTTAAGCTTGTATACTTATTATATCATTTGTATAATGTTTAGAAGTTGACAAACAATCAAAAGCCTTGCCAATTTAGTCAAGGAAACAAGAAAGAAGCTGTGAGGAAAAGAGGTAAATATGCTAACCTAATATGGTTTAAAGTCTTAGAGAATGAGCTTGTATTGCTTATGAAAAAGATTTAAGGAGCCAATGGAAAATGACTTAGAAGAATTCTCTCAAGGGCTTAGTAAAAGGCATATGTGTTGTTGAGTGTATTTGCAGGTCAAAGCAAATATAATGTGGGAAATTCAGTGTTTATGATTTATGCATCTTAAGGGCCTAAGAGCCATGTTATTTACGGGCATAAGTGCCATGCAATTTAATTATGCACTATATTGTGATGTAGTGCTATATGAGTGAAGTTTTGTGTATAAGAATGTGTTGATGGATTTTTAGTGTTCTTGGTTGTTTAATGGTGAAAACAATGTGTTTGGGTTACTAATGTTCTAGGAGAGTCATGTCAAAATTTAGGTAAGAAACAAGAAGTTCTAAGGGTTTTAAAATGAGTTTGGTAAGTTAGGAATGTTTAGAATGGTTAAGTGTTCAACTAGTAGAAGAAGCATGCATTAAGGTGTTAAAGATGTAAAAAGGGCCTAGGAAATGTTCTAGAGGATTTATAATGCAAATGAATTTTGGGATAACAAGTCATTTAGACTTGTGTTAAGATTTATGCAAACTTTTGGTGAACAAGGAGAAAGTTTAAACTTGAAAAAGGATTTCAAGAATGACATAAGGAGTTAGTTGTGAGAATAGATGCTTGAGAGATGATGTTGTTGTGGTGTGAGGGAGTATTTTGGCATAAGTGATCATCATAGGTATGAAACACTACTTAGAGAACCAAGGAGAAAATAACATAAGTGTTAGGAATTCGGTATGGAGTGAGTAGTGTTAAGGAGATAGATAATGAATTTTATGGATGTTGTAGAGGGTTTAAGTGTACCAAATGATGTTAGAAAACATTATGAGGCTTAAGGAGAAGTTTGGTGAGATTTGACAAAGTTTGGGCAAGTTCTGGTGGCGTCGACCCAGGGGTCCGACCCAAGTTGGGTCGGACACAGCCTCTGTTAGACGTCAGTAAATGGTTCTGGAACGGTCCGACCCAGAGGACTTGTGAAATACCCCTAACCCTTTAAAACTTAAATAAATGATCTATTAATGATCTAAATGATTAATAAACATCTAATTACTATTGGGGAACAATCTAAAAGATCTCAACAAGGCAAAACACGCCTTAAGATCGGTAAAGCCAAAAATGTGCTTTAAGACACCATAAAGGTTGTATGACCCAAATAGGATCCAAAGTGGATTCCTAAGTATTATAATGAAGCAAGGAACACAATAAAACCATTCTCAAGGAGAACTAGCTCAGAACACCCTGTGACACAAAAATGTGAGCTCGCTAAAACACCTTAATGCACGTTTTTGTGAGATTGCCTTTAAATTGATTTTTAATGGGCTTAAAGATTATAATTACCCTTAAATATGATATTTTATCATATTATATCATATTAGAAATTTAATCCAGAAAATTTACGAATTTTTACAAATTTAATATTAAAATATTAATAAAACCCTAAAGTAGGGCCCGCATGAGTCAAATTGACCAAGTTTGGTCAATGGTCAATCAATTGACCCATTTTGACCATGGAAGTAGGCAGGCAAGGAGGGGAGGAGACAGCTTACAATCATTGTAAGACAAATTGATACTAATACAATTTTGAATAGTAAAAAGTAACTTTTCTTACTTTTTCAAATCAATTAAGCCATTCCAATCATTCCCTTGCCTTCTGCCCCATTCCAGCCGATCCAGCACCCCTTCAAGCTCTCTCACGACTGGCCCTTGAGTAGGAAGGCAGTTCAAACTCTTAAGCTCTTAAGGTAAGCTTTTAATGTCATTTTAGCCCTTTTTCTTCATTCTTCACTACCTACACTTAGATTTCGTGGCTCATCAATTCCCATGGCTCATTCTCAGTGTTCTAAGGTTATAACAACATCCAAACTCGGCTGAAGCAAGTCTAGGGGCAAAGGTTGCCCAAATTTGCATTTTAAGGTAAAAAACATACTTAAGCCTCTCTAGTCTTCAAGCGATTTTATTCCTCTGATTTTTTGAGTTTAACACTCATAATATTCATATTTACATGTTCAATCAGTTGGTTAGCCATTTGGAGCAAGGGTGGCCAAGATCCAAAGGAAATACCCTCTTTTAAGGCATTTTTCAAGGTAAATCAAATACCAAGGTAGCTTGTTGTTGTCTAGCTATTCCTTATGCCTATATAGTGGATCTAACACCTTGTGGTGTGTGTAAAATCAGGCCGAATTCACTTGGAACTTCCCCTGCATTTTAAAGGTGATTTTGCCTTAAATCTTACATTAATTATTCCTTATGGTTAAGCTCAAGCTTGGAGTGTAACCATATCTTGTTTTTGTGTATTAAACATGTCTAAATCATGTGGTGAATTTTCCTACAAGAGACCGAGCTCATACAAGGAATAATCAAGGTATAAACACCTTAAACTTATGTTTTATGTTATTCTTAGCATATATATTTATGTGCGAGAGTGAAACATAATATATGGGTTATTATAACCTAAGAATGGAAAAAAATGACTAAGATAAATTAAGCTAGTCATTTAAGTGATTTAATTAACATAATGGTCAAATTATGACATTATGTGGAAAAATATATAATCTAAAGTGAGGCCGTGAGATATACTATATTTTGAGACATTTAATGTGTAATTTATTTTGCAAGTTCAAGGTTGTAATAAGGCCATGTCATTAGGCCATTTTAATTTAAGTTTATAAGCTTATTTAGTTAAATTTATGCTTATAATTAAGTTTGGGGCCAAATCGTAATTACTGGAAAATTAGAAAGCCGTGGGCTTAATTTAGAAGAGTTTAGGCTTTTTAAATAAATTTAATAAAAATTATAACATTTTATAAAGTTTTGTGTCAAAATTGTAAAATAGAAAGGTATGGGGTAAGATAGGTAATTACCGAAAGTTTGGGTCCCATTTGGTATTAGAGGTCAAAGTTGACTATATAGGAGACTTTGACCAAGTTTGGAAAATTTTAGAAATTTAAATACCACCTTATGAAGAGATAGGTATTAAATTGTAAAAGATTTATAAGACTTGGGGTGGTATTGTTATTTCCGAAAACTTGGGGTACTAAATGGAGTTTAGTACAAACCTTAGGTTATTAGGAATTTTTAGAAATTGATTTGGTTAAATTTGGAGTTTATATGAATTATCTAAGTATAATATAAGATATTTCATAACATTGTTACAAATGGGTAACATATGTGGTAAAACCGAGATTTAGAGAAAATATAAGGTTAGTAATGATATTTATAACCTTTTGGTATAGTTTGGTGATTTTTGGAATTATATATGAGGTTTTATGAAGATATATGTATAATATATAGTTTTGATGACATTAGAAACTATATGTTGTTAAATGGGGTTATTTGGTGATTATAAGAAGTTAAGTGGTGGAAATTAAATTTAAATAGACCATGGGGTCTGTTCGGTTGTTTTAAGAAAATATAACCATGGGTTATAATTATATTAAGGATTATAATATAAGGTATACGTTATAAGTGTAACAATTAAATATAATTTGGGGTTGATTTACAAATTATGGAAGTTTAGTGGAGAATAATAAATACCGAGAATTTTAAGGGCTGTTTGGTATTTTATTAACAATATATAACTATAGGTTATAATTGTTTTAATGACTTAAATGTCATAATATATGTTATGTAACTATGATATAACATTATATAAATTATGTGGTGGATTTTATAAATATTTGAGAAATATAGGTGCTGTTCGGAAATACTACTATTTTTGAATGAAATTTATAATATGGTTTTAATGTTATAAGAGTTATAACATTTATAATATAAGAGGTATTCATTAAAAAGAATGAATATTATATAATGACTTGCCATATAATAAATAGTCCTATAATGCATATATATATAAATAAGTATATGTTATAGTGTGGAAAATATAATATAGTACAAAGACTATATATTACCACAATTAAAATGATATGAGATAAAGGGAAAAGAATTATAAACACTAGTTATGGAATTCTAATGTTAAGAGTGTACATGAAATAATATGGGGTTATGTAGTTCAAGGCATTTTTATACACGAATTATACTACATTTAACTTGGAAAAACAAACCTTAGAAAAAAAATAAATACTAAGGCGAGATGTACAGTACACGATAAAGGATTATACATGCAATATAGAAACAAACTATATCATACACAAGGTGTATTACACTACATGCGATAATAAACGTTTAAAGTTAAGAGTATTAATATACTCGACGTAACCACGCATGTGATATAGCGTTTTTCCTAATCCCGAGTTAAACCGAAAACCCGACAAACGTTATTAGTTAACAGCGGGGAATAAACCGGGGTAGATTAATAACGGTACGGGGTGCCGTAGTGTATTGTTAATATGAGATGCTGATGCATAGTGTGATGCATGTTGATAGATTGTTAGAGGCGTCTCGAGGATCTCCAGAGACTTTAGCTGATTCATACTCCACCGTAATACTCAGCAGTGTGAACGGTATGTTATTTATGTGGCTTGACTGTCTCTGAGGATTTCCTCAGTTCAGACATTGTGTGAAAACCTGTGATAAGATTGAATGTCTGCTTGTGAATTAATATGCTTGAGTTGCGTATTAATGCTTTTATTATTATTACTGTTGTGCGATAACAGTACCGTTCGTATATATGAACATATTATAAAACGAACTAGCGGCAATGATGGTATCTTATATGTGTAATATAAGGAACGTAAGTAAAACGTTGTAGCGTTAGGATAATAAGATATAGAAAATATCTGAGACTCATATACGGAGCATTGGCCTCTTTAACGCCGCTCTCGTATCTAGCACTGGATCCCGAGTCGACATACTCAGGATTGGACTACGACCTTGGTCTGCTGTGTTAGGAAAAAGAATAGTAAAGCGATGCGATGGTATAGATAAGTTTATCAAGGATGTGGCTCTTGCTGTGAACTGTGATCCATTAACGATACTAGGACACCGTGTGGTAGCCGTAAGTATCTGGATAAATTTCCAACGAACTACAGATTGTTCGTAGGACGGAGACTCTACCGCTGGAGTGGCTATTGCCGTGGGTGACCCGCCATAAGAGATGGGTAACTTAGAGACACGTCGTTCTAACGAGACGTTGTCATTAGACATGACTGAACAATTACGAACGACTATATTAACTCGTACATTAGGCGAACATTATTTGGGCTTGCAAGCCAAAGACGAGAGTTCATACTCGTTTACAATTCTCGTTACTTCGCCTTGTTGTTCATTGGTTGTGCTTTGTGGTTATGTGTGGTATGTTGGTGGATTTGTTTGAACGAGCCATTATGCTCATATTGTGTGTTGTGAACTGGTTGTGTCGAGTAACCGTACTCATGTGTGGATTGTGGTTGGGTGTTTGGTCGAGTGAGTCGTTGAACTCAATTATGAATTATTAAGTGTTTGTTGGAATGGAGTCTCTGTACTCATATAAGCGCTGTAAACGCTTTCAGTGGTTTATTACGATGCGATGTGTGAAGCCGGGGGCTTGTTTGTTATTTGAGATTACTGCAATATATATTGTTGTTTTACAGTTTCAACATTGAACTATTTGTATGGAAACGAATTGCATGCTCTCGACCAAATAACTGAATGGTCCGAGGGTGCATGACAGTCAGGTAATAACATACTCAGCAGGGGCTGATTCCATACCACAAACTACCATTTTTGCAGGTATGCAACTTCCGGTGTCGGCAAAGAGAGTGACGCGCTGGGTAGTTTGATTACAGTTATTTAAACATGCACTGTTGCATTTTAATACGAACCTAGAAACATGTATAGGTTTTGGATACGTAGAAAGCTCACTGTGAATGTATTTTATATTGGTTTTGGGAGTTTAGATCTATCTCTTGTTGTCACTGCGAGAAAATGTTTCGTATTTAAGAGCTTATCAGGAAGCACGTTATTACTCGTATGGGCGAGCAAGAACGGTGACACCAGTAGTCAATTGTTGAGATTACCGCTGCGATTATATTGTTAAGTAAGATGATTAGGAGCCGAATAGAGTAGGGGTGTTACAAAAGTGGTATCAGAGCGGAGTACCGCTCTGATGACAAGAGATAGTAGGATTTATACAGTGAGCATAGGTTTTGGGAATACGGGAAACGTTGTGAGGATACGTGACCTTGCGGGGTTGATGCAATGCTTAAAGCTTGCACACCATAGCCGTGGAGGCACTTCAATAATAAATGACCGAGACTACGGTATTAGACCAAGTAAAGGTCTAACCCGTCCTCTTGACTTATGTCAGAGAGAGGTCAGGGTAACAGTACTAAGGAAGAACACGGAGCAGCGGAAGGTGGTGAAGGTCCAGCAACCCCAAGTAACGCGAAGATGGTATGAACCGCTCGCACTCGATGGGAGAGCATCCCGGGAAATTTGCAATGGTACCCCACCCGCCGCAGCCCGTAACTCGAGTGCTATCTAGTGAGATAATGAAATGAGAAACACCACGGAGATAACTCTCCTGATCGGAAAGACCCGATGTGGATGCTAAAAGGATTATGTTAAAGGTAGAAAATAAGACTTTGTGTTTTGGTGTAATGTTTAGGACCGGGGGTCCTGGTAATGACGTAATGTCTATCATACGAGGCTGAGATAAATAATAGACCGAGTTTGAGGAGAAACTCCCTGTAGGACTAATGGGGCTAGCTTGCTATAAAGCAAGACAACCCTGTCTTACATCCAGGAAGCACCGATGGTGCGCTGGGGGAGAAAAGAGGTAGAAACGGCGAGTAATGACTAGTTATGATACATGTAGTATACGGAAGGAATTACCTTTAGAAGTCTCACCCGAAGCGAGTAACTCTAAAACCATGCAACACTGAAGGTTCAAGATGGCCCGATGTGCATGAGGAGAGATCATGAGAACTGTAGAAACAAGAACTCGCTAAGTTGCTATCATGCAACACCTCGTGAGGAAAGTAAGAACTTACTACCACGGTAAACTTGTGGGAACAAGTGCGGGAGTGAGACTGTATTAATTTGAACAAGAACTTTTGACCAGAACAGGAACCCGATTAGGGAATAACACTGCACTGACACACCGTACTGGTGGCTCAGTCTGCATGGTGCACTTGCCACTGCAAGTGCCACATTAACCAAAGCATTAAAATTCAACCTGCCTTGCGTTTCAGCGACGGTAAACTAACCCTAAAGGACGTGGTGGTCCAGGCGGTTACCAATAAAACACTAAATCTTATGTAAGTCCGTAATGCAATAAAGCAGGACACAACCTTCTTAAGGGCAGGGGTACGAAACCCTTGGGTTTGAGGTCGATAGAACCTCGAGAAGACCTAGCCGGTCTGACCATTAAACCAAAAAAAAAACAATACACCATTTAGTAGAATATTAAAAGGGGAGTGAATGAGAATAACAATAGTTAGTGCCTACAAGTCTAACCCCAGTGCCGGTATGGACATTAAACGTCAACCATTACCGGTGGGGAGTGACGGGTCTTCAGGACCAGCATAACCATATTTAGAGAGTGCGTGACACTCGTGGTTAAACCACTACGATTGAACATTGCCAGAGGGCAAGAAGTGAGCTATATGAGGCAGGACCTTTTAAAAAATAATAATAGGCAGATGTGAACGTGCAATAAAAAGGGGCCGATGTAATGCCCGCACCACACACGCCGGAGGTGTCGTGATCCATTATGCTGCTAGACTCCCGTATGGAGGGCAGTGGATATAAACTAAAAAGTGAAAATTGCCTGATGACGGAAGATACCGTTACCTCAAAGAGGATGGAGGAAATATGAGTTGAATAAGAGTAAGGACCACACAATGAAGAGGAATGATTAGCGGAAACCACTAAGTTGTGGGCACCCAATTGTAACCTCAGGAGAAAGTATTAGAACCAACTAGGAATAAATTAAACAACAAGACTAACAATCATTTAACTATCAGAATAAGTATTGAGTCTGAATATCGTATGACATAGGCCTACAGAGGGACATCTTAATACCACCAAAGTGACCCAAAACTAGGGGAACAAGGGTGATGAATCACAAGTACTGATTAATATCAGACTAACAGGACTACCATAAGACAGGGGAAACACGAGGTGTCAACCTTTATCATGGAGTCCGAACTACACCATGGGGTGTAACCCAATAGATTGGGTGGAATTCGAATACTGAAAACTCATATTTGAAGGCGTTAACAGCCTAGGAGTGAACGGGGGAGACAATAAGTAGTTACTGATCCCCACTCACAAATACCAGATGACGAGCATGTGGAAACCAGAATTAGGGCGATAAGTCGCAAACACCTGGCTTAGAGAAAGTAAAGGAAATACACATTAATAAAAGAAACCATAGAACCTAATATTAGGGCCATTCTGACATTTAAGGTTAAGAATGGGCAACATAGTTACTCAAACATAAATTACCGAGACTAAGAGTAAGATAGTCACCGGGTACGAACGCTACGAGTGCACTAAACGAGACATGGGACGACCGCACTCCTAGGAGCTTGTGGGCCTGACAAACTATACTAAGTTAGTTGGGTAAGTAGTAATGTATCAGTATGGTACCCCATGCATGTAAACGAGTAGTGTAAGGACCCAGGAGATAATCAACTCTGTGTCTAAGTCAGCGAATGGAACCCTGACTAGGTAAACCATGTAACGACGAGAGAGATCTTAGCCAAATTAGCAAGGTTAGGAAAATCAAGGATAGCTTAATAATAAAGTGACATAAGGCCGCAACTCCACAGTGGAGGAGTCAGAACATAAGTTTTACGGATTTTGGTAAACGAGGAAACTAAGGCCAATTTAATGGTAATGGCAAGTTGAACTCATGACTGAGAAAAGGAATTGTGGTATTTAAGGAAGTTATATTAGAGAAACCTTTGTGATAATAGATGCTACCCAAAAAGGGGGCACAGAGAGAGTTACCACGCGCTGAGGGCGCTGCGATGATGTCGCATTAAATAATAATAACCACATGCTCAATCCATAAACGTTAGTATGTTAGTACCAATTAGGTTTGAACAGAAAATGAATACCAAGCTAAAACCACAGTCGTATTGTATGTTTACAACAGATGAAGGGCAAAGGCGAGCATTACAAGAGATACTCTAAGCTGGAGATTAGATACTCCATGCAAACCGCAATGGCGGATAACCGTCCAATCGACTGGTACATGGTGCGCAACAAGCGACCATTATAATAACTGTTAACCGAATTATGCAGGTGAGAATCAGAAGGTGGAAGATCAGATAAACAAATGGATTCCCCTAATGGAGAAGAGGGATGAACCATATATGCGGACACTAAAATACCAACACACGAGGGATACGAGTTCACACTAGCAAAAGCGGACCTACAAGGTACCCAAAGAACGAACTCATTCCAGAGGGAAATAACTTGGAGTCATGAGGCGCCAGTTAGATGCGCATATCAGACTCGTCTTGATATTTTAGAGACAACTGATGTAAGCACTAGATGCTAGAGCATAGCTCGACAACACTTATACCGAAGGTTAGTTCGGTAGGGTGGCATGAACTCATGGGAATATACCTTGAGCATGTATAGAATTCAGGAGGATTGAATAGAATGGCTAGTCGAAATAATAAGCGTGTGTGACTAACGATACCACACAGTCAAATAAATTACTCCATTCCCATAATTATGGAAGACCGTGTAGAAAACACCGTCACATGGAGTTGAAATCGACATAAAACTACTACCTAAGAGGGGTAAACTAACCATAAGGAAGTTGGGCATACTGCTTGCGGAGCGAGTGGGCCCATATTGCTTAGGTTTGACGTACCTAGCGGGTTAGGGGAAACAAATGACGTGTTTACATCTCCCGATCAAACCGTATATGAATATACATACACCTAACCAAGATAGACAGTATAACCTGAGGGGCTAAAGCCCGACCCCATAAAAAAAAGGGGTAATGAAATATGTAGCACATTGGTGCACGAATAATCCCACTGGAAGGGAACATCTTGAACTTACTTCTTCACGATGATATATTCGTAGATTACGTGGGCGTAATCATTTTAAGGGGGGTAGAGCGATTAAATTATACCGTACGTAGGAGTACGTAGCGCATGGTACACATGCTGCAAACTATTATTGTACGTAGAGTACAAGTATTATGACTGTGTTATATTACTTGAGGTAATATTGTGATGTATTATGTGTATGAATATATATATTTTAGTTCGCATCCCTGTGGCGAATAGGAAAAGGAGAACAGATAGAGTGTTCTTATCCTAATTCCGATTATTTATGCAAACGTTGCGAACACTAAACACATAAACGCCTAACTTGTTAGCTCCGGTTGAGAGTTCAAGTAGGTTTATCTGGTAACTTCGGTGGGAGATGGCAAACAGAAGGAGTAGAAAGCTCCATACTATATGATTTGTGACTCGGTATGAAACCGATTATTGGAATGCGATGAGTGAGTCGGCATGAGACCGATGTATAACCTAGTGGAGGTAAAACCTCTAGGAATTGTATGAATAATTATAAGTCGAGTGAACTTGGTGTAACGCCCCTATTAACCATAAATACAGCGGAAATAAAACTCTAAGGCGATCACAGACCATCGGGTTCCAAACACCCGGCACCAAACCTCACCAATTACAACTTACAATCTACAAAAGCTACAGTCTGAATCGAGAAAAAACTTAACACAAACATAATAGAAATTAAACACAAACTCTCCAAAAAACCTAGTCCCATCCCAAACGCTCATTCTCTTCGTGGCCACTTGTAAATCAATTCGTACCTGCAAGATGAAACCAAGCAGCCCACCCCAAAAGGGGCGGGGTCAGTTCCCTGGAATGGAATGGTACAATTCTCCAAAAACAAAACTTATAAAACATAACTCTTCAAAATAAACAGTAACATGAAAAACAAACTCTTAAAAGTAAAACAGAGAGCATAAAGCACTTCAATACAATCAAGTTAAAGAGAAAAGAAAACAAGACAAAGATAGGAGATAGAGAACTTCCAAAACAAGTCATCCACTTAAGTAGTCACACAATAGTTAGTAAGCATCCATTGTTGATGTTAGAACCAATTCCCGTTCGGAGTATAAAGACTCAGATAGTCACAAAGGACTAGGAATAATAAGATAGATCCAAGAACCAATAACTTAAGAGTGGAATAATTCAATTGGGAGAGATGGCCCCCACCGCCAGATATCAATGTCCATATGGACGAGGGATATACAGCCCCCTGCTGTCAGATTTAAATGTCCTGGTGGACGAGGGATATACAGCCCCTGCTGTTTAAATATCAATGCCCCTATGGGCGTGGGATATACAGCCCCTGCTGTTAAATATCAATGCCCCTATGGGCGAGGGTATACAGCCCCTACTGTTAAATATCAATGCCCCTATGGCGAGGGGAGGGATATAAGCCCCTGCTGTTACCATTGAAGACGTGCGCACGTCGAAAGAAAGATTTCCAAGATTGACCTTTTCCAAATTCTCACTAGATCACCAACTACCCAGAGTAATACCAAAACACTCAGTCCTACAGAGTGCAGAAGCGTAAACCCTAAGCAGTCAATGTCTAACGGGACACCAAATAGAAGAAACCAATACCCAAATGAGTTCCACATCCAAGGCTCAGTTAGTCACACAAGCTGAGTTAGTCACACAACCAATTCCTTTTTAGAAATTCCTCTTTAAGTCAGTTAGCGTTTCCAAAACATTCCACAAGTCAATCAGCAAAAAGATCGGAGTACGAGAAATCGTACAAAACATTCCATAGAGTCTAAAACACAACAAGCTGAGTACGAGAAATCGTACCTGGTAAGTGTAGAGCAGTAGCCAAACAGAAAGTGTGAACTTCCACTAATCACCTATAATTAATGTGTTCCAAGTATCGATCAGTTAAGTAGCTCACATAGCTAAACACCTTTTACTCTTAATGAATAATAGTTTAAAGTTTACAATTATCCTCACGTAGTATCTGGGCCAGGTTCAGGTAATTAACTCTTTTGTTAGGCCCATTTCATTTAATCTGGAATGATTTGAAGTTTTAACCTGAGAGCGGCCCAAACTCTCTTGGACTGTTTATATGGCTTTGAAGTTCACAGACTTGGGCTTAGTAGGTTAGTCCAAGACCGGGTTGCGGTTTTGCTATTTAAACGAAATTCCCTAAAAGGATTATGCGGGATTTCGAACATGCAACCCCGACTCAGTTCCAGGTTTATCTTGACCAACTACGCCATTGAATTTCTTGTCTAACAGATATGTCTAATTTTATTTTACTTACTTACTCCTAGCCATGGGACTAGTTAAATAAACCTTTAAGTTATCATTGGCTAATTACTACAACATTGATAAAAGACCTGAAGCTTAGCACCAGTATATAGTATATATATATATATATATATATATCTTCTAATTAAGTTTCCCACAAGAAATGTTAACATGATCTCTTAATATTTCTAATATACTTATATACATATATTAGGATTTATCCCAAAACATTCCTTAGGAAATTTTATTAAATTTAATAACTCTTACACATCTAGTACCCACAAGGTATATTATATGTTTTATTATTACCTATGCAAAAAGGTGTTTAGTATCACCTTTATGTATCCTTACTTACATTTAATTTCCTAAATGTTTTATTTTTACACACATTCCCTCCATAGACTATGTATAATCCTTTGGTACCAAATTTTAATAAACTTATGTCTTAATTACATTTTGGATTATTACAAAACTTAAGGTTTCAAAGGAATAACTTAATGAATTAATTTCCTTTATTGTATTTCAGGATAAACATTATATCCCGACGTAAGGTAAAATTTACCTAAGAATTAAATCCCCAATTCATAAGTGAATTTGTAAATTATTTAATAGGATCGTGTATTCTGAAAAATCCTCATATCTTATATCCAAGTGACATATTAATATTCCCAGTGTCAAAAGGTAAATCAGTATAATATCCTATTTAACTTAGCTTCATCTAACTAAAGGCTCAAAGGTTCTAATTCTCTAATTACTATTTACAAACCTTTTATAAGTCCTAACCATTAAAGACATCACCTATTTATAAATTCTCATTCTGAATATTGGTAATTAATGTTATAAATGTAGTTTATATGTCTTATCTAATTCCAAGAAACTTAAGGATCATTATTTAGATTAAATTCCTAATCACATTTTAATATAGTTTTATATCTAATCCTTTTAATGATTCATCTTAAAATATTAAGTTATTACTCAATACTATAAATGTCAAGAAATGATTAAATCTAGACTTAATAATCCTCTTCACATTTGGATGTAAAAGTAACTCATTTATTTTATTATTGTTTATATAAGAACATTAAATGTAAAAGTATTTCATTCATTATTATTAATTATATAATAAGATCTATTTGTGTAACACTTTATGTAATCTAATTACAAATACTCCTAAATTTTAACTTATTAATTTTTTTAACCCAATTATAGATTTACATTGTGGTCAATGATTAAATATATACATGTATTTTAACACTGTTTATACGAATCTTAGAAATTTAAAGGTAACTCTTTAAGCCTAATACATTACTATAATTTAATACCACCTCATATAATATTCTTCTATTTGTATTATGTAGAGGTTTAGTTTAACTTATTAATTCCTTCATATTATATTTCCTATAAGCTATTTAATTTTATTATGTTTACTGTGTATATATTCATATATATACTAGGATTTATACAAAACATTATTTATGTAGTTTTATTGTATTTAATTATTTATATTAACTTTACACACACCTACATCCAAAATATGGTTAATAAAATAAAGTATTTTCCCTTAGTTTCAGTTAAGTATATTAACTACCATATTATAAATTAATATAAATGTAGATTAATTTAGTTCCTTGATTTAACCCAAGTTACATTTTATCCCTTAGTTTAATTAAAAATATCAACTCCCATAATATAGTAAATAAAATGTAGGATAACTAAATTCCTTAATTTATATAACTTTCTACTTAAGTAAGTATATATACATATATGTAAATAATTTCATTTCTCTTAAAAGCTAATAAAAAAAAAACATTTATAAACTTACTGTTATAAAATGTTAATTTAGTTTCCTTTATTTTCCCCAGCTTAAAAGTTAATTAACAAACCATACTTTAATTTTTGGTTACATTAAAAACCTTATATTATAGGTTATTCTTATGAAAAACTCATAAACACAATTTTAAAACCTTTACCATTGCCCAAAAATTCCCAAATTTAATATACAGTAACTATAACATTTTAGACATATATAAAATTTTTATTTCATAAAAATATCTTTTTAATTTAGCCAAATAATTCCAGGAATCCCGTAACTTGTAAAAATCATAACTTATGTTTAAAAACTCGAAAACCATAATAATTTACATCAAAATAAACTATATAAAATAAGGAACTTATGGTTAAAATTTCAAGCGAAAATACATTCGGGAAGATATTTAAATTAACCCAACAAGTTAAGACTATTTACTGGAATTTATTAAAACCCTTATAAACTAATTCTGGTATGTTTTAATCTCGGCCGTCCAATCTCTTAAATCGAGATCGGGCGGCTCCTGTACGTCGAGTTCATCAGCGAGCTCACTTCGACCCCCGAGTACTAATTCACGAATATCTCCCAATCTACAGAACGAAATCGAGTGATTCTTGTTTCTATGGATCCGTAATCAAATTTCGGTTCTATTGGTACCGGTTTCCCCAATTATAATGCAGTATACACGAAATACGATTCTGGGTTCGAGTTAGGTCGAGTTTGAGGTTTACGAACCCGATTTCCACAATACCTCTCAAAATAATGCATAATTGAACAAATTGTCACGTGGGTTTGGTCGACAATGAAGTATAGATTAGCAACAACGGAAGAATTTGAGGAAACACTCACCGGAATTGCAATATCGAAGGAGAATTCGAGAACGGATTCTGGAAAAACTCGAACTTCCGATCAGTTCGTGAAGCCAACTTCGAGGATCTATAAGTTATTGTACAGATCGATTTAGGCTTTGTTAATTGGCTCAATAGAAAGATGAAACTTAGCTCTACACATTGATAACTAGAACTAATCCTAACTCGCACCATACAGAAAGATATTGAAGTTACAAAACACGAGTTTACCTTTCTGTTTCGGTGTTATTTTATGTGTTGTTGAAACCGAAACTTTAGACCTCTATATCTCCCAACTGGTTACGAATCAGACTTGGGCATAAACACGAAAATTGTAGAGGGATTAGAGATCTTTACAACGAGCTAAAGAAATCGAATTTTGGTTGATTAACGAAGAAGTTATGATTGACGCAAGTTACCTGAAAACGAAGGGAAATCTGGAATTCTGGAAACAGTCTCGCAAGGTGGCTACTTTGGCTCGATTTTCCGGTTGACTCAGAAGGATTTAGGGTTTGTATGAGTAATGGTTGGAAAGAGGAATTGTAGGAGAAGAGAGTGGTGAAGACGGCATGGAAAAATATTGAGAGATGTAAAAGTTATAGCCGTCTAAAGTTAGGGCAAAGTAAGGGAAATCGGTTCCGAAAATCAGGGAAGAAATCGGCTAAGTGTGGGCGACCCATTACAGAGTGACACGTGGCATCTCTTTAAAATTTTGATTCAAAACTTCAATCTAGCATAACTTTGGCTAGGATGATCCGTTTTTGACGTTCTTTTTATCGATCTTCATGGTTTTTCATAACCTATTTATTGGTATAGGTTTTATGGCCTGGTTTGACCATTCTCAAAAAGTCAACTCTAGCAAGGCTTAATAAGCTTTAAGGTTTCTAGAATTTTATATTGACTTTTATGTTTCAAAACAATGTTCCAACACTTCCTAAAATCTTTATAATATTTTTGGAGTGTTAATAATTTTCCCAAGATTTATTGATTTATAAATCTTATTATTAAATTCATAATACTATTAATAATGTATAATAATTAGGGTTAAATAGGAGAAAACCCCTAAATAAATTTCACAACTCCATATAATAATTTAATATTCATTATTCCATATCATAATTTAATTTTTTTAATAAAAGAAATAATTAATTTAGGGGTATTTCACTTGGTACTTGGTTAGAATACATGATCCTATATGACGGTGATTAGATTAATTATACTAGTTGACTTGTGTATCTATAGAACACAAGGTGGCAAATATCAAGAGGAAACAAGATTAGAAATAAATAAACAATTGATTGATTGAAATTGACGTGGGAAGTTGAACTTGATCCTGGTCCGATCAAGGGAAACCGAACACAAATTGAGGTGAGAGATAGTTCAACACTGACGCTGACCACGTCGGGGTTGAATGATTCTCGAAACTTCCTACAAGTGGACACAGATATGAATAGAAATTGGAATTTAGGGCGTCACTCGAAGAGCCGTGGACCGTGGAGCCCTTCGTCATTAGACCGGTGTGTCTGCGAGTGACATCACCCAGAGAGCCGTGGACCGCAGAGCCCTTTGTCATTAGACCGGTGTGTCTGTGGGTGACTAAGGAAATAAGGTGATACTGTCCGAGGAGCCGTGGACCGCAGTGTCCTTCGTTATTAAACCGGTGTGTCCGCGGGTAGTAGACGTTGGCTGGGGTTGGGGATCGTCAAGTCCTGGTCTTTAAGACTGCTTCCCTGTGAACTGTCAACGTTAACTATATGTGCACGCATACATGTGGAATGATGTGTGGGTATCCTCGCGAGATACTAACATGTAGATAGGGATGCGTGGAGTATCCCTTGCAAACACCTTTGAGTACTTTATGAGTTCTGCACCTTGTCTAGTGCTGTGTACCATGAGTTTTGCACCTTGTCTAGTGCTGTGTACCATGAGTTTTGCACCTTGTCTAGTGCTGTGTACTATGAGTTTTGCACCTGGTTGGATATATAAATAGTACCGCTGAGTACTTTTGTGGATGAATTGGATGTGCACCTTGTTTAGTGCTATGAAACGAATGAGCTTATACCATGAGTTTGACTACTTGATATATACTGTATGTATAGACTAGGTCTGAACCTAGTGGGAGTTACTCCCTAGCAATGGACTGTTTGGTTACTTAGTGGAACTTGATTCCTTAGGTGAACTGTAGAGGATTAAGGACTTCGGGACGAAGCCTTTTTAAGGGGGATAGACTGAAATACCCCTAACCTTTAAAACTTAATTAAATGATCTATTAATGATCTAAGATGATTAATAAACATCTAATTACTATTGGGGAACAATCTAAAAGATCTCAACAAGGCAAAACACGCCTTAAGATCGGTAAAGCCAAAAATGTGCTTTAAGACACCATAAAGGTTGTATGACCCCAAATAGGATCCAAAGTGGATTCCTAAGTATTATAATGAAGCAAGGAACACAATAAAACCATTCTCAAGGAGAACTAAGCTCAGGAACACCCTGTGACACAAAAATGTGCGCTAAAACACCTTAAAGCACGTTTTTGTGAGATTGCCTTTTAAATTGATTTTTAATGGGCTTAAAGATTATAATTACCCTTAAATATGATATTTTATCATATTATATCATATTAGGAATTTAATTCCAGAAATTTACGAATTTTTACAAATTTAATATTAAAATATTAATAAAACCCTAAAGTGGGGCCCGCATGAGTCAAATTGACCAAGTTTGGTCAATGGTCAATCAATTGACCCATTTGGACCATGGAAGTCGGCAGGCAAGGAGGGGAGGAGACAGCTTACAATCATTGTAAGACAAATTGATACCTAATACCAATTTTGAATAGTAAAAAGTAACTTTTCTTACTTTTTCAAATCAATTAAGCCATTCCAATCATTCCCTTGCCTTCTGCCCCATTCCAGCCGATCCAGCACCCCTTCCAAGCTCTCTCACGACTGGCCCTTGAGTTAGGAAGGCAGTTCAAACTCTTAAGCTCTTAAGGTAAGCTTTTAATGTCATTTTTAGCCCTTTTTCTTCATTTCTTCACTACCTACACTTAGATTTCGTGGCTCATCAATTCCCATGGCTCATTCTCAGTGTTCTAAGGTTAGAACAACATCCAAACTCGGCTGAAGCAAGTCTAGGGGCAAAGGTTGCCCAAATTTGCATTTTAAGGTAAAAACATACCTTAAGCCTCTCTAGTCTTCAAGCGATTTTCTTCCTCTGATTTTTGTGAGTTTATACACTCATAATCTTCATATTTACATGTTCAATCAGTTGGTTAGCCATTTGGAGCAAGGGTGGCCAAGATCCAAAGGAAATACCCTCTTTTAAGGCATTTTTCCAAGGTAAAATCAAATACCAAGGTAGCTTGTTGTTGTCTAGCTATTCCTTATGCCTATATAGTGGATCTAACACCTTGTGGTGTGTTTAAATCAGGCCGAATTCACTTGGAACTTCCCTTGCATTTTTAAGGTGATTTTTGCCTTAAATCTTACATTAATTATTCCTTATGGTTAAGCTCAAGCTTGGAGTGTAACCATATCTTGTTTTTTGTGTATTAAACATGTCTAAATCATGTGGTGAATTTTCCTACAAGAGACCGAGCTCATACAAGGAATAATCAAGGTATAAACACCTTAAACTTATGATTTTATGTTATTCTTAGCATATATATTTATGTGCCGAGAGTGAAACATAATATATGGGTTATTTATAACCTAAGAATGGAAAAAAATGACTAAGATAAATTAAGCTAGTCATTTAAGTGATTTAATTAACATAATGGTCAAATTATGACATTATGTGGAAAAATATATAATCTAAAGTGAGGCCGTGAGATATACTATATTTTGAGACATTTAATGTGTAATTTATTTTGCAAGTTCAAGGTTGTAATAAGGCCATGTCATTAGGCCATTTTAATTTAAGTTTATAAGCTTATTTAGTTAAATTTATGCTTATAATTAAGTTTGGGGCCAAATCGTAATTACTGGAAAATTAGAAAGCCGTGGGCTTAATTTAGAAGAGTTTAGGCTTTTTAAATAAATTTAATAAAAATTATAACATTTTATAAAGTTTTGTGTCAAAATTGTAAAATAGAAAGGTATGGGGTAAGATAGGTAATTACCGAAAGTTTGGGTCCCATTTGGTATTAGAGGTCAAAGTTGACTATATAGGAGACTTTGACCAAGTTTGGAAAATTTTAGAAATTTAAATACCACCTTATGAAGAGATAGGTATTAAATTGTAAAAGATTTATAAGACTTGGGGTGGTATTGTTATTTCCGAAAACTTGGGGTACTAAATGGAGTTTAGTACAAACCTTAGGTTATTAGGAATTTTTAGAAATTGATTTGGTTAAATTTGGAGTTTATATGAATTATCTAAGTATAATATAAGATATTTCATAACATTGTTACAAATGGGTAACATATGTGGTAAAACCGAGATTTAGAGAAAATATAAGGTTAGTAATGATATTTATAACCTTTTGGTATAGTTTGGTGATTTTTGGAATTATATATGAGGTTTTATGAAGATATATGTATAATATATAGTTTTGATGACATTAGAAACTATATGTTGTTAAATGGGGTTATTTGGTGATTATAAGAAGTTAAGTGGTGGAAATTAAATTTAAATAGACCATGGGGTCTGTTCGGTTGTTTTAAGAAAATATAACCATGGGTTATAATTATATTAAGGATTATAATATAAGGTATACGTTATAAGTGTAACAATTAAATATAATTTGGGGTTGATTTACAAATTATGGAAGTTTAGTGGAGAATAATAAATACCGAGAATTTTAAGGGCTGTTTGGTATTTTATTAACAATATATAACTATAGGTTATAATTGTTTTAATGACTTAAATGTCATAATATATGTTATGTAACTATGATATAACATTATATAAATTATGTGGTGGATTTTATAAATATTTGAGAAATATAGGTGCTGTTCGGAAATACTACTATTTTTGAATGAAATTTATAATATGGTTTTAATGTTATAAGAGTTATAACATTTATAATATAAGAGGTATTCATTAAAAAGAATGAATATATATTATAATGACTTGCCATATAATAAATAGTCCTATAATGCATATATATATAAATAAGTATATGTTATAGTGTGGAAAATATAATATAGTACAAAGACTATATATTACCACAATTAAAATGATATGAGATAAAGGGAAAAGAATTATAAACACTAGTTATGGAATTCTAATGTTAAGAGTGTACATGAAATAATATGGGGTTATGTAGTTCAAGGCATTTTTATACACGAATTATACTACATTTAACTTGGAAAAACAAACCTTAGAAAAAAAAAATAAATACTAAGGCGAGATGTACAGTACACGATAAAGGATTATACATGCAATATAGAAACAAACTATATCATACACAAGGTGTATTACACTACATGCGATAATAAACGTTTAAAGTTAAGAGTATTAATATACTCGACGTAACCACGCATGTGATATAGCGTTTTTCCTAATCCCGAGTTAAACCGAAAACCCGACAAACGTTATTAGTTAACAGCGGGGAATAAACCGGGGTAGATTAATAACGGTACGGGGTGCCGTAGTGTATTGTTAATATGAGATGCTGATGCATAGTGTGATGCATGTTGATAGATTGTTAGAGGCGTCTCGAGGATCTCCAGAGACTTTAGCTGATTCATACTCCACCGTAATACTCAGCAGTGTGAACGGTATGTTATTTATGTGGCTTGACTGTCTCTGAGGATTTCCTCAGTTCAGACATTGTGTGAAAACCTGTGATAAGATTGAATGTCTGCTTGTGAATTAATATGCTTGAGTTGCGTATTAATGCTGCTTTAATTATTACTGTTGTGCGATAACAGTACCGTTCGTATATATGAACATATTATAAAACGAACTAGCGGCAATGATGCTATCTTATATGTGTAATATAAGGAACGTAAGTAAAACGTTGTAGCGTTAGGATAATAAGATATATAAAATATCTGAGACTCATATACGGAGCATTGGCCTCTTTAACGCCGCTCTCGTATCTAGCACTGGATCCCGAGTCGACATACTCAGGATTGGACTACGACCTTGGTCTGCTGTGTTAGGAAAAAGAATAGTAAAGCGATGCGATGGTATAGATAAGTTTATCAAGGATGTGGCTCTTGCTGTGAACTGTGATCCATTAACGATACTAGGACACCGTGTGGTAGCCGTAAGTATCTGGATAAATTTCCAACGAACTACAGATTGTTCGTAGGACGGAGACTCTACCGCTGGAGTGGCTATTGCCGTGGGTGACCCGCCATAAGAGATGGGTAACTTAGAGACACGTCGTTCTAACGAGACGTTGTCATTAGACATGACTGAACAATTACGAACGACTATATTAACTCGTACATTAGGCGAACATTATTTGGGCTTGCAAGCCAAAGACGAGAGTTCATACTCGTTTACAATTCTCGTTACTTCGCCTTGTTGTTCATTGGTTGTGCTTTGTGGTTATGTGTGGTATGTTGGTGGATTTGTTTGAACGAGCCATTATGCTCATATTGTGTGTTGTGAACTGGTTGTGTCGAGTAACCGTACTCATGTGTGGATTGTGGTTGGGTGTTTGGTCGAGTGAGTCGTTGAACTCAATTATGAATTATTAAGTGTTTGTTGGAATGGAGTCTCTGTACTCATATAAGCGCTGTAAACGCTTTCAGTGGTTTATTACGATGCGATGTGTGAAGCCGGGGGCTTGTTTGTTATTTGAGATTACTGCAATATAATTGTTGTTTTACAGTTTCAACATTGAACTATTTGTATGGAAACGAATTGCATGCTCTCGACCAAATAACTGAATGGTCCGAGGGTGCATGACAGTCAGGTAATAACATACTCAGCAGGGGCTGATTCCATACCACAAACTACCATTTTTGCAGGTATGCAACTTCCGGTGTCGGCAAAGAGAGTGACGCGCTGGGTAGTTTGATTACAGTTATTTAAACATGCACTGTTGCATTTTAATACGAACCTAGAAACATGTATAGGTTTTGGATACGTAGAAAGCTCACTGTGAATGTATTTTATATTGGTTTTGGGAGTTTAGATCTATCTCTTGTTGTCACTGCGAGAAAATGTTTCGTATTTAAGAGCTTATCAGGAAGCACGTTATTACTCGTATGGGCGAGCAAGAACGGTGACACCAGTAGTCAATTGTTGAGATTACCGCTGCGATTATATTGTTAAGTAAGATGATTAGGAGCCGAATAGAGTAGGGGTGTTACAAACTTGGGTCGGACATGGGTCGGACGGTCATGTTTTTGAAGGACGGTAAATGTTTGGAATGGTCCGACCCAGTCGAGTGAGTCGGACGTGGGTCGGACGTGAGTGTTTTGTAAGGCGGTAAATGTTCTGTAATGGTCCGACCCAGTCGAGTGAGTCGGACATGGGTCGGACATGTATGTTCAAAGGTCGATAAAATCTCTGGAATGGTCCGACCCAGATGGTTGGGTCGGACATGGGTCGGACAAGTTAAGTTTCCAAACCCGAAAATCACTGAAAGGGTCCGACCCAGTTGTGGGTCAGACGGTGGGTCGGACAGACCAAAATTTATATAAAAAATAAAATAAAGAGTGTGGCTAATGTAGTTAACCCTAGGGGGTATAATGTAGGTAATGAAGGATTAGTTGGGCATTAAAAACATGTCATACAATCATGTTAAACATTTAGTAAGTTTGAAGTTAAGTAAATAATTAACCGACATTCTTAAACATGTATAGGAGTGACCTACGGTGGAAATCAATTGAAGCAAGGACCAATGTATGGTTTTCTTGCAGTCTGTTGCCTACCGGTTTACACCTCCGGCTTGTGTGTTGTTTGTTTTTCTGTGTGTTTATGACGTTATAAGACTTAAACATGTAATGAGTTTACCGTTGTTCATATTATTGTGATGTTATGATGTGACTCATTTCCCTTGTGTGTGTCTAACATGACTTACCACCTGTTGTGTATTGTTTGTTAAGTTCCACCGTGAACTTCTAACAAGTGCTAACTGGGAAGTGAGGAATCCGGTTGTTCGGTCATGCATGTAAGTTAAGAGTAGATATCTGAATCAGATTCGACTCTTATGTTGTTAAGATTGTTCTCCTTAATTTGGCGTTCGATCTCCCGCTAGCTTCCTCCAAAGCTTACCTATTCTGACTTATGATCGGTTTAGTGGGAACATGTGTTTGTGTGGTGTGTTCGGGTCACTATATCCGAACCATCTGTGACTTAAGTTACTTGTTCGAATAACAGAATGGTAATGAGTGTGTGTAACGAGCTTAACATGAGAGTGAACCATTCTCTAGGCTCTTATGTTATTTAAACCCTTCTTGGTTTGTTATTGTGAAAGAGTATCCACTGTGTATGTGATGTTGTGCTATGCAATAATAATGCTATGCCACATGTTATGTTATGTTATTTATGTTTAAAATGAATGTCATGTTTATCATGACAATTAGTTGCGCGTATCCCGGTAGCCGATGGGCTGCGCGTTAACCATACCAGCCAAGGGTTGCTGACCCCCTCGGGGGCTCCATATTTTTACTGCAGGATGAGATCGAGGAAGCAGAGTGGTTGTAGGTTCTAGGCTGCAGTTGTACTTTTGGTTATTTTGGATGTTAAGCCCGGAATGCGCCTGTGCTTCCGTGGCATTATATTTTGATTCCGTTGAAACTACGGTGGCGGTATTTTGGGAGTTTACAGTGAAGGAATGTAATTAAATACTCGGTATTGTATATGTTGTAATTATGGTTTTAGTTCTATGCTCGGGAGTCTGATCATCAGACCGGTACGCTTATATTTATTCTGCCTTGTTAACCACGTGGGTGGTTGACGGCGTTGTAGCACCGAAGCGTTTAGTTATTGTTTAGTTGTTTATTTCCGCTGCGATTTCATTTAGTTGTGAAGTTCGATGTAGGGGTGTTACAGCAGTATTTATGGATTTAATGAATCGGGTATTCAGCCAATTCCTTGATAAGTTTGTGGTGGTGTCTATTGACGACATATTGGTGTATTTGAAGGATGAGGGACAACATGCTGATCATCTGCGACAAGTTTTACAAGTTTTAAGGGAGAAGAAGTTGTATGCCAAATTATCTAAGTGTGATTTTGGCTCAAGGAAGTATCGTTTTTAGGACATGTGGTAACCGGAGATGGAATTTCGGTTGACCCGGCTAAAATTCAGGCTGTTAAGGATTGGCCCAGGCCAACGAACGTTCGAGAAGTTAGAAGTTTTCTTGGGTTAGCTGGATATTATAGGAAGTTTGTTCAAGATTTCGCTAAAATTGCAAGACCCTTACAAATCTGATGAAAAGGAAGTGCGGTATAAGTGGGATGAGGATTGTGAAAAAGCTTTCCAGATTTTGAAGGAGAAGTTAACCACAGCACCAGTTCTTACGTTACCCTGTGGTACAGAAGGTTTTGAGGTGTATAGTGACGCGTCTAAATATGGATTAGGGTGTGTATTGATGCAGAATGGCAAGGTCATTGCCTATGCTTCTCGACAGTTGAAAAGTTAGGACGAGGTACCCTACTCATGATTTGGAACTTGCAGCTGTAGTTTTTGCCTTGAAAATTTGGAGGCACTATTTGTATGGAACTTCTTGTAAGATTTACACGGATCACAAGAGCTTGAAATATATCTTCACTCAAAAAGAGCTTAATATGAGGCAAAGGAGACGGTTGGAACTTATTAAGGATTATGACCTGGAGATTTTATACCATGAAGGCAAAGCCAACGTGGTGGCAGACGCTTTAAGTCGGAAGAGGAGTCACGAGGGAGAAGCTAATTGGATATTACATGATGAGTTGGTACAAGATTTCAAGAGGTTGAGCCTCCAGGTGGTAATAACGGGGAAGGTGGATAGAGAAATTTTGGCTAGTATGAACGCGTTCCTCGACATTTACAAGGAAATTTTGCATCACTAGCAAGAGGATGAGAAGCTACGGAAAATAAAGGAAAAAATAGAAAAAGGTGAAGCCCCAGATTTTAAGATTTATGATGATGGTAGTCTGAGATTTCGTGGAAGATGGTGTGTACCAGATTCATGTGGCGATATTAAAAGGAAGTTGATGCAGGAAGCTCATAATTCTGCATATTCCATACATCCGGGAGGAAACAAGTTGTACAAAGATTTGAAGAAAAGTTTTTGGTGGCCAGGCATGAAAAAGGAGGTATCCGAACATGTGTCGAAGTGTCTAACATGTCAAAAAGTTAAATTTGAGCATAAGAAAGCAGGAGGAATGTTGCAACCATTGGATATACCCATGTGGAAATGGGATTCGATATCCATGGATTTTATAGTGGGATTACCACCGACCGAGGTGAGATGGATCAGATTTGGGTGATTGTAGATCGGTTGACCAAGACTACTAGATTAATTCCAATGAAAAGTACTTGGTATATGGAACAGCTGGTGGAGGCATATATTAAGAATGTGGTTAAATATCACGGAGTCCCTATGGAAATTATTTCAGATAGAGATTCTAGGTTTATTTCAAGGTTTTGGCAGCAATTCCAAAAAGCCATGGGAACAAAATTGAGCCTTAGTACAGCTTACCACCCACAGGCTGATGGGCAGACGTAGAGAACTATTCAAACTTTAGAGGATATGTTACGGGCTTGTGCGATGGATTATCAAGGGTCATGGAGTGACAAGTTGCATTTGATTGAATTTTTGTATAACAACAGTTATCACTCAAGTATCTGTATGGCCCCGTATGAAGCTTTATATGGTAGGAAGTGTCGTACTCCGTTATGTTGGAATGATACACAGGAGGTGGTTATGGTAGGGCCTGAGTTAACAGAGGAGATGGCCCAGCAGGTCAAGAACATTCGGCAGAGATTGAAAGCCGCACAAGATAGGCAAAAGTCTTATGCTGATTTGCATAGAAGGCCAGTTGAATTCAATGTGGGGGACAAGGTATTTCTGAAGGTTTCACCCACTAAGAGCGTGGCACGATTTGGCAAGAAAGGAAAACTTGCTCCTAAGTATATTGATAAGTGCAAAACATATAGACTATTTAAGGTTTAATCACCTTATTAATTATAGCATTTTTAGTAATGTTTCTCACTTATCTAGGGTTTTTCCTATAATTATATTGTTATATTAACTGATGTATTTTATGTGTTAAATTGTAGGAAAAATACCTAAAACATACATATGTTTATAAGGGATTAAAGAAGGTCACGTGGAGGAGGGGTATGCATGCATGATTTTCATGCAACCGCCTCATTAGGGCGGACCACTCTGAGGCAACCGCCTATAAGCTGGCGGTCAATGTGGCGGACGGTGGAGGAGGCTACCGCCTTCAAAGTGGCGGACAAGACCAAGGAAGAACGCCCCATATCTGGCGGTAGTGGAGGCGGGCAGGCACAACCGCGAGGCGGTACCAAGGCGGACCAGACTAAAACTCGTCGCGAGCTTATCTTCTTCGCCCGTCGTCGTCGTCGTCTGCTGTCTGCAACTCGCCCGCTGCAACTCGTCCACTATCTACAGCCGCCTACCTTATTTCGCTCCCCGTCTCCAACTCCTGTCCCCTGCAATCAATGCTTCAATCAGTGAACAATCAGTGAGCTCAATCCCTTCACGCGTCATTCACCTCTGTCTGCAATCATTCTTCCTTCTCCTGCCATCTTCCTTTCCCTATATAAACGCACGCAATTTCACCACAAAATTCACCAATCCATCCACGACCCAACTTCACCACTTCACACATTCATCCCATTTCTCTTCTCCCGTATTCTCCATTTTATTTATTTTACATTCCACAAATCCACCTCTAGCCCTACGTACACAAAATAGCAGAGTGAGATAGAGTGATTACGGATGATTTCTATTACTCTCGTCTCTATCTATCTATTTAATATGTTAGGCTAGTTTACGTTTACTCTGGGAATAGTTATTATGTATCTGTATTAATTATGCAATATTTCTACTGGTTTATTTATATACAGTTTGTTACGTTTTAAAAGTCATCTCGCCTTTTTAATAGATCTCGCGAATTTATTAAATTGCTCTACTAAGTCTATTTTGATCAGACCAGGTGATAAATAGACAGGTTAATTAAGGCGTAAAACTGGAGGAAACTTGTTATGATTTAATAAGTTAGTATTCAGTTGCAAATGTAATTCCTCAATACTCCTCTGCCGTTCGCAGGCTTTTGCTTGAACCTTGATTAGAACCTTGCATTACAGGTGAACGAGTTCTTATGAGGCTATGACTTAGTCCTTAAGATAATTACAGGAACCTTGCCAAATTATTAAACAGTAAGATAGCTTAATTATGCAGATTATATTAACCTGACCCAGAGTTCCATTTTATTTATCTGTCAACTTAGTTTATTTTATCTTTTCTTTTTTTTTTGTTTTACAAGTCAATTAATCCCCCCCTCCTGTGACACGCTTAGGTACTATTATATGTATATTAGTCCCACGGTTCGACATCCGGTTGCTTACATTTTCACTATACTACTGCGACCGGGATTTATTTGCAGCCCGACGTTATTTTTTGGGTTTTAATTTCTTTCTTTTATGTTAATTACACCTGTTCTAACCACTCATTTATAACGTCTGCAAAATGGCGCCGTTGTCGGGGACTAGTTTATTCTAGTCCCTAAGCCCCGGATTATTCACTTGTATTATTAGAATATTTTGTTTATATTATTTTTGTTTGTTGTTTATATTAATTTTCTTTATATTATTATTATGTTTGTTTCTAATCATTTTATTTTCTAATCTGTTTTAGTGGTTTGTTTTATATACAAAAACACGAAGAAAAAAAATCTGTACACGGCAAATGGAAGAAGCGTTTGAATATTGGCAGGATTTATACTGCTCCGTATGTGGAGGAGCTCATGATTATGAGAATTGTCTCATTTTTCAAGAGCAGCTCTGGTTAGAAGATCAACCAGACTACCTGGAAAGAATCGCTCAACTACTAGAGCAATCAAAGAGCGAAACAGTTCATGAGGTAGAACACCCCACTACAGACGAGCCACTCATAGAGACCCCTCCCTGTCAAATCAATTACCGCTATTTTCCATCCTTCTCTATAATATACCCAGACAATGAGGATACTTACATCCTCAAAAATGAAGAGAAGGAATTGCCATCACCTCCCGCCACCATATCCAAACAAAACGCCACTATCACCTTTGAAGAATCAGTTCTCTCTGAAGATGATATCAAGCGTTCTTTCTGCAAGCCTCACCTACAAGAGGAGGAAGTTTACATCCTCCACATAGAGGAAGAAAAAGCATCACCGCCGGGTCTTCTGCTAGAACTACGTTACCGGCAGTACCTCCTCAAACACCAGGTTTTGTGGAGTATTCATTTTCCTATGCTATTTGCCGAAGTAACGTTTTGTTTTGATCCAGGTGGTTTGCTTTTAATTACTGCCAACTTCGTTATCCTGGCAGAGCTATTGTCTACTTATATTTTTGATCCAGGATAACAAAGCGGGAGTCTAGCCAAAGACTAAAAATACGGGCAGCTTACTGGGAGGCAACCCAGTGGTTACATTTTATTGTCCTACTATTTTTTATTTTATGTTTTGTGTTCCATAATTATTTCTATATATGTTTTTTTTATAAATAAAAGAAAGGAGAGAGAACGAGGAAAATTAACTTGAGTTCTTCTGGCTGTTAGAATATTATTACAGGAACATCTTACACATTCCGACGGCTGAACTTAAGTGTGAGGAACGTCTCACCCCTACCAAAGCTTTAAGTGTGAGGAAGGATACCTTCCTCAATCTACGATACAAGGGGAGTTACAGTTCTTCCTTAATTATATCAATATTAATTTAATCCTTTATGAGTCTGTCATATTTTGAAAGGTCCTTTTCTTGATTTAATTCTGATCAATGAGGACATTGCTCCTCTTAAGTGTGAGGAAGGAGAAACCTTTCCCTGAAAATATGACAGTTATTCGTTAATGCCACACTCGCTTTTTGCTACTCTAAACTGCCTATATAAAAAATTGATTGATAAAAATAAGATAAAATAATTGTAGAAGTGTCTGAAATTATGTCAAGTGACAACTGAAAGATGGTTTTATTTAAAGGAGTTTGTATAAAATTATTTACCTACAAAATACTCTATTTTTACTCGAAAAAATGATAGATCTGCTGATTGTAAAAATCAATTTAGTTTAGCTTGGGATTATGGAAATATGTGGAAAGTCAAGGAAAGAAAAGGATAAAGACAAGGTACTCCGCTGTTTATGAATTTTTTCTACCAAAAACAGGCCTTGTCTATCCGGTTATTAAGTTCTTTGGGGTGCTTTAACACCTATCTACCTAAGGTCTCGTGATCTGGGATAGAAGACCCAACACCGCTACAAGGATAGAGAGAAAAGTCTGGGGTACAGAAAAATAATGCAATTTAAAAAAAAAAAATTGGATGTTCTGTATATACAATTTTTGCATCCAAAAGAGAAAAAAAGAGATGTAAATAAAAAATTGCAATTTATATTTATGAACATGAGTACGTGGTGTTGAAAGGTATTGCGGAATAAGGCATTACTTCACACCCCTTGTCATCCCGGGTTAGAGAATTGAAATTGGTTGAAAATCCCAGGTTAATCTAACTTGTTTTCTGCAGTCTAGTTTTTCTATGCTTTTATTAAATTGTTCTTCTTCACTGTTTATAAAACCTACTTCTAAGAGCAGAATTATTCTTTCAATTGTCACTTTGTCTAAAATCCCTTCTACACTTGTTTAATCTTGTTTTATTATTATGGCTTAGAGATAATTCTATTCCTTATTTGCTTGAGGACAAGCAAAAGTCAAGTGTGAGGAAGTTTGATAAGTGCAAAACATATAGACTATTTAAGGTTTAATCACCTTATTAATTATAGCATTTTTAGTAATGTTTCTCACTTATCTAGGGTTTTTCCTATAATTATATTGTTATATTAACTGATGTATTTTATGTGTTAAATTGTAGGAAAAATACCTAAAACATACATATGTTTATAAGGGATTAAAGAAGGTCACGTGGAGGAGGGGTATGCATGCATGATTTTCATGCAACCGCCTCATTAGGGGCGGACCACTCTGAGGCAACCGCCTATAAGCTGGCGGTCAATGTGGCGGACGGTGGAGGAGGCTACCGCCTTCAAAGTGGCGGACAAGACCAAGGAAGAACGCCCCATATCTGGCGGTAGTGGAGGCGGGCAGGCACAACCGCGAGGCGGTACCAAGGCGGACCAGACTAAAACTCATCGCGAGCTTATCTTCTTCGCCCGTCGTCGTCGTCGTCTGCTGTCTGCAACTCGCCCGCTGCAACTCGTCCACTATCTACAGCCGCCTACCTTATTTCGCTCCCCGTCTCCAACTCCTGTCCCCTGCAATCAATGTTTCAATCAGTGAACAATCAGTGAGCTCAATCCCTTCACGCGTCATTCACCTCTGTCTGCAATCATTCTTCCTTCTCCTGCCATCTTCCTTTCCCTATATAAACGCACGCAACTTCACCACAAAATTCACCAATCCATCCACGACCCAACTTCACCACTTCACACATTCGTCCCATTTCTCTTCTCCCGTATTCTCCATTTTATTTATTTTACATTCCACAAATCCACCTCTAGCCCTACGTACACAAAATAGCAGAGTGAGACGGAGTGATTACGGATGATTTCTATTACTCTCGTCTCTATCTATCTATTTAATATGTTAGGCTAGTTTACGTTTACTCTGGGAATAGTTATTATGTATCTGTATTAATTATGCAATATTTCTACTGGTTTATTTATATACAGTTTGTTACGTTTTAAAAGTCATCTCGCCTTTTTAATAGATCTCGCGAATTTATTAAATTGCTCTACTAAGTCTATTTTGATCAGACCAGGTGATAAATAGACAGGTTAATTAAGGCGTAAAACTGGAGGAAACTTGTTATGATTTAATAAGTTAGTATTCAGTTGCAAATGTAATTCCTCAATACTCCTCTGCCGTTCGCAGGCTTTTTTGAACCTTGATTAGAACCTTGCATTACAGGTGAACGAGTTCTTATGAGGCTATGACTTAGTCCTTAAGATAATTACAGGAACCTTGCCAAATTATTAAACCAGTAGAGATAGCTTAATTATGCAGATTATATTAACCTGACCCAGAGTTCCATTTTATTTATCTGTCAACTTAGTTTATTTTATCTTTTCTTTTTTTTTTGTTTTACAAGTCAATTAATCCCCCCTCCTGTGACACGCTTAGGTACTATTATATGTATATTAGTCCCACGGTTCGACATCCGGTTGCTTACATTTTCACTATACTACTGCGACCGGGATTTATTTGCAGCCCGACGTTATTTTTTGGGTTTTAATTTCTTTCTTTTATGTTAATTACACCTGTTCTAACCACTCATTTATAACGTCTGCATATATCGGTCTGTATGAAGTATTGGAAAAGGTTGGAAATTTGGCTTACCGATTAGCTTTGCCGATGAACTTGGATAGGGTCCATAATGTGTTCCATGTATCACAATTGAAACGGTATGTTCCAGACGAATCACATGTGTTGCAACCGAACGAGGTAGAAGTTGCACCTAATTTGACTTATGAGGAACACCCGATTGAAATTTTGGATCGTAAGACGAGGGAGACTCGAGGGAAGTCTGTGGATTTGGTTAAAGTTTTATGGACTCACCATGGAGTTCAAGAAGCTACATGGGAACTAGAAAGCAAGATGAGAGCTCAACACCCAGAACTCTTTGATTAAGGTTAGCAATTAAAGTTTCAGGAGAAACTTTCTTTTTAGGGGGGAGAGTCGTATGGTAAGTGGTGAATGATTATTAGTGTTTGTGAATGTTTGTGATTGTAATGTTTGTTGGTGCTAGAAATGGTCGGTAATACTTGAATGTTATTTTAGGAATTGTTTCTTCATGATTTTATATATGTGGTATCATTGAATTTGTGAATGGTTTATATTGAGTGATGGATGGGATCGGTGTGTCTGAGGTTTTGTGTGATGTTGCTGAATCATCTGTGGTTGATAAAGTTACCTGGGAATCATTGTGTGGAATATTGTTTTAACTTCTTGGAGTATGTGACTGTATTGTTGGGTGTGATGAATTGAGCTTCGAGGACGAAGCTTTGTTTAACGGGGGGAGGATGTAATACCCCAAATTTCTTAACTGTGATTAGGGCCTTACTTAACTGTAAACCTTAGGAAACCCTAATTTCTAAAGATGGAGAAGGTTATAATTAGTTGGAGGTGCTTGGTGAACATTAGGAACCTTAGTTCCCGGAGTATCACCCGGTAAACCTTAGTTTCGCAGGATTCCTGAAATTTCCGAAAATTACTAAATTCCTTAGGAACTGAGAGTGGTTATCAACCCTAGGAAGAGTGTTAGATAATTTTGAGAGTGTTCTGAGGAAAGAAACAATCATATCTTTCTTCTTTTAATATAAGACAATTTAGTTACATTTTTCAGTATTTAGTGGTTCTGGGCAAATGAGGCTTCGGAAGAGCTCAGAAGTGACTCGAGGAAATTCCTGAAATTTGATAACCCACACTAGTATTAACATATCTACATATATAGTCTTAATACCCATGAAAATCTCAAACCAAACATGGCCTAAGGTGGTGGCCAAAAATATCAAGGAAAGGAGAGAAAATATCTTAGTTACTATTCACCACTATTCACACCTCCTTACTATTTGCAATGATGATCAAGGAAACTTGCCCCCTCCTTATCCATTCAAAGGCGGTTATGTATGGATGGTTAGGATTGGTTTTTGACACTTGACACAAATCAATGGCTATGGACAATTCTAGAAGTAATGATTATAAGTTAAAGGATAAGGATGAAATTTAGTATAAAAAGGGGGGTGGAGGTCGGCCATGGTAGGTGAGCAAGGTGGCCATTATTATTCATCTACCTTGTTTCTCCTAAGCTATAAAACACCATTGGAGCTTAGGCAACAATACTCCTCCATTAGAAACACAAGTTTAAGGTAGTAATTAAGCTAAAATCAAAGAAAAAGGCAAGTTTAAGGAGTGGAAGCCAAACTCCAAGGTGGGAGAATTGGTTGGTGGAGATTTTTATCTCAAGCAACTTATAATCAAGGTATAAGAACATCAAAATGGCTAGGAGAGGACAGGTAACATCTATGCACATCACTTTCACCCTTTAAGCTTATTTTCCTTCTTAAGTCATTCTATTTGGTTACCTACGAATCCTATCTCCTATTTTCTTAAAAATTTTACATTAAACTAGGGATGAATATTTAGTGATTATCCTAGAAAATCAAGTCGAAATAAGGTTGGGAAGTAGGAAAACTCTAAAGAATCTTGAAAATGGAGAAAAATGAGCTTTAAGCTTTAGTAATTGTTTGGATGGGTTTCCGACATTATTTTGAGCTAAAATTTTGAGGGTAGTCTTGTGTAGTGAATATATGGTTATGGTTGAAAAATCAAGTCGAATGGAGAAATTAAATTTGATAGACAAGGTAAAGAAGCTAAAAATGAGAAAATGTGCTTTAAGCCTTTTTGAGTGTCTGAATGGGTTTCCGAATTGATCTTGAGCTGAAATTTTGGGGAGATACTTGTGTTGTTGATATTGGATCATGGTTAAAATTTTAGGCCGATACTCCTATGGGAAGTTATTTAAGTTGGTGAATAGTGATTTTGATCAAAAATAAGAATTTAAGCTTTCTAAGGTGGTTTCTTGGAAATTGTTTGATTCTCTGATTTATTGGAGCTTGAATGGTATTTTACAAGTGGTGTGCTTGATGTGTGAATTACTACTTGTGTAAAGCTTGGTTATGATATCTTACTCATGGTTTGCAAATGTGTTTAAGGATAACCTCTTGTGGTGGTGGTGGAAAGTATTGTGTGATGTTGATATCATGGTTATCCTAAGGCTATGCCTCTTGTGAGAGCCTTTAAGGCCAAGCTGACGTTCTGGCAACAATATAAGCTCCTACTAATGAATTGGAGCTGTCACTATGATCTACTCCTATTGGGCAGAAGTTTTCAATAGGGGGGTGTGCACACTTAAGGACATAGGGTGGGTGGTGGTTGCTAACAGATAAATTGTTAGGATAAACTATATATAAAAGGAATAAAATACTAAACTAATCCTACAACTCTACTACGGGTAGCAAAATAAAACCCGGTCGGAGTATAGTGTAAATATATTACGACCGAGAGTATCGTACCCAAGGGACTTATAGAAAATTAGTCCTAATCCGGTAATACCTATTCTAAGACAAGGGGGGAAATTGAAATGTTTTCTAATCTAATCAAAACTAACTAAACTAAGTGGTAATTACAATGAAATTATCCTTGATCCAGGGTGTGAAACCATCTAAGCATCAATATGAACTCTCAACATAAACACAGGCCTTCGAATTAACCAACAACTGAACACGCCGGGTGTCCTGCCGGATACCACTTGCACGGCATATTCAAAGACATTGAATATGCCGGACATTGGCCACCCGGCAGTGCATCCGGCATAGTCATAATGCATATTCTTTCTCCAGTTTCCGAGTAGAAAACAGAAGACTCACTACCTATTAACAATCGAGCATATATCATGCCACGAAATGAACAAGTAATGGGAATGTGGGTTAATCTTCACTCTCACTACTAACTCTTAATTCATAAGAAGAGAGTAGAAAGACCATTAAGAGAGTCTAACCTATCTTACTTGGGACTTGTCTTCCACAAGTAAGAATTGCATGAAGAGAAAAGAGATCAACCTATTCTCTTTCAATAAGAACCTTACTCTTAATAAACTTGAAAATTATATTAAAGAAATCATATTGTTTACAAGAAGGAATTCATCCCTAACCAAGAATAAGCAAGGAGTTCTACATCTCCATCCACACAACTACAAGAAGAGAATACAAAGGGGAGAAGGGAATGGTCATAGCCTTAACCCGACAGGATCTTCTTCTTCTTCTTCGCGTGGATGGAACTGTAGAAACTTCCTTGGACACCAACAATGGAGTGGGGCGAAATTGGAGTTGTGAGTGGAGTGTATAGGGGTGTTGAAGTGTGTTGAATTGTAGCCTTCCTCGGCCTATTTATAGGCATTAATTGTGTCGATGCCGGGCGTCGTGCCGGGTCCCAAATAGCCGGCACACGTGTTAAATGCGCCCAACTGTTAACGGTCGAAACCGTCGATGTCCGTGCGAAACAGTGCTTATGCCGGGTAGGAATTACCCGGCATCACACCCGGCAGCGGTTGGAAAACACGTGGATCACATGTGCTGTCGTATGGTCAATCGAGGCGATTTTACACTCATGCCGGATAGCATTTACCCGGCATCACATCCGGCAAGGCTTCTTTCTGTTCTGTACTGCCGTGCAGAAACTACCCGGCATGGAGTCCGGCTTCAACTGAACTTTTGCCTAGAAAATCATTCCTTGCACATAAAACTCATAAAAACATAAATCTGTACAAATATATATTTTAACACATAATAAGCATAAATAACATAAATATAACTTTATTTAGATAAATATAATACTAAATCTAGTGCATAAAATATGATAAGTCTGCGGCTTATCAAGGCCCTACACTTACCTTTTGCTAGTCCTCGAGCAAACAAGATTAGAAAGGACTAATTACTTATGCACAAAACAGATAAACTCTAGAATGAAATGTAGATAAATATTTCCAACTATATGACTCTAATTCATAAGTATCACTTAATCTACCTTATTCAAAACATACTAATGGGTATAAAAAAATTTCAAAACGATCAAAAACTTTTGGGCTATTTTGCATAAGGGATTTGTAATCTCTCCTTTTTCCGGTTTCCATCATTCAGCTCTATTTTTCAAGAGTTTCTGAATGTGGCCAAGACTCTCATCAATGGTTTTATGAATCAGCCCTATTTTGCAAGAGTTTCTGAATCAACCATGATTTTTTTTTGCATTGAACAACGGGGAATTTAGGAGAAAATAAAAGGAAAAACTCTCGTTTCTTGCTTTTATTCTGAGGCACTTTATGCAACCTCTAGGAATATATTGCTTTTCCTTTGAAAGAAGATTTTTTTTCTTCTTTTTTTTCTTTTTCTTCTTCTTTCTTTTGCACAAAAACCCTTTTTAAGATTTTCACCCAAAAGATTTTTCACAATTTGGAAAGAAAAGAATAACACCCATAAGTACATAAAGGAAAGAATTAGGAGCAAGATCATGTACTCATGTTAATAAAGAGAATCAAAAAGTTAAAAACAGGAATCTATAAGTCATTAGAAAGCTTACCTCTTGAGAGAACAAGCTTTTAGTCATTCCTAATCTTATCTCAATCAAAAACATGCAAAAAGTTTAGTAAAACATTGATAAAACTCACAACTTATGCATATTAATAAAAACTTATTTTTTAAGGGGGGTCCCTGCCCTACACTTGGCAGGAACACTGTCCCCAGTGTTCGAAAGAAAACGAATAAGTAAAACTCTTTTTTTTTTAAGAAACTTAAAATAACTATAATGAAAGCAATTTAAAAAAAAACAAGAACATAAATTTAAAGGAAAAATTAAATTGGAAGAAAGGCTCCCCTGGTTGATAGTGAAGGCGTGAGGAGGAACCGCCCTACACTTAGCCTTTTAGGCTACTTGGCGTTATCTGAGATCCTTGGCAGGATAGTGACCGAATTCGCATGCTCCCGTGGATTGGTTTGAGTTTGGGACGGGAGCTGACCTTGCTGTCGTGGTTGCATCAGAAGTTGCTGTAACTGCAACTGCAACGATTTGTGCTCCTTGCGAATGGTCGAGATCTCATTTTGAGTATCCTGGGTCTTATTCATCAGGGCTGACATCATGTCACGAAGTTCAGCCATTTCAGCCTCTGATGATGATGCAGGATGGGATGGTCTGAATTGTCTTGGACCTCCCTGGTAGCCGGCTTGACTCTGGAAGTTGAGGGGGTTGGTTTCCCCTGTTGCCATGGCTGCCGATACCCTTGGTTACTCACATAGTTGACTTCCTCAACATTCTGAAAGTCTGGAATGTCAGGGCTTGAGCGTGCGGTCGTGCACTAACCACGTTCGCTTGTTGAGGAAGTTTGTTCATTGCTATTTGCTCCACCACTTTCTGTAGAGCGCTAACCTTTGTGGACGTTTGAGCGTTGCTCTCCAACAACTGCTCATGACTTGCATAATTTGTCAATTTAGCATCGCCCTCTCCCACTTGATATAAACCAGCGGTACTACCCCTGGTTCCACCGGTGGCCCATTCCCTAATCTCTTCGCAAAGAGATTCAACTCCACTAAGGAATTGATCTCCAGGCTTCTTCAATATGTCTGCGCCAAGGGAGGAAAGATCATGTCTTGCATTGATTGATCAATCCTTGTAAAACAACTGAGATAGTTGTTCCTTGGTGAGGCCGTGGTGTGGACATGTGCGCAGCAACCCCTTGAATCTGTCCCAAGTCTCACAGATGTTCTCCGAGCCTGGTTGCCTAAAGTTGTAAATATCGGCGATCATCTCCAGGGTGCGACTTGGAGGCATGAACTTGTCATAAAACTTGGTTGCCATGTCCTCCCATGTGGTGATGGTACTGGGGGTTAGACTGTGGTACCATTTGCTGGCGTTCCCCGTAAGGCTATGGGGAAAGAGGGAAAGTCTGGCGTATTGGAGGACATTATTTGTGGAGGTTAGGCTGTTTGTATGCTGTAGAAATTTGGTGACGTGGAGCAAAGCATCGTCCGGATTCGTACCATCGAACAATCCTAACTCTTTTATGCATCTAATTTGATGATATGGCTTAAGTTTCTGCCATTCATCGTATTCAGTTTGAGGAAGGAGAGGAAGGTCGATTGCTGGTTTCTGGCCTTGGTTAGAAGGCCGGTTTATGTTACGGACGGTAGGTGCTGCCATTGGTGTAGGATCTGCTTCTTGTAGAATTCGTTGTTGCCTTAAAGTATGAAGTAGGGTTCTCTCGATCTCCGGATCAAGTTGGTTAAATTTCTGGAGTACTAGTTGACCGAAGAAGCATTCACTTGGATAACTTCAGGAAGAGCAAGAGAAAATGTTATAATATTTCGTATAATAAAAGATAATATAATGACATTTAAAATTATGAAAATACACGAAGACAAATTTTTGGTTGCCGGACAGCGGCCGGGTTATGCGTACCCGGCAGTGGACTTCCTCCACTAATGCCGGGTGTATACAAACCGGCATGTTACCCGGCGTGACCAAAAATCGAACATACTTAATTAAAAGAAAATGTAAAGGATAATCAAATTAAATGTAAGAGTAAATAAGGGATTGTAGGAGATTACTCCTAATTGTCCCTACAATGAGCGACAAAATATTGAGAGAAATTGAGCATGCCGGGTGACATGCCGGATCAAACCCGTCCGGCATAGGACTTCCTCCACTAATGCCGTGTGTAGCAAACCCGGCACAATACACGGCATGCGCAAAAATCGAAATTCAAAATAAAGAAACATAGTATAGGGACTCATATAAGAGGAAAATAGAAAGGAGTAGACAAGAATACATTAAGATTTGTTAAACTCAACAGCGTATGAAATTTTGAAAATTTGAACATGCCGGACATGGTGCCGGGAAATCCTGTCCGGCATCGGACTTCCTCCGGGTTTGCCGGGTGACAGATGCCCGGCATTCGAACGGCACATTCAAATCTGCAAACTAAGTGCGAAAATAAATTAAAGAATCAAGGAATCAAAGAATCAAAGAATAAAGAATAAGGCGTTTTACCGAATTTAGGACTTGGACTAATTCCAAGTCCCCGGCAACGGCGCCAATTTGCTAACAGAGAAATTGTTAGGATAAACTATATAAAAGAATAAAATACTAAACTAATCCTACAACTCTACTACGGGTAGCAAAATAAAACCCGGTCGGAGTATAGTGTAAATATATTACGACCGAGAGTATCGTACCCAAGGGACTTATAGAAAATTAGTCCTAATCCGGTAATACCCTATTCTAAGACAAGGGGGGAAATTGAAATATTTTCTAATCTAATAATCAAAACTACTAAACTAAGTGGTAATTACAATGAAATTATCCTTGATCCAGGGTAAAACCATCTAAGCATCAATATGAACTCTCAAATAAACACAGGCCTTCGAATTAACCAACAACTGAACACGCCGGGTGTCCTGCCGGATACCACTTGCACGGCATATTCAAAGACATTGAATATGCCGGACATTGGCCACCCGGCAGTGCATCCGGCATAGCCATATTGCATATTCTTTCTCCAGTTTCCGAGTAGAAAACAAAGACTCACTACCTATTAACAATCCGAGCATATATCATGCCACGAAATGAACAAGTAATGGGAAATGTGGGTTAATCTCACTCTCACTACTAACCTTAATTCATAAGAAGAGAGTAGAAAGACCATTAAGAGAGTCTAACCTATCTTACTTGGGACTTGTCTTCCACAAGTAAGAATTGCATGAAGAGAAAAAGAGATCAACCTATTCTCTTTCAATAAGAACCTACTCTTAATAAACTTGAAAATTATATTAAAGAAATCATATTGTTTACAAGAAGGAATTCATCCCTAACCAAGAATAAGCAAGGAGTTCTACATCTCCATCCACACAACTACAAGAGAGAATACAAAGGGGAGAAGGGAATGGTCATAGCCTTAACCCGACAGGATCTTCTTCTTCTTCTTCGCGTGGATGGAACTGTAGAAACTTCCTTGGACACCAACAATGGAGTGGGGCGGAATTGGAGTTGTGAGTGGAGTGTATAGGGTGTTGAAGTGTGTTGAATTGTAGCCTTCCTCGGCCTATTTATAGGCATTAATTGTGTCGATGCCGGGCGTCGTGCCGGGTCCCAATAGCCGGCACACGTGTAAATGCGCCCAACTGTTAACGGTCGAAACCGTCGATGTCCGTGCGAAACAGTGCTTATGCCGGGTAGGAATTACCCGGCATCACACCCGGCAGCGGTTGGAAAACACGTGGATCACATGTGCTGTCGTATGGTCAATCGAGGCGATTTTACACTCATGCCGGATAGCGTTTACCCGGCATCACATCCGGCAAGGATTCTTTCTTTCTGTTCTGTACTGCCGTGTAGAAACTACCCGGCATGGAGTCCGGCTTCAACTGAACTTTTGCCTAGAAAATCATTCCTTGCACATAAAACTCATAAAAACATAAATCTGTACAAATAATATATTTTAACACATAATAAGCATAAATAACATAAATATAACTTTATTTAGATAAATATAATACTAAATCTAGTGCATAAAATATGATAAGTCTGCGGCTTATCAGTGGTGGTGGTGGACTTCATTTGGAAATATCTTGTTTATGATATTAATTATCTCTTGATAATTCTTGGTACAGGTAAATGGTGTATGATCTATTTCTGATTAGTTATATATTGTTAATATTTGTTTAAAACAAAGGTTTTAAAGAGAAAATAAGTTTTTACGGGGTGTGGTAGTGTTACTCAGTTTTTACTGATTTTATTTGTTGTGTTTTCCTGTGTATATGAACTTTGTGTGTTCAGGGTAACTGGGATGGTCACCTTCTCTGCACTGAGGACGAGTCCACCGATACTTTCTATATTTTCATGTTTGTCACCTATCGTAGGAGTATACAGCCTGGGGTCACCGAGATAGTGCTTGAGGGGTGGAACAAGAAGATACAGGGTTTTAGGCACCCGGAGAATGGCAGTAGTCAGTCCATTACCTATGAAGTTTCCACTGTTTATGAGTACATGGAAGTAGTCCCATGCTAAGTTGCTAATGATGTAATAGTCTTTGATACCCCTTGCTTTTGGTGTAAAATAGGAGTAGGAGCTAACATAGTAGTTGGCTGGAAGGGGTCTTTTGGTACTAAGGTGTAAAGTGACGGGTTGGTTGTGTCACTCTTTTGGTAGGGGAACAACGTTGTAAGATAGCTAATGTAGGGATGGTGGTGGTAATAGCCTTACACTTACTAGTCTTTAGTAAGTGTGGCGGTAACACCCCGGTGATAGTATTAGGGGACCATATGTAAAAAGACTGACGCATGTATAATACAAGTTAATGATGATATTTCAGTTATGGCACGTTTCTTTTAAAAAAATGACTAAGTAAATGGTGGTGGTAAACCGGGGCGTTACACTTTCACTTGAACAATTGTGTTGTTGGTACCGATTGGTACTCCGTGTAAATTTGTTGGTACCTTTGGTACTCCGTGTAAATTGTTGGTACTTTGTACCCCGTGTATATATATTTTCTCTACGAACAGTGAAACGTAGTTAAGCTCTATGATATACTCCATCCAGTCAAAGGCTGGTAGGGGTGTGCACACTTAAAGACTTTGGGTGAGGTGGTATTATTATTGTGGCCCGGTACTGGGTGTCTGTCCGTGGATGAAAGTGATTAGCTCCTTCTGAAAGCTCCCCTGTTATTTTGATGGATATGGTTTGCTGGAAAATAGTTTTGGATCATTAGATTGTGATACCTTTTGTTGGTTTGCTTGATTGTTAAAAATGATTTTAAAATGTATTTTACGCTATAAGACAGAATTTACTCAATTTTACTGATTTTGTGGTCCCTTCTTGTGTGTATATATGTTTTCTGATCGCAGGTATTGACAACTAAGACTTGGGGTTGGGATCGCGTTGCCACATAGATGTTAGGAATAGTTGTATCCTACCAAGATTGTATTGTTTTCACATACATTGTTTTTGTCTTTTTTCCATAATACTTTGTGTTGTTGGAAGAGGATTAGCCTGAGCACTCAAGTAGGTTGAGTGTGGCGGTAATGCCTCGGATTTAGTTTATATTCTGTTGTTATTTAAGTTACAGCATCCTTGATTATGTTAAAGATTATGAGTTTATGAGTATTAATAAGATGTGTTTCTAAGACTTAAGCTCTTGGTTTTGAAATGAAGGATGAATTAATTGAGTTTTTGAGATTTTGGTTCTGTCCGAACATACGACCGAACGTACATGTTCGGACAGGCCCCAAATGTTTTCCAAGTTTCACAGTTTAAGTGTTGTCCGAACATCTGTCCGAACTTGTATGTTCAGACAGCATGCGAGGACGGGTCTAGCTTGTAAGTCTCGACATTGGTTTAAACTTACATGTCTGGACTAATGTGCGGACCACGTACGACTGATTTTATCGGAACTTGTGTCCGAAATTAGACGTTCGGACACATGTCCGGACTTCATGGATTTCAACCCTCGACTTGTGTCTGAACTTCAAAGTCTGGACACAAGTTCAGACATCTTGGACTTCCTGGCGTGTTTTAAACTCTCGACTTGTATCTGGACACAAGTTTGGACATTCGTTTAAATATCTCGGACCTCGTCCGAACATCCCAATTCTGACGCAAGGTCGGATCAACCTTATTACTCAGGTTATAACTCATTTGACATCCGTTTTAGTTCCCATTTACGGTGTTAGATTCGTAACGTTTCGTACTTTATAATGAGGTAAAATCTGGGGTGTTACAGTAATAGGCCTGGACATGAGGTAAAAAACTATCCACTTCAATAAAATGATAGTTTTCAAAAGAAAGTGAAGAAATTTTTATCTACAACATCTGCACGGAGAGAATGCCCAATCCATAACCACCTTCTGTCCCAGCACTACCATCTACAAAACTTAGAAAGCGTTCAATTCTCGCCCACCTTCTTTCACTTGGGGCAAGTTCCACTGATGTTGCACGGACATTGCACGAGCCATGTCTGGAACACCTTGTGCTTGATCCTAGCCCCACTCAAACGAGCGAAAGTTGTCATGCTCCACTTGACATTTAGCAATCAAATCCTCCATAATAATAGGATACATTTTTAGTTGCAATCGTACCTAGATGCAAACAAGAAGGTAAGATCCAATCCTGGAAAGTAGCATCTGCTAGAGTACCTAGTGAATAGAGGACATCTGTAACTGGCCACCATTGCTTAACAAAAGCGCAATAATGAAACACATGAGCCATGTTCTCATAACCTCCGTGTAGGCTACAACATTCTTCAATGTTATTTTTACAACAAATCGGCTTTAAAGCACAACATGGGTGAATTCCCATGAGGAGTTTCTAGAGAAACAGGGAAACACTATTAGGTAAATTTAACCTTCAATGTCGTTTCATTACTAAGCCAATAGGATTTTGGTGAGAGCAAGATGCACCATTGTTGAAACAAACCAATCAAGCTAGATGATAAGCTGGTTTAATAGTAAACACTCCTGATTTTATCATACCCCAGCACCAACCATCATACCTATCAAATTTGTTTAATAAAATATTGAAAATGAGGGAAGCGTCAACTTCACATAATCAACTACGCACAAGAGTTTCATTCCATCATCTTGCCCTTGTACATAGAAGCCACGACACCCTTTCCTCATGCGCATTGTGTCTAGTAAATTCCATACCCAAGGTCATCCACCATTTTTTCCTAGTAGCCATCGATCATAAAGTTTGATATCCTCGCCATTACCCAACACTCTTTGTACTCCATCTTGAACCTGGTACAAGGAGCCCCAAAACGATCGCCAGACTGGGGTAGGCCTAGCACCCAATTGTACATTAGTGATGATGTTTCCATTATAGTATCTCACCCTCAAAACTCTGGCCACCATAAGATTAAGTTGCTTTAAAATTCTCCAGCACTGTCCGTGCAAGCAACACATGACTGAAGGATTGAAAGTCACAAAATCCAGGGCACATTCATTTTCTCGATGACATATTACATTCCATTGGTGCCAACAAATGCCCGTTTTATTGCACTTCCTATCCACCAAAAATTCCAGATGATGCCTTGAATATTTTTAAGCAAAGATTTTGGAAGCTTGACAATACCCATAATGTAGGATGGAATAGTTTGCAAGACAAATTTAATAAGCAAGTCCCGACCAATCTGAGAAACCAAATGTTCCCAGCTTTGAGCACGCCTATTCATCCTATCATGAATACAACCAAAACCGCTGTGTTTACTTTTGCCTATAGAACTAGGAAATCTCAGACATAAACCCAAGTCATATGCCTCTCAAACTCCCAAGCCAACACCAATTTAAGAACAAATACATGGCGAGACACTAGAAAAAACATCAAACCTGATTTAGTAGCATTGATATTCACCAGATGCTTCCTAAAAATCATCCAAGATTCCCATAATATAAGAAGCATTATCGCTATCAGCCTTCCCGAATTTCATGCAATCATCAGCAAAAAATAGACAAGGAACACCACCCCAAACCACAACATGTGATTCCCCGGATTAGTCCTGACAAATTCGTCATTCTAAGACTTAAGGAAAAAGCCTCCATACAATAAATGAATAAGAAAGACGATAATGGATCTCCTTGATTATGACCATTTCTAGGATAAAAATGGGTCTTCTCAGAAAACCATTAACAAAAACTGCAAACGACACCAAAGTAATACATCTTTGCAACTACTCTAACCCAGTTGTCATGAAAACACACTCCACAATACTCCCAAAACAAACAATCGTTCCACTCGATTGAAAGCCTTTTCCATATCAAATTTCAATGCAAAGAAAACCATGCTTCCTAGTTGTTGATTTCTCATCAAATGTATGTACTCATTTGCAATAATAATGTTATCAACAGTCAAACGATCAAGAACAAAAGTGGCTTCATCATTATAAATGACCTCATGCATAAGACCTTTTACTATATTGACCAAAACTCTTGAGACAACACGGTAGACAATATTACAGAGAGATAGGCCAAAAATCATTCATTACATTCACCTCAGCTTTCTTTAGGAGTAAAGCAATATGAGTATAATTCTACCCAGCCGACATCACATCAGAATTGAGAACCTGCAACACCGTATTTATAAAACCCTATCCTATAACTTCCTAGTAGGTTTTAATAAAAATACCATTCACCCCATCAGGCCAGGCGCTTTCCGCTAGTGCATTTCCTTAGGGGCTCAATGGAATTCATCATGATCATAAGGGTAAACTAAATATGCATTAATTTTTGGCAAAACTCTCTCCTCAACATAAGCCAAAATATGTGAATTATAGGAACATAGCTTCCAGAGCCGAACAATCCAATAAAATTTGCTCTGTTCACTTCCTTAACACGAGCCCAGTCCGAAACTCTTGGTCCATTAGCATCCACTAGTTCATGAATCATACTTCTACGCCTCCCAAACTTCATTCTAGTAAAATAGAAGGCTATATTTCTGTATCCTTCCCTTAACCACTATTGTCTTAAACGCTGCTCCCAACGGATTTCCTCTTTTAAAAGAAGCCAGTCTTGCTCACGATTCGATTCCTTCCATTTAACCATCACAACGTGCGTATATAAGTCATGATCAGTCCAATCAATTTCTTCCTTTAATTCCATAAAGGACAAACCTTACTCTCTCACTTTCTTATCGCCTTGAGCGCAGAGCTCGACAACACATGAAAACCTTGTCAACATAAATGATTGGACCCCTTGTAGGTGCCCCAAACCTTTTGAACAAGACACCGACATTCCTCGTCTCATGCCAGGAAATTTTTAAAACATAACATCTTAGTTCCTCTTCTCATTTCCGGCCTCAAGATTAACTTAACTGGACGGTCGCCAAACCTGCCCTAACAAAGATGAAAGTTGTGGGCATCAGGAAAAAGATAAAGCCGGTGCCTGCTAGTCAAAAATGATCCAACCTGCTTCTAATGTGCCAAGCTCCCCCAACGTCTGTTAGTGAACGTAAACATATCGTTGATAAAACCCAAATCCTCTAATTCACAGATACCCAAACAGTTTCTAAAATCATCCATGCGCCTCTTGGACCGATCAACTCAACTATACTATTCATAGACATATAAAACCTCGACGAAATCGCTATAAACAAGCCAAGAAGCGTCAAATGTGCTTTTAAGGCCCGCAATAGATGCCATGTATGTCATCGGTCTCCTGGGCTTGACCATCCATATATTATAGTACAACGCGAACCGCCAACCACTGCATGTTCCACCAAGCAATCAATATGATGTGCCAAATACGATTGCACACGAACTGCCATATCCTCCCGCCAGTACAGAGCCATACCCTCACCCGGCTCGACACTGTCAACCTCCAAGACCATGAAAGCCTCGTAGTCTCTGACCACTTTGACCATTTATATAATCGACAACTTAGTTTCAAAGAGAAAAACAACTTTAGGGGCTTCATCTTAGATTAAGTTCAAAACCCACAAACAGAACGGGGATCCCCTAGTCCACTGTAGTTGAAAACCAAGACACTCATCAAACACCATAAGCAAAGAGGCCAAGAAAAGATTGAAATAAAAAAGTACTACATGCAACAAGTAAGGAAAGAGACAAAAGCAACTAGAAGTTAGTAAGAACTTCATAGAGAACTCCCACCGTCGGGAAGAACGTAGGTAGGTCGTAACAACACTTAAAAAAATTCATAATATGCACCTAAAAAGTTTCATAATTTTCTATATATCCCGATTTCAAAGCCTTTTCTTCATATACCCCTAAAAAGTTTCAAAATTGACAATATACCCCTACTCCGTGAGATGACCTTAAATAATAAGTATTTTACCATTGTCATTGCAGATCAGGTTTCATGTTCACAATATGCCAATTTTGTGATTTATGTGCATTTTATAAAATTTTACAAAACAAAGTTTCAAATTCTACAATAATATAGATAATTACAAAAAAATAGAAAGATAATAAAATTATAAAACATAACTAATACATATATAATATTTTGAAGTAAATTTAATAACTATTAGATATTAAACATACACAAACTTCAAACAAATTAATTTTTTTCTTCTCATTTTTTATCTTCCTTGACTATTTATCAGTCTTCATTGTTAAAATATTTGCCATTATGGTTAGATAATGATTATATATATATATATATATATATATTATATATAAAAAACAAATCCAATATAAGATGAGGTAATTAATTTGTTTCAATGAATACCCATGGATAAAAAAGTGGCATATTGTGAACTTAAAAGATGATCTATAGTGTCAGAGGTAAAACAATCATTATCTAAGATCATTTCATGGAGTACGAGTATATTTTGAATTTTTAAAACTTTTTAAAGGTATATGAAAAAAAAGTTTTGAAATCAAAATATATAATAGTTTATAAAACATTTTGGGGCTAAATTGTGAATTTCCCCCAGATGTGTGTGTGTGTATGTGCTTTCTCAGTTCAAGACACAAGCTTTTGAGCAATGACAACAGATGAACTACCTCAGCTTAATACACAAAGAAATGAAGCAAGGACTAAGGGGGAGGAGTTTGCCCAATCAAAGAGGAGGAAAATGTAATGTTTAAGTTTTGATTGATCAAACTCATACTGAGTCATAGACACAGATGTCTGAGTCTTGACCTGGCAAGAGAGATGCCTTGTTGATCAAGAATCTTATCCGAGTAAATCTGCATAGAAGATTTAATATGTTTTTTTATCATTAACGGTTTAGATTTTATTCAAAGTAAACCTTAGTTTTAGCTAATATCTAAACCTTTATTGAGATTTTATACTTAGAGAATATTTATCTCTAAAGATAAGATCTTATAAATCCTTTTACTCTAGAACAACTATATATATATAGAGGATGTGAGGTAAAACAAAGGTTGGGCATTGAGGGAAATAAAATTAGACAATGTAACCTCGTGTGGTTAGAGATGAATCTCTGTTTTAGTAATTCGATTAGGGTATGAGAGAATTCTCGTTGAATTAGTTTGCCCAATAGAGAGATTGTTCTCTATGAGGGTGAGGGTGTATTGAATTCAATACGTTCTAATAAGAAGTGATGGTTCATGTGAAATCATCTATCTTGTTTATAAACATTGTCTGGTCTTTATTTATGTTCTTTGTGAGTCTGTAACTCAAACTCAAAATTCTTCATGAGTAACCGACTCAGGAAGAACAATGGTTTAGGAACTTTTAGACACTTTGCTCGGTCACTCAAATCAAGATGACAAAACCACTACAAAAGAAAAGTGTTTTACTGACACACAAAAAGGATTAGTAATACCTGATAAAGTGTCAGTATAGATAGTGTACCGGCACACACAAATTAAGTCAGTGGCGCTGCAGTTGCTATATGGTATAACTGACACATAACTAAAATGACGGTGAAAGGTGTAGAGCTATACTAACACTTTTATTCCCTGTACAGACACTTATACCAGTGTTAGTGAAAAATGATCCAACATGTAAATATGTGTTTAGGATAAGGCTTTAGTGACACTCTTTGTTTGTCAGTACAGACTCATTTTTTTGTGTCCTTATTGCCAGTTAACTGTCAGTATATATTGCTTTATTGTGTCAGTAAACATTATTTGTACAATGTTCCTACCATTGATAGATGGTGTGAATATATATATATATATATATATATATATATATATATATATACATATTCATTTAGCACTTACAACAATAAAGTTTCAATATTTCTACTAATTTCAAGCTTTCTAAAGTATCAATATACATTTGGAACCTTCACAAAAGAGATGGGAATTGTGTTTAATGTATGTATAAAACCATGATCGTTGGCAAAATAACTCACTATTTTAACATACTATACACTGATAGAGTTAAAAAAAACATTTTTTTGCTTAGAATCTTTTGTAGCTCTTGCTTCATTCTTTCACCAATAAGATCATGTATGTAATCAAGCTGCAATTGTTAGCAAAAAGTTCAATGTTAAGACCTCTAAAAAAATCCATACAAACATTAATTCAAAGAGATTAAGACAAGGAGGCTGTAAATAAGCCAAAAAATGACTATTTTCACCAATAGAAAAAGAACTAGGGAAAAAGAAGAAAGATGAGGAATGATGAATTTCCTATCCCTATACTTCTATTGCTATTGGGAATGAGGAAAAAAATAAAAAAGAGATGACAGTCATAGATTGGAAAAAAAAAAACATAATAGAAGGCAATCCTTAAAGAAAGCATTGGTTCAATAGGTTTCAATCAATTTGATAAAGGACCAGGCCACATTACTCAAGCCAGGCTTTAATCAATAAAAATATTAGGCCTTGAGAAAAATCCACCAAGCTTAAGCATAAGTATGATAAGATGATTCAAAACATGAAAACCATTACTATTTTCTAGAAATCACTACTTGTCCAACCAAGTTTCTTTATTTGAAAGAGAGAAACATGATGTCCCTAAAGATCCCCAAACATACTTAGTCTTACTAGAAAATTCAGCCTTAACTTTAGTTCTATAATTCATAGACGTCCTCTCATCAACGATGGCCATATTATCCTTATCAACCTACAAGTTGACATGTTATAGATCTAGCGAGGAACTTCCATAATTTTACAATTAAAAGGAGGTACAACCAAGAAAAACAAACCTGATATATAACGGTATCATAAGCCATTTGAACAAGAGAAGTTAAAAGTACAACTCCTTCAATTTCATCGCCCTGGAATTTGAGGAAGATGGTTATGAGGACAGAAAATTGTTGTAGATTAGACAAACAAAAAAAATAAAGATAACCATGGCATAGAAAACATCTGACTGCATGAAATTTAGGTGATTTACTAGAAGTGTTATAAAGCAACGACAGACACAATAAACACTATAGCTCTCTGGATTATGATTGTACTCTAATATACCAGCATGGCCATAACGAGAGTGGAAGGATTACAATAAACAAGCAACTTTGGGGGTGCAGATGGGCAGGAATCTTAGGGTTCCTCGCGCTTAATTTTCTATTAGTTTCTCCACTTTACTGCTAGACTCAAGAGACAACAATATAATCTTTAGACTGAACTATGAGAGTGCGCAGAAATATATAAAGGACTCACATTTTTGTCAAGAAAAAATGTTGTGGTTCTAAGCCTTTTGTAGATAGTTAAAGAAGCTAAGGAAAAAGGTTTACACTGGCGGATTAGGTCATTGAAGCACAACATATAGTTAAACAAAGGATCATATAACATAGGAATTTTCCATTCCAACATTTCAACGAACACTTGCAATGCATACCTAAAAATATATATTTAAGAGGACAGAATTGGAAAGGTCGCCTATGCCAGGTAAAGTGCATAAAAAACCTTAAATCCATCATTTCCTTAATCAAAATTTAAATTTTCATCTACACACTCATTCACGGTTCTTTTCTTTCATTTATAGATATACAAAAGCCAACAATCAACTATTATCACAGTTTGAACCAATTTCCGGTTATAGACAACTTAAGAAACATACATCTCAGATCACAGACGTAAAGAAAATTACACTTAAGTCTAATGAAGAAACGACAACCTTTTCTAATTGATTAACATTGCTAATTAAAAAAAAACATACATCTCGGCATTTCTAGTGTACATGGACGAACAAGATTTACTAATAAATTTGTTATTTCTGAATTCACTAAATATAGGGAATATGTAACAGATAGTTCGCTAGAAAAAGGGGAAATGCTAATCTAAATAACAGGGGGAAACAAGATCTTGCGATATAAATCTTAAATGTGACCTGAAGACAAAATTAAAAAATTTCTTCTTGAACTTGCACAGATTTGGTGTCGGGAGTTCTTGAGTGGGAGGAAGAATTTGAGGAAGGAGTCGTTTTATGCATGAAGAAGGAGTTCGTGAGGATGAAGAAGTGTCGTGCATGAGGAACAGGAATTTATTCGTGAGATATACAAAATGAGAGTGAGGTTTTACTAACTTATTTAAAAAATATTAATTATAGTGATATACATATAGTGACTAATATTTTATAAGTCATTAAAGTTTTAGAATCCATTTATTTTTAGTCACTAAATATCGATATATACCGACACCTAGAAAAAATAGTCAATAGAAACTCAAAGATTTTTATTGACTTATGTAAGTGTCAATATAAACTAGCTGTAGTGACATATAATTGTGTGTTATTAAAAATGTGTGTCAATATATGTCAAATTCAACAAAAGAAACGTGATTCTTGTATTGATCGAGAGAGAAAATCAGAGAGTACATACTAGTTGTTTTCTAAGAGTATATCGAGCTTCTGTTTTTACGGTGGAAGAGGTAAATCGAACAAGGGGAAAAGAGGGGACCGGTTCTGGCAAAATAGAAGACTAAATTGGACCGGATCAAATTACAACCTCAACCTAGATACAGAACTAGATAAAGAGAAAATTACATCTGTAACACTTGATCCTAGAATACAATCTAGTGCTAATACCCCCCCCCCCCCCCTCAAAAGTACAATGCGTACTGTGTATGTGTTATGCTTTTGCTCCTCTAAGAAATCATCCACCTTCTTTATGTTCCTGCAAGCCCAAAGAGTTAAAAAAGCTTAGATAATTCTTACCTGACAGTGCCTTGGTCGTTACATCGGTCAACTGGTTCTTGCTGGGTACATATTGTACATGGATAAGTCCCTCTTGCAGTTTCTCATGCACAAAGTGACAATCTAGTTCGATGTGTGTTCATGAGATACTAGATTTTTTGCTATCTGTACTGCGGCAACATTATCACGGTTTAAAGGGATGGGTGTGATATTCGTAATACCTATCTCATTGAGTAGTTTACTTATCCAACTGAATTCAGCAGAGGATAGAGAGACCAACAGTTGTTTTTTTTTACTTCCAACTTAAAGGACATCCACCAAACATCATGTAATAATCCAACACTGATTTCCTTGTGATTAGGCATGAAGCCCAATTCGAATCACAATAAGCAACTAGTTCAAAATTGTCTTAATGACTGAAAAACAATCCAAAATCTGAAGTGCCTTTTATATATGATCGTGTATGGTATGCAACCTTTAAGTGTTCTGTTGTTGGTGATTGTAAAAAACTAACTGAGATACTGTACAACATAGCTAATGTCATGTCTGGTGTTGGTTAGAAAGTTTAGTTTTCCTTCCAGAGCCCTGTAAATAGTGGGGTTTTCAAGCTTGTGTCCAAAATCTTGGTATAGTTTTATGTTTACAAGCAGAGGTGAAACAACAGTTCTAGATTTCTCCATTTCAAAGTCTTTAATGATTTGGTTTAAGTACTTTCTTTGTGATATTATCACCCATCCTTCTGTTTCCAGAAAATCCATTCCAAGAAAATAATTAAGTCTACCCAAGTTCTTAATCTTGAATTCCTTATCAAGTTGTTTCTTTAGAATTTTTATATCCTTTGTGTTGTTCCCAACAACTAGGATATTGTCAACATAAATCCCTAGAAGGGTTTTATTGGCTTTGTTTCTTTTGATAAATATTGAGTGGTCATTTTGAGAGTGATGGATCTCAAGTTCTTTAAGAACTTAACAAGCCTCTTGTACCAATGTCATGAGCCTGGTTTAAGTCCATAAATTGATTCATTTAGTTTGCAAACCTTGTTTTCTCCATGCACTCTAAGACCCTCGGGTATTGCCATATACACATCTTCATGGAGGTCTCCATGAAGAAATGCATTATTTACATCGAGCTGGTCAAGAACCCACCCTTTCTTGACAGCTATTATTACAAGGGCTCTTATTGTTGTGTGTTTGACCATAGGGGAGAAAGTTTCCTCATAGTCTAGACCTTGTTTTCGAGTGAATCCCCTTACTACCAGCCTAGCCTTAAATCTCTCTAGGCTGCCATCGGCTTTTAGTTTTATTTTGTACAGCCATTTTCAACTAATGGGTGTTTTTCCCTTTTGGAAGATCTACACTTGTCCATGTGTTATTCAGTTTTAGAGCCTCAAATTCTTCGGTCATTGCTTTCACCCATCTAGGATCTTTACTAGCATTCTTGTAGTTTGAAGGTTCTTCTAAATTGTGAAGTTTATCAAGGAAAATGTTGGCATTTACTAGGAGAGAGCAGAAGAGAACTGTCTAATTTGGAATGAAATCGGTAAGGGTTTCTATGGTAGAAAAAAGGAATTATTTTGATTTCCTTAATATAACCTTGCATCAAGAATTGCCGAGAAAAGATCCTCATCACTATGTACTAAAGAGAAAATGTAGTCGTCATACTTTGATGGGGCTCTATGTGTCCTACTAGATCTTCTAAGGGTCATGGTTTCAATAAGTTGGATGTCTTGTTCAGAAGCTATTTATCCTTCTACATTGTCTTGACTGTTGGTGTCCTCCCTAATCTCAGCTTCCTGTCCTATGGGGTTGTCATCTTCTAGGTCGTAATTCACAAGAAAAGGAAAAGGGTTGTCTACTTCTTCCTTGTTGTTGTGGTAAAGATCTTTCCACTTTTTCTCTCTCAGGGGATAGATATTTTCAAAAAAGGTTATGTCACGACTGGTTTTAATAGTCCTTTCCTTCAAAGACAGGACCCTTGCCCCTTTTGTGTTCTTACAATTCCCAAGGTAAATGCAAGGAAGAGATCAAGAATCTAATTTCCTTCTATTTGGCTCTATGTTTGTGATGTAACATAGACAACCAAAGGTTCTTAATTTATGATAGTCACGTTTAAAACCAAATAGCTTTTTCAAAAGGGGTTTGACCATTTAAGACCTTGTCTGGGGTTCTCTTTATTATGTAGACAGATTGTTCCACACAATATCACTAGAAAGTTTAATCCAACCCATACTGGAAAAGGAGATCTCAGACCACTTCCATTATGTGACCTTGCTTCCTCTCAACGACCCCAATTTGTTGGGGGTGTGAGGACAGCTAGTCTGGTGAATAATGTCTTTGGTGGCAAAAAATTCCACTCCTAAAGATTTTCCTAGTTATTTGGCATTATCACTTCTCACCCTTTTAATTTCTATGTTCATCTGTTTTTCAATGAGAAGAACAAAGCTCTTTATCTCATGCATTGCTTCTGATTTCTATTTAAGAAGCCTTACCAAGTCCCTCTGGTGTAGTCGTCTAAAATGGCTAAAAAATATTTATGTCCTTCTGTTGTCTGATATCTCATAGGGCCACATATATCTAAGTGGGTCATTTCAAGGGGTTGTGTTGTTTTAATGTTTGAAGTGGAGATTTTTTACCTTTTACTTTTTGCCTTGAAACATACAATGCAAGGGAGAATTTCAGAACGGGTACTAGAATCTGTTTTTGTATCTAGTTCAGGTATAGAACACAACTTTCTCAAAGGCATATGCCCTAACCTATGATGCCACAAGGCTATTTTCCTAAGGTAGTCATTTTCAGTGTCGTCCCTATCTAAGCCAGTATATAGAACAATTTCAGTTTTCTTTTCAGTAATAGCAGAACATAACGTTTGCATATCAACAAAGTACAATCCAAAAATCAGTTTCCGATAGGTGTTTGTTTCAGAATCCTGCTATGCACAAGTATCACCATGAAAACTATTGGAAATCTTAAACACTCCATCAATCTACTCATGGAAACCAGATTGAATTTGAAAGACTGAACGTACATAACATTACTTAAACATGTTAACACCCCTACAACGCCCCTATCAACTACCGAATCGCAGCGGAAATAACCAACCAAACAATAACTAACGCTTTGGTGTTACAACGCCGTTAACCACCCACGTGGTTAACTAGGCAGAATAAATACAATGTATCGGTCTGATGATCAGACTCCCGAGCATAGTAACTAACATCCATATATAAACATAACCAACCATACCGAGTATTTAATTTACAACATCTCCAAACCATAATCATCACACTGTATAACAACGGTATCAAAATGTAACGCCTCGGGAGCACAGGCGCATCCCGGGCTCAACAACCAATCCAAAAGTATATCAACCACCTAGGACCTAGAGCCACTCTGCCTCTTCGATCCTCATCCTGCAATAAAAATATGGAGCCCCCGAGGGGGTCAGCACCTTTGCTGGTATGGCTAACGCGCAGCCCATCGACTACCGGGATACGCGCAACCAATTGTCATAATAACATGGCATTCATTTTAGAACATCCAACATATATATATACCATAGCATAGCAAGGGAAATTGCATAGCATCAAAACATCAATACATAACACCATGAACTCGGTCCTCACAAGGAACCTTCCACCATAGTTAGTATACCATGAGAGCCTAGGGATTTTTACCAATCCCATGTTAAGCTCGTTACCATCCTCGTTACCGTCCGGTTATAGAACGGTTAACTTATACCAAAGGTGTGTCGGATATAGTAATCCCAAGCACACCGAAATAACATACGTATGCCCCTATGGCCCGACGTGAGTCAGTAACTAGCTTTGGATAAGCTAAGGGAAGGTAGAAACCAAATTGGAATACCACCTATACATACACCAAGAGAGCCGAACCGGATATGATATCGACCCCCATCCATCACACGCGTGGCCGGAACAACCGGACTCCTCACTCCCCCGGTTAGCACTTGTTAGTGATCACACAACATTTTGTTAAGTCACATACAAGCAACATTTAGGTCTTGTTAGACAACCAAGGGAAAGGAGTCATAACCTTACAACATCATAATGTATAACAACTGTAAACTCTTTTCATGCCTTAATCTTATAAGGTCGTAACACCAGAAAAGCAAACAACACCCAAGCCGGTGTAAACCGTTAGGCAACAGACTGCAAGAAAACCATACCTTGGTCCTTGCCTTGTTTCGTTCCCACCTTGAGAGAATCCTATACACATTAGTAAGTCGGTTAATTATTTATTTAACTTCACACTTACTAAGTATTCACATGATTGTATGACATGTTTTAATGTCTACCTCACCCTAGGTTACCTTCATTATACACCCTAGGGTTAACTACATAAGTCACATTCTTTTCTGTTTTTTTTTTTTACAAGTTTAGGTCCGACCGGACTTGCCGACCGGACTTGTCCATGTCCGGTCGATTCCAGAGAGTTTCTCCCCTTCGGAAATTCAGCCCGACCGGACTTGTCAAGTCCGGTCCCATGTCCGGTCGATTCCAGTAACTCAATCCGTACAAATTTTCTACTCCGACCGGACTTGTAAGTCCGGTCCTATGTCCGGTCCATTCCAGAGAGTTTATTCTCTTTGTAAATTTAGCCCGACCGGACTTGTCCATGTCCGGTCCTATGCCCGGTCCATTCCAGAAACTAATTCTCGCAGGGTAAACAGGTCCCGACCGAGCTTGCAAGTCCGGTCGCAAGTCCGGTCGGCCCCAAATCTATGTTTTCCTTTTTACATTCAACTCCAAACTTCACCCCATATAACCTAGTACTCCTAACCTCATTTGGGCACTTTAAACACAACTTAAGACACCCTTAAACACTCATAAAACTCATTTCTAATTCCTTAAGCCTTTACTTATTCCTTCACAAAATTCCTAACACTTACAATATTTTCTCCTAGTTTTTCAAATGGTGTTTCACACCTAGATGACTACTATACCAAAAGCTTCCTCCTTATTTAACATCATCTCCCAAGCATCATTCTCACAACTAATTCCTTATCTCCTTCTTGAAACTCTTTTCCTAGTGTACACTTCTCCTTGTTTTACCAAAGTTTGCCTAGGTATTTACCTAAGTCCCAAAGTGACTTTGGTACTCACTAAATCTTAAGATCATGTCTAAGTCCTTATTACACCCTAGAGTACTTCCTAGTACATCAAAATTCCTTAAGAACATCATGAACTTCTTATTCATCTCCTACACTTTCTAACTCACCAAACCTTATGTAAACACTTAGAACTTCTTACTTCCTACCTAAATTTTGACATGGGTTCCCCTAGAACATTACTAAGCCAAACACTTTACCTTCTCCTTTAAACACACAAGAACATCTAAAATCACCAAGAACACTCTCATACACAATTTCACCAAATTTACACTACATTACAATATAGTGCATAATTTAAATTGCATGGCACTTAGGCCCTTAAAATGCATGGCTCTTAGGCCCTTAAAGTGCTTAAATCATAAACACTGAATTTCCACAATATATATGCCTTTAACCTGCAAATACACTCAACACACATATGCCCTTTACTAGTCTCTTGAGAACACTTTACTAAGTCATTCACCATTTGCTCTTTAGGTAGTTTTAATAAGCATTTATAAGCTCATTTCTCCTAAGGCATTAAACAACATTTAAGTTAGTAGATTTACCTCTTTTTCCAAAATACTTCCTCCTTGATTCCTTACAAAACCGTATGATTTTGATTCCTTGTCAAGTTCTAGACAATATACAAACACCATAATGAGTATTCAAGCTTTGAGCTTCATCTCATTGTAAACCCTAATTTGACATTGTTTCAAAAACATTAATGTAGTTGTTTTACCTTGATCTTTGAAGGGAGTTTGAATATATAACAAGAGAGGACTCCACCTAGTCCATGAAGAGTTGAAATGAAGCTAGAACAAAGTCACACAAAGAGCTATATCAATGTGTATTTTCGGTCAAGGTAAAACATGGAGGAAACATGATTTTTCTTTGAGATTCCTTACCTAGAAGCAAAGGAGATCAACAATATGTCAAAATACAAGCTCAAGCTCCTTCAATGGTGGAACACCTTGGCACCGAAATGGAGCTCTTGGAGTTTTGAGAAGATAGGAATGAAGAGCTTGATGAGAGGAAGAGATTGGTGGTCTTTGTTTTTGATTTGGACAAGTGAGCTTGATTTAGCAAGTGGTCAAAGTTGGAACTTCCATGGTGGTAGTAGTATTACCGAGAGAGAACAAGGAAGAAGGAAGAAGAGAGGTGGGAAACCGTGTGAGTGAAAGAAATGAGAGAATGAAGATAGAATTACTTTTAAGAGATATTTGTAGTATAAAGTAAAAAGTAGTTTTACTTAGTTTCTTTACTTACTTATTACATTAATAGAGAGTGGTGAGTCACCACACTATAAAAACCGGCCCCCTTATAATGAGGGTATTTAGTCTTTGTTTGTCAATTTAATTACTTATACAACATATGTTACAAAATAGCTTATAAAAATCACTATTCACCTAAACAAGGCACTTAGAAGTGAAATTTTTGATTTCCCATTAATATAGCCACCCAAATGTGATACTATATAGTACACATATATATTTAAGAGTAATGATGGACATTTAGCCATTCAAAACTCATTTACAAGACAATTTTTCAAAAATGCTTTAAGACTTCTTAAAGCACATTTTGTGTTTTAACTTGTTTTCAAGCTTGGTTTTCTTTGGTAATTGGTTTAATATGTTCATTAGTATATAAATGAGGTCTTGGTAAGCTCATTAGGTCTTACTCAAGTTTATCCCAAGCTTAGAGCACATTTTGGCTCTTATTGACTTTAAAGCATCATTTGTGTTTCCTTTTGTTTAAATTTGTTTACTAAGGTTTCTAAGACTCTTTTTAGTCTTAATAAATCATGTTTTAATGTTTAACCAACATACCAAGGTTTGGGGTATTTCAATCTACCCCCCTTAAAAGAACTTTGTCCCCAAAGTTCATACTTCCCACATATCTTACTATTAGAACACGGGAACACTTATAAAACAATACTTCCAACCATCATTACCAACCTTACCATCATTCTTACACCACAACGGACTCAAGGTCCAAACCACACAATACCACAACGGACTCGAGGTCCAAACCATATAATACCATTCAACGGTCTGTAACATAACATAGACAATGTATACATGTCGTACACAACCATAACCGAAACGGCTCTACCCCCCTTAAAAGGGGTACGCCCCGTACCCTATACATATAAACACTAAGAAGCAAACAATGACGGGTGCTTCGCCTTCATCTTTTCTTCCAGCTCCCAAGTGGCCTCCTCAACGTCCTGGTTAGACCAGAGGACCTTCACCAGTCTCACGGACTTATGGCGAGTGTCTCGAGTCTTAGTATCCAGAATCCGTACCGGAGTCTCCACTGATCGCATGGTCGGCTCTAAGGTTAGCCTTTCCGGCTGAAGCACATGAGACGGATGAGACATATACTTCTTCAACTGGGACACATGAAATACATCATGTACCTTGCCCAGCTCGGCGGGTAATCAAGTCTATAAGCTACCGGGCCGATCCGCTCCGTCACAACATAAGGACCTACATATTTCGGGCTCAACTTGCCCTTCTGACCAAAACGAAATACTCCCTTCATGGGGGATACTCTCAAAAATACCTGATCGCCCACGGCGAACTCCAGGTCACGTCGGCGCACATCTGCGTACGACTTCTGTCTATCCTGAGCTGCTTTCATATTAGCCCTGATCTGGCGAACTTCTGCCTGAACTTGCTCAAGATACTCTGGTCCTATAATGACCGTCTCACTCGATTCATCCCAGCATAATGGTGCGGCATGGTCTACCGTACAATGCCTGGAAGGGAGACATCTTGATCGATGCATGATAACTGTTGTTGTAACTAAACTCGATCAGATGTAACTTATCAATCCAGCTGGTCTGAAAGTCAAGTGCACATGCACGTAGCATATCCTCAAGTGTTGTATGGTGCGCTCACTCTGACCATCGGTCTGTGGGTGAAACGCCGTACTCAATTTCAGTTCAGTACCAAGTGCCTCTCGTGTAGACTTCCAATATCTGGATAGGAATCTGGTATCTCTGTCGATACATCGTCTTTGGTACACCATGATGTCTTACAATCTCTTTATCGAATAATTCTGCCAATCTTGCCACTTTCCAGGTGTCCTTCATCGGAATGAATCGAGACACCTTGGTCAGTCGGTCTACCACAACCCAAATCATATTCAGACCTCCCCTTGTAGGCGGAAGCCCTACCACGAAGTCCATAGATATGTCATGGAACTTCCACTCCGGCACTGGCATTGGCTGCACCATACCACCAGGCCGTCGGTGCTCAAACTTGACCTTCTGACAAGTGAGACACCTCAACACATAGTCATTCACATCCTTTTTCATTCCAGCCCACCAAAATATCTTTTCATACCTTTACATCTTTGAAGCTCCGGGGTGAATCGATGTCGTAGAACAATGGGATTCACTCAGTATGCGCTCCTTCAGCTCAGCGCTACTCCTCGGTATACACAACCGGCCATTGCCTAATCAGGTCATCATCGTGGAGTCTGAAGTCACTTCTGACCCTCGAATGTGCCATCAATAAGCTTCTGTCTAATTTCCACCATATACTGATCCGTCATCTGAGCACTCCGCACCTCTTCAACCAAGCCAGTATGAGAGACTAGCGAATGGAGAGAGTGTGCTCGGCGACTCAATGCGTCAGCTACCACATTTGCCTTACCCTCCTTGTACTGTAAATCGATGTCATAATCATTCAGAATTCAACCCACCTTCTTGCCTCATGTTCACTCCTTCTGAGTGAACAGTACTTTAAACTCTTGTGGTCAGAATAAATCGTCACACTTACCCCATATAAATGATGTCGCCATATCTTCAGTGCGAAGACAATGGCCCCCAATTCTAAATCGTGGGTAGGGTAGTTCTCCTCATGCTTCTTCAGCTGTCGGGAGGCGTAAGCCACGACCTTCCCGTGTTGCATCAACACACAACCATACCCCTGCCTGATGCGTCGCAATAGACCTCAAAACCATCTGGACCGTCTGGTAATGTCAGAACCGGTGCAGATGTCAGAGCATCCTTGAGACTCGTGAAAGCTCTCTCACAGTCGACTGTCCACTCGAATGGTGCATCCTTTTTCATCAAGGAAGTCATCGGCTTCGAGACACTGGAGAAGTCCTTCACAAATCTCCTATAGTAACCTGCCAGACCGAGGAAGCTCCTGATGTCGGTGACTGTCTTCGGCCTAGGCCAGGTGCGCACTGCATCTATCTTTGCCGGATCAACAGCGATCCCGGCCTCAGAAATCACATGACCAAGGAATGATACTTGGTTCAACCAAAATTCACACTTAGAAAATTTAGCATACAGCTGATTCTTTCTCAACGTCTGCAACACGTCTCTCAGGTGGCTTTCATGCTCACCTCTCGATTTCGAATACACAAGTATGTCATCGATGAAGACTACCACTGATTTGTCCAACTGATCTTGGAACAAACGGTTCATTAAGTCCATGAACTTTGCTGGTGCATTTGATAAGCCAAACGGCATAACTGTGAACTCATAATGCCCATACCTAGTTCTGAAAGCTGTCTTTTCGATATCACTGTCTCGGATGGCAATCTGGTGGTATCCGGAACGTAGGTCTATCTTGGAGAACACTGATGCTCCCCTCAGCTGATCAAATAGATCGTCGATGCGTGGTAAGGGGTAACGGTTCTTCACCGTAACAGCATTCAGCTCCCGATAATCAATGCACAGGCGGAGACTACCGTCCTTCTTCTTCACGAAGAGGACCGGCGCTCCCCAAGGTGAAACACTAGGGCGGATAAAGCCCTTGTCGAGTAGGTCTCTCAGCTGCTCCTTGAGCTCTGTCATCTCTGCTGGAGCCATACGGTAAGGTGCTTTCGCAATGGGTCCGGTGCCCGGAATTAGATCAATCTCAAACTCAACCTCTCGTGCTGGCGGCATGCCCGGCAGTTCCTTAGGAAATACATCAGGAAACTCCGACACTACCGGCACATCTGGGCTAAACTCAGGGTCTCTCTCTATGTCCTGGACATAGCAGAGGTATACATCATTTCCCCGTCGCAACTCATGATACATGGCCATGGCGGTGATGATCTGTGTCGAAGGCTCCCTGGGCCTCTGGCGGTAAGATATAGTAACCCCAGATGGACTCCTAAGAAGCAGTCGATGCTCGGCACATAGGATTCTACCCTTGTACCGCTCCAACCAGTTCATCCCGACAATCACATCAAAACCCAGTCCGTCGAACTCTATCAAGTCGATCGGAAACTCCTCATCCCTGATTCGAACAACAGCATCTCGGTAGTAGCGGGTACATCTGATCCGCTCTTTCGACGGGAGAGTGACCACGAAGTCTGGCATCTCTTCACCGTCTAACCCCAGCCTCTTCGCAAATGATAGCGAAATGAATGTGTGTGAGGCTCCAGAGTCGAACAAATCGATGCATCCACGCCATTCACTGGAAGGTACCGGTGAGGATTGTGCCGCTCTTGCCGGCTTCTGCCTTATTGCAGACACTCAGTATACCTCCCGTTCCGAGTGCACAGCCTAATTCATTGGCAAACTAATAAGTATTGGGTAACAACACGTTGATACACTCCAAAACAACATTCCTTTATTCATTAACACAGTCTTTACACCATAAATTGGTTACATTGTAGACATTGCTAGATATAGCTCCTTTGTCAAACCACTGGCTTAATACATTACATGATTACACAAGGCTCAAAACTGCCTGAAAGTCAAATTTAAACGTCCGGGTTTCATGTGTGTGGCATTGATCACTGCCGACGGTGCGGTATTCAGTTTGATCTTCCTGATGCCATGGTATAGCATTCTTGATTGCCCACCCATGATTAGTACATCTCCCGATTTTAGCAGTAGCTTCTTTGCGAGGTCAGCACGCTTCTGCTCGCCATACACAAACACTGCGGTATCACCAATGGACCAAGACACCACGGGTACTCCCTTACTTAGAGACTCGGGTGACTCGTCCTTATCTTGGTGCATACCTAACCGTCCACCTTTCTGGTAGAAGTTTACAATGCATAAATCTGCTTTTACACTTGGAATTGATTCCGTTTCAACTTGCTGAGCAATTCCCACGGCGTGGTTAACGACCGCGTGGAACTCCTCTGGTATGCTTGCTACTGTTGCTCCATCTTCAGCTCGTACTTCTTGATATGACTTGGTGTAAGGGTTCCAGTCCTTACCCATGCACATCATCTTCAATTGCATCCTTGCTCCGTTCGGGTATTCGGGTGTGTAGAACCCTCCTGGTTTTGCTCCGAGTTCGTCGCATCGTCTGATGATATGGATTTGTGCTTCCGGTGTCAGGTATCCATTTAAAAGTATCATACCTGGCTGGATAACCTGACATTGCTCCAATGGAAAGTCGGTGATGCTGATGGCGGTTTCTTCAGGGTTTGGTGTGGGCGGGATTGGATAGCAGATATTGAAGGTTCCTAAGTTTCAAATTGCCTATCTTTAGGTGTTTTCCTCATTATTCTAACTCTTTACTTATATGTTTATACCCTTAGACTTGCTAACACTCATGCATGAAATGCGGTAAGCAACCACTTTTTCATTTATCAGTTTAGGCGGTACCTGGTCTCGAAGAGGATCCTGGTGCCTCAGACCGGTCCACCACATTCAGGGTGGCCTTGCCGGACCCCGTAGCCTTCCCCTTCTGGGATTCAGTGTACTTCTTGTCGGAAGTCTGCTGAGTAATCGCCTTCGGGCCTTCAGTGGTCGTGGTAGTATTACCCTTCCACTGCCCTTTTGGCTTGTAGTTCCTGCTGTTGGGGTTCGTCCAACACTCAAACTCACGGTGCCCCATCTTCTGGCAGTGACGGCACCTCACATCATTCCCCTTGCAGTCTTTGCCGGGGTGGTCTCCATTGCACCACTTACAGTAAAAGTGGCGCTCCGGTCCAGAACCCGCGCTAGCTGCTATAACAACACACAATTAATACTCACTTTCCATCTCAACAACACACACCTCAACTAGATACACACGGTTAAGTAATTACCCTTAGGCGGGTAGGAGCGTAGAGGCTTCGCCGCATACGCGTACGTGAGCTTCAGTGGCTCATCAGCTGTGGTGGTCTGGGCTTGGCCCTTGTCACCCTGGTACTGGCCCTTCTGGGGCTGAGGGTAGGGTTTCTTCTTCTTCCCTCCCCCATACCCTTGCTGACTCTGGCCCTCGTTGGTGGCCTTGCGCTTGTGCGCATTTTCCTCGTCCCTCAGACGGACGGTAATTTCAACCTTAGCAGCGGCATGATAGCACTCCTGTATTTTAGGATGTCAGTCATGCCCCGCAAAAACAACTTACCAACTCACTTTAACATTCACTCATAGTGTATATTGATTCACAACAAGGTACTCTAGTTACCTGCAAGGTAGTATACTCAGCTGGCCCCATCCCATAGCGGAGACGGTGGCTTAGTCCATTGTAGAACCGGTTCACCAACACCCGGTTCGAATACCCAAGGTCTGGTAACAGGTGGATAAGGCCGGTGAATGCTGTGTAGTAGTCATCAACCGACATCTTATCTCCCTGCCTCAGACTATCCAGCTCGAGGCGCTTTGCCTCCTGCACATGTACCGGGTAGTACTTGGCTCGCAGTAGAGCCGTGTACTCCCTCCAACCGAATTCAGGATCAGCCATCCTGTCCTCCTTCACCAACTTCCACCAACTCTGTGCCGTACCCTTCAAGTAGTAGGCAGCAAGACGGACCTTAGCTTCAGCAGGTACTGCCAAGGTCTCGTAGGCGGTCTCCAGTTCGGAGATGTACGCCTCCAGCTTTCGAGGATCAGTCTCCCCATTGAATGATGGCGGTCTAAGATCAGCCAACGCCTTGACCCAATTGGTCTCTCGTGGCGGTGGTGGTGGTGGCTGAACTCCGGGCTGTTGCCCTTGCTGAATAGCAGCAACCAGATCGGGTACCAACTGGGCTACGGCGGCTGCAACTGCCTCAGCCATAGTCTGTGCCGCAGTATCATCGCCCTGGTTACCCAGATCTCCAATACCGCGCCCGCGGCCTCTCCCTCGTGGTCTACCTGCCATCTGAATTTATATGAACATTTCATTAGCATTATGCTTGCACACTTATCGGTCCAATGGTTATAACATCTTCCCGACAACCAGGTAATTCCACACTTAGTTAGTGGTTAACCTTTCCAAATCTGTTCACTTAGGTAACTGTAGCTAGATTTCCTAACTCGGTATATCCCTAAGCTCGGTATTCTAGTCATCAGAGCGATACTTCGCTCTGATACCACTTTTTGTAACACCCCTACAACGCCCCTATCAACTACCGAGATCGCAGCGGAAAATAACCAACCTAACAATAACTAAACGCTTTGGTGTTACAACGCCGTTAACCACCCACGTGGTTAACTAGGCAGAATAAATACAATGTACGGTCTGATGATCAGACTCCCGAGCATAGAATCTAACTCCATATATAAACATAACCAACCATACCGAGTATTTAATTTACAACACACCTCACCATAATCATCACCTGTATAACACGGTATCAAAATGTAATGCCTCGGGAGCACAGGCGCATCCCGGGCTCAACAACCACATCCAAAAGTACATCAACACCTAGGACCTAGAGCCACTCTGCCTCTTCGATCCTCATCCTGCAATAAAAATATGGAGCCCCCGAGGGGGTCAGCACCTTCGCTGGTATGGCTAACGCGCAGCCCATCGACTACCGGGATACGCGCAACCAATTGTCATAATAACATGGCATTCATTTTAGAACATCCAACATATATATTTATACCATAGCATAGCAAGGGAAATTGCATAGCATCACAACACAATACATACACCATAAACTCGGTCCTCACAAGGAACCTTCCACCATAGTTAGTATACCATGAGAGCCTAGGGATTTTTACCAATCCCATGTTAAGCTCGTTACCAACCTCGTTACCGTCCGGTTATGCAGAACGGTTAACTTATACCAAAGGTGTGTCGGATATAGTAATCCCAAGCACACCGAAATAACATACGTATGCCCCTATGGCCCGACGTGAGTCAGTAACTAGCTTTGGATAAGCTAAGGGAAGGTAGAAACCAAATTGGAATACCACCTATACATACACCAAGAGAGCCGAACCGATATGATATCGACCCCCATCCATCACACGCGTGGCCGGAACAACCGGACTCCTCACTCCCCCGGTTAGCACTTGTTAGTGATCACACATTTTGTCAAGTCACATACAAGCAAGCATTTAGGTCTTGTTAGACAACCAAGGGAAGGAGTCATAACCTTACACATCATAATGTATAACAACTGTAACTCTTTTCATGCCTTAGTCTTATAAGGTCGTAACACGAAAAGCAAACAACACCCAAGCCGGTGTAAACCGTTAGGCAACAGACTGCAAGAAAACCATACCTTGGTCCTTGCCTTGTTTCGTTCCCACCTTGAGAGAATCCTATACACATTAGTAAGGTCGGTTAATTATTTATTTAACTTCACACTTACTAAGTATTCACATGATTGTATGACATGTTTTAATGTCTACCTCACCCTAGGTTACCTTCATTATACATCCTAGGGTTAACTACATAAGTCACATTCTTTTCTGTTTTTTTTTTTTACAAGTTTTAGGTCCGACCGGACTTGCCGACCGGACTTGTCCATGTCCGGTCGATTCCAGAGAGTTTCTCCCCTTCGGAAATTCAGCCCGACCGGACTTGTCAAGTCCGGTCCCATGTCCGGTCGATTCCAGTAACTTAATCCGTACTAAATTTTCTACTCCGACCGGACTTGTAAGTCCGGTCCTATGTCCGGTCCATTCCAGAGAGTTTATTCTCTTTGTAAATTGAGCCCGACCGGACTTGTCCATGTCCGGTCCTATGCCCGGTCCATTCCAGAAACTAATTCTCGCAGGGTAAACAGGTCCCGACCGAGCTTGCAAGTCCGGTCGCAAGTCCGGTCGGCCCCAAATCTTTGTTTTCCTTTTTACATTCAACTCCAAACTTCTCCCCATATAACCTAGTACTTCCTAACCTCATTTGGGCACTTTAAACACAACTTAAGACACCCTTAAACACTCATAAAACTCATTTCCTAATTCCTTAAGCCTTTACTTATTCCTTCACAAAATTCCTAACACTTACAATATTTTCTCCTAGTTTTTCAAATGGTGTTTCACACCTAAGATGACTACTATACCAAAAGCTTCCTCCTTATTTTAACATCATCTCCCAAGCATCATTTCTCACAACTAATTCCTTATCTCCTTCTTGAAACTCTTTTCCTAGTGTACACTTCTCCTTGTTTTACCAAAGTTTGCCTAGGTATTTGCCTAAGTCCCAAAGTGACTTTGGTACTCACTAAATCTTAAGATCATGTCTAAGTCCTTATTACACCCTAGAGTACTTCCAAGTACATCAAATTCCTTAAGAACATCATGAACTTCTTATTCATCTCCTACACTTTCTAACTCACCAAACCTTATGTAAACACTTAGAACTTCTTACTTCCTACCTAGATTTTGACATGGGTTCCCCTAGAACATTACTAAGCCAAAACACTTTGCCTTCTCCTTTAGACACACAAGAACATCTAAAATCACCAAGAACACTCTCATACACAATTTCACCCAAATCTACACTACATTACAATATAGTGCATAATTTAAATTGCATGGCACTTAGGCCCTTAAAATGCATGGCTCTTAGGCCCTTAAAGTGCTTAAATCATAAACACTGAATTTCCACAATATATATGCCTTTAACCTGCAAATACACTCACACACACATATGCCCTTTACTAGTCTCTTGAGAATACTTTACTAAGTCATTCACCATTTGCTCTTTAGGTAGTTTTAATAAGCATTTATAAGCTCATTTCTCCTAAGGCATTAAACAACATTTAAGTTAGTAGATTTACCTTTTTTTTCCAAAATACTTCCTCCTTGATTCCTTACAAAACCGTATGCTAATTTGATTCCTTGTCAAGTTCTAGACAATATACAAACACCATAATGAGTATTCAAGCTTTGAGCTTCATCTCATTGTAAACCCTAATTTGACATTGTTTCAAAAACATTAATATAGTTGTTTTACCTTGATCTTTGAAGGGAGTTTGAATATATAACAAGAGAGGACTCCACCTAGTCCATGAAGAGTTGAAATGAAGCTAGAACAAAGTCACACAAAGAGCTATATCAATGTGTATTTTCGGTCAAGGTACAAACATGGAGGAAACATGATTTTTCTTTGAGATTCCTTACCTAGAAGCAAAGGAGATCAACAATATGTCAAAATACAAGCTCAAGCTCCTTCAATGGTGGAACACCTTGGCACCGAAATGGAGCTCTTGGAGTTTTGAGAAGATAGAATGAAGAGCTTGATGAGAGGAAGAGATTGGTGGTCTTTGTTTTTGATTTGGACAAATGAGCTAGATTTAGCAAGTGGTCAAAGTTGGAACTTCCATGGTGGTAGTAGTATTACCGAGAGAGAACAAGGAAGAAGGAAGAAGAGAGGTGGGAAACCGTGTGAGTGAAGGAAAGAAATGAGAGAATGAAGATAGAAATTACTTTTAAGGAGATATTTGTAGTATAAAGTAAAAAGTAGTTTTACTTAGTTTTCTTTACTTACTTATTGAATTAATTAGAGAGTGGTGAGTCACCACACTAGAAAAACCGGCCCCCTATATTATAATGAGGGTATTTAAGTCTTTGTTTGTCAATTTAATTACTTATACAACATATGTTACAAAATAGCTTATAAAAATCACTATTCACCTAAACAAGGCACTTAGAAGTGAAATTTTTGATTTCCCATCAATATAGCCACCCAAATGTGATACTATATAGTACACATATATATTTAAGAGTAATGATGGACATTTAGCCATTCAAAACTCATTTACAAGACAATTTTTCAAAAATGTGCTTTAAGACTTCTTAAAGCACATTTTGTGTTTTAACTTGTTTTCAAGCTTGGTTTTCTTTGGTAATTGGTTTAATATGTTCATTAGTATATAAATGAGGTCTTGGTGAGCTCATTAGGTCTTACTCAAGTTTATCCCAAGCTTAGAGCACATTTTGGCTCTTATTGACTTTAAAGCACATTTGTGTTTCCTTTTGTTTAAATTCGTTTACTAAGGTTCCTAAGACTCTTTTTAGTCTTAATAAACCATGTTTTAATGTTTAACCAGCATACCAAGGTTTGGGGTATTTCAACATGTAACTCCACAAATGATTAAATCTCCAATCTCATGAATAGGTTTCTTATGACCATCAGGCAAAGTTATTTCCCTAGTTTCAAGCAAAATTCTTCGATTTGAAAGCAATTGCATATTTCCACCGATATGTTATGTGGCCTCCAAATCCAAAATCCACATATTTTTCAGTTTTTCTAAGGCTAAATCACTATCAGATATCAAGCAAGGCAGAAAATTGAGATTTAATTTAAGGTTACCTGTAAAGTCTCCAAAATTTGTCTCGTTGTTGGGTTTGCTTGGTGATCTTCGTAGTTGGAGGTAATTGATTAGCTGCTCGAGTTGATCCGTGTTCATGCCCTGGACTGGTGAACTCAGATTTCCTCCATCGTTCATCATGCTTGTCTTTCTTTCCTCTTATACCGTGGTATTAGCTCGCACCTCTCTTGTTCTCTTGTTTTTCCCTCCTGGGAAGCCAATCAGCCACCAACAGTCGCTTCTTGGGTGCCCCGTTTTTCCGTAATTGGAGCACCTTTGGATTTCTTTCTTGGCAGTATTGATGTATTTACCCGTACGTTTCTTCGTTCCAAATTTAGGGTTTCCAGAAGAGAAATTTCCCCTTTGTTTGTTTGTACCAAAGTTCTGGTCGATTCCCTTCGAAAATAGGGCTACAGAATGTTCAGTATCTTCTTTCGATTTGTGGCTCGCGCGCTGCTGTTCTTCTTGAATTAGTAGAGAATATGTTTCCTCCAAGGTGGGTGAAATACCCCAAACCTTGATATGTGGTTTAAATATCAAATTATGGTATGTAAAGGCTAAAAAGTGCCTTAGTAACATCAGTGAACAATTTAAACCATAATAAATGCAATAAGACATTAAGACACAGTTTGAGCAAAAACATGCTCTAAGCTATGAGTGAACTTGGTTAGGACCCAAAGAGCCTACCAAGACTGGATAACATTTAATTATGATTTAATAAGGCTAAATAAGTCCTTAAGAAACTTTGGTGGACAGTTAAACCAAATAAAACATAAGAAAATACCTTAAAGTCAATATGAGCAAAAATGTGCTCTAAGCTTGGGATAAATGTGTATAAGACCTAATGGTCATACCTATACCTTATTTATATGTTGATGAACATATTAAATCAATTACTAAAGAAAACCAAGCTTGAAAACAAGTTAAAACACAAAAAGTGCTTTAAGGAGTCTTAAAGCACGTTTTTGAAAAATTGTCTTGTAAATGAGTTTTGAATGGCTAAATGTCCATCATTACTCTTTAATTAACATGTGTACTATATAGTATCACATTTGGGTGGCCATATTAGTGGGAAATCAAAAATTTCACTTCTATGTGCCTTAGTTTGTGAATAGTAACTTTTATAAGCTAGTTTGTAACATATAATGTTATAAGTAATTAAATGAGTCATCAAAGACTATTATACCCCTAAGTAAAGATGGGGGCCGGTTTTTCATGTGTGACTCACCACATTTGAACAAATAAGTAAGTTAAGTAATGACAAAGCAAAAGTACTATTTGCTTTTAGCTTAAAATATCTCCAAAAGCAAGTGTTATCTTCATTCTCTCATTCTTTCCTTCATCTCCCACGGTGGTCTTCTTCTCCCTCCTCTCTCCATCGGTTTCCAACAGACCACACTCATTCTTCACCTCCCTTCACTTGTAACTTGTGATTCCCTTGGCCAAATCAAATTCCAAGACCATATTTGTCTTAGTTAGGTCAAGCTCTACACTTCCCTCTTTTTAAATCTTCAAGAACTCAATTTTGGTGCCATGGAGATTCACCATTGAAGGAGCTTGAGCCCATCTTTTCACATATTCTTGTTCTCCTTTGCTTCAAGGTAAGGAAACTCAAAGAAAATCCATGTTTCCTCCATGTTTTGTTGTTGTCCGAAAATTCACCATTAATGGAGCTCTTATATTGCCTTGTTCTAGCTTCATTTGAATCTTCCAAGGGCTAGGAGGAGTCCTCTCTTGATACTTATTCAAGTTCTCTTCCAATTCCAAGGTAAAACAATTACCTTAATGTGTTAAAACTATATGTGTAACTAGGGTTTACAATGAGGAGAAGCATAAAGCTTGAATACTCATTATGTTGTTTGTATAATGTTTAGAAGTTGACAAACAACCAAATACCCCACCGGTTTTACAAGGAAACAAGAAAGAAGTTTGTGAGGAAAAAGAGGTAAATAAACTATCTCAATGTAGTTTAAATGCCTTAGGAAAATGAGCTTGATTTGCTTGATAAAATACCTAAGGAGCCAATGGTGAGTGACCTAGTAAAATGTTCTCAAGGAGACTAGTAAAAGAACATATGTTTTGGTGTATGTATTTGCAGGTCAAAGGCATTATTTATGTGGGAAATTCAGTGTTTAAGGTTATGCAATTTAAGGGCCTAAGAGCCATGTTATTTAAGGGCCTAAGTGCCAAGCAATTTAAGTTATGCACTATATTGTGATGTAGTGCTTAATGTGTGAAGTTTGTGTATAAAAATGTGTTTGATGGATTTTAGGTGTTTTGAATGAAATAAGGTAAAAACCTGAGTGTTTGGATGTGAGTATATACAGGAGAAGCTATGGCCAAATTTGGAAAAATGTGTGAGAAGTTCTAAGTGTTCAAGTGGTTTTGGTGAACTAGGAAGTGTTATAGGTGAACAAATGTTTGCTTGTGAAGAAAACATGTGTTAAGGTGATTTAGAGTGATGCAAGGATTTAGGTGTTATCTTGGAAGTTCTAGGAATTCAATGGGTGTTTTGTGAATGTATTAAAGTCTTGGAGAAGTTTGTTTAAGGTTTAGGTAATGTTGATATTCAAGGAATAAGTGATGTTTGGCAAGATGTAAAAAGGAGATTTAGTTAGTAAGAAAATAATGCTTAAGAGATGATGTTAAGATGAGAAGAAAGTGTTTTGGGATAGTAGTTATAATAGGTGAGAAACACCATTTAGGAACCTAGTACAATGTTGAAAGTGTTAAGGAATTTTTACAAGGAAATAAGTAAAGGTTTAAGGAGTTAGAAAATGAGTTTAGTGGATGTTGTATGTGGATATAAGGTTACCAAATGTTGATAGGAAACATTAAGAGGCCTTAGGAGAAGTTTGGTGAAGAATTGGTAAAGTTTGGGTAAGTTTAGAAGGCGACCGACCCAGGGGTCCGACCCAGTTTTGGGTCGGTCGAGCCTCTGTTAGATGTTAGGAATGTGTTCGGTAATGGTCCGACCCAAAAGGGTGGGTCGGACATGGGTCGGTCGGTCAAGTTTCAAAGGAAGAAATGTTCGCACATGGTCCGACCCAGTCGAGTGAGTCGGACGTGGGTCGGACGGGCATGATTATAAGGAAGTAAAAGGGTTCTGTAATGGACCGACCCAGCTGTGGGTCGGACGGTGGGTCGGTCGGACCAAAAACATGGTTTAAGGTTATGAAGTGATATGTGATGATGGGGATTGGTAGGTAATGATGTTATAAGGATGTCAAGGACATGTTAGGGGAGTTTTAATGACCTAAGTGGGTTAAAAGTTGTATTAAAATGTGAGAGTAAAACAAGTTAAAAATGTTAAGTTATGTAACTAAGTCAACGGGAAAAAATTAAGCATTGACATTAAATGATCAAGCAAGCCCCGGTGTTAATGAAAACACGTGTGATGTTAACAGTTGTTCGAGAATTGCTCGAGGAACATAAATGGACAGGATAAGTGGACTCCGGTGACAGGTATGGTTTTCTTGCAACCTGTGTCCTACCGGATTACACCGGCTTGTATGCCAATGTGTTTTTCTGTATGTTTGCCACGTTGTAAGATAAAACATGTAATGAGTTTACAGTAATTCATATATGTGGCGTGTTCAACTCCGATACCATTTAACCTCGGCAGTGTTAACCTTAGTTAACTGAGTCTAGGATCACATGAGAGTTCGGTATTCGGGGTAAACGACCCGAACCATGGGACGTACTAACCACGGCTATGCGTGTGTTAAATGTGTGATATGTGTATGTGAATGTAGGGATCTCCCTTGTGTGTCTAACACCGTTGTAATACTGTATGATGTGTAGAAGTGATAGACTCCATAGTGGGGTTCTAACTAATATCTAAAGTAAGTATGTACTGACAGTAGTGAGGAATCCGGTTTGGCCGGTCGCGCGTTGTTTGGGAGAGGGTATCCTTCCTAGCCTTACCCTTCTCTTTGTTATGGTTGTTTCCCTCACGGGTTATGATCTCCCATTAGCTTACTCCAAAGCTTGGCTATTCTGACTTATGATCGGTTTAGGGGGAACATGTGCTTGTGTGGTGTGTTCGGGCCTCCAAACCCGAACCGCCTTAACTTAAGTTACTCGTCCAACTATTAGGACGGTAATGAGTGTTGTTGTTATTGTATAATGAGCTTATCATGAGACTGGCAACATTCTCTAGGCTCACCAGTGTGCAAACAATGTTTGGGTCGGTTCCTAAGCGAACCATTCCCGTTGTGTTATGAGTTTTGTTGTGATGCAATATCCATTGCGGTATTATGTTGCGTACGTGGAAACGTGCAAAGTGTTGTTAGGTGTTGTATGTAGTGTATGTTATATGTTGTATAATGTGGATTGTGTGGATCATGGATATGATTCCCAGTTTGTGATAAGAGGCGTTTAAGGATAACCCGATTTAAGGGTATGTGTCGTCTATTAAGGAAGTAGCTCCATTAGAGGAGGAACACTCTAGGGATGATGAATACCATGAGTGACTTATTAAGTAAGGATATATTATCCGTTTGTTGAGCCCGTTGAGGCGAATGATTATGTGTTGTGTGTTTACAGTTGCATGTATGATTTAAATATAATCAACCGCATGCTAAGACGACAATTAGTTGTGCGTGGCCCGGTAGCATGTGGGCTGCGGGATTACCATACCAGCAAAGGTGCTGAGCCCCTTGGGGCCACCCCTTTCTCTCCTTTTCCTGTTTCAGGTACGAAGTGCTGGAAGCCGTTCGAGAGTAGGACGGGTAGTCATTGTACATGGGTAAACTTTTAAGTGTATGTATAAGTAGGTGTAGTAAGACCGAAATTGTTGTCGGCAACAGCTTATAAATACTCGGTATAGTTGATAAGGTGTATGTTGTTGTTATTGTTAATGGAAAGGGATACTAATGTATAGTTGCTCGGGAATTTAGCCCATCAGACCGGTACATTGTGTATGTATTAGCCTTGTTAGCCACGTGGGTGGCTAACGGCGTGTAACACCAACAAGTTAAGTAATGTGATGAGGTTGTTCTTCCGCTGCAGTTTGTTGTACGTATGTTAATGGTGGATGGGGTGTTACAGTGGGTGTCTCCTTCATAGCGAGGATTTGGCCCCGAAGATGCAGGTAATTCTTGTTTAATCCCATAAGGAAAATGTATTAGTTCTTCCTCCTCTTTGCGCTTCACCAGGAGATCCTTTGATTTGCAGCTGGAACAGCAATCACATCCTTCTTGTGGTAAAGCAAGTTCATACTCCGCCCATACATCTCGAAGTTTCATAAAGTAACGTGTAATGGACTCTTCTCCTTGCTTCAAGTGTGAAATCTGACCTTTGATGGCATGTAGCGTAGCTAAGTTCTTTTTCTTGAAGTGTTGGCATAGCCATCTCCAAAATTTTTACGGATCTTCAGAGTACTTTATACTTCGCCCTATATTCGGTGCAAGGGGGAGATAATCCAAGAACATACTAGTGAATTTGCCCGTTCCCACACTGCGAATCGAACAGAGTCTTGAACGTATAGGCGAGTTATGGTTCCTTCCACGAACCCTAACTTGTTTTTAGCTCTTAATGCCCTACGCATTCCCCATTTCCAAGCGAGGAATCCTTCTCCGATAAATTTTGTAGTCAACGGTTGCCCCAATTGCTCTGCGGTGTGAACATAGAGAGGGTCGTTTGAGTCGATCGATGTCGAAGCACTACTCGTTGCCTTCTTCCCGTGTGAGCCATCACCAATTTGTTTTTCGATTTCACTCATCTTTTTTCAGCAGGAACATAGTATCTCCTCTTATACCATGTCAAAATTCGATAAAAGAAACGTGATTCTTGTATTGATCGAGAGAGAAAATCAGAAAGTACAGACTAGTTGCTTTCGGAGAGTATATCGAGCTTCTGTTTTTACAGTGGAAGGGGTAGATCGAGCACAGGGAGAGAAGAGGGGATCGAACCTGACAAAATAGAAGACTATACCGGACCGGATCAAATTACAACCTCAACCTAGATACAAAACTAGATAAAGAGAAAATTACATCTGTAACACTTTATCCTAGAATACAGTCTAGCGCTAATAATAGAGAGAAAAAAATAGTTGATATGACAGTTGATATATGTGACATACAGTGGGAACAAACTAGCTGATCAAATAAATTCGTCTGATAATCTAACAAAAGAATGAGACCATATCCCAACTCCTTATTACTTTTTTTTAAAAAAAAAATCTCTATCACTACTACTATTTTTTGTTAACACAATTCATCACTGATAGTAAGATTTTGCCGCGGTTTCATCGTACATAAGTGCGAAAAAGATTATATTGTAGTCGACTAGTCGTCACACTATTGGCATATTGCATGACGAACTCATATTAGAATAATACTTGCCACAAAAAACAGGCTTGTGATTAGAATAATCGTATAAGTTAGTCAAGCTCTTGTTTTTTTATGCCTTGTGGAATTTGTCGTATATTGTGTCATCCCAACATCACTACTTTTGGCATAATCTGGAAGCAAATTATATATATAGACCCGTTTGCTTGTAAGACTAATAAAATCATCGACTACTGAATGCGACATATTATCTTGTCTTGTATAGTCACCTTATCTTTTCTTTTTAAAATCAAACTTGGGATATCGCATTACACATAATCAATTATAACATATTCTACAAATCCGAAATACAAGTTTTCATAATCTTCAAATGTGATTTCCTTTTCAAATGTGAACATCAGAGAAAGCTATTAAACATCTTTGATACTAACATAGTAGGGAGATTAACTAAGTCACTACTAATATTACATACAATAGAACTTAGAGAAGATCAAATTTCTAAAGACTTAAATCTCATCAGTAGTCTCCTTATCTTCTTCTTCAATTCAAAAAGAATTTGGTTAGTCTTCTCTTTAACATTGTCAAGGGAGATGCAGAGAATCACTGTTTTATGTTATAAATATGTTATTTAATATACTATAAAATACCAAAGTGAACGAAACATTAGTATATATAAGATGGGAAATTTCATGAAATACCACTATATTTTTGGCTAATTCATGAAATGCCACTAAAAAAAAGTTACAAAATGCCACTATATTTTCACAAAACTTCATGAAATGCCACTATATATGAAAAAAAAGACAAAAATACCTTTACTAGTTAACAAAATACTTTTAAAGTTCACAATATGCCCTTAAGCGTTAAAAAATTTAGAAAAATTCACAAAAATATCCAAAAATATGATAGAAATATTCAAAATAATAATATATAAATATAAAAATATCTAAAAATTATAAAAATATCTAATAATTTATAAAAATCAAAAAATGAAAATATCATAAAATATTAAAATAAATATATTTCATTTTTTAAAATTTATTCAGTACCACAAAAATAATATTGTATTCTAAACAAATAATTTACCAATTAAGTACCATAATTTATACCAAATAAGTACCATAATTTTTATCATACTTTTTTTATTTTCTATCAATTTACATTATTTCTTCAAAGTAATTAATTAATTATTTTATTTTTTTGATAAATTTTAAAAATTAAAGTTTTAATATAATAATTTATTATAAAGAAATAATGTAAATTAATAGAAAATAATAATTAAAAAATGTATGGTAAAAATTATGTTACTTATTTGGTATAAATTATGGTACTTAATTGGTATAAATTGGTAGAAAAATTGGTATAAATTATTTTTTTAGAACACAATATTCTTTTTATGGTATTGAATCAATTTTTTAAAATGAAACATTTTTGTTATAATATTTTATGATTTTTTTCATTTTTTTAATTTTTTATAATTTTTTATAAGTTTTATAACTTTTTTGAATTTTTTGAATTTTTATAAAAAAAATTATAAGTTTTATAACTTTTTTATAATTTTTTATATTTTATTGTATTTTGGATATTTTAGTGAACTTTTGTAAATTTTATAACACTTAAGGGCATGTTGTGAACTTTAAAAGTACTTTGTTAACTAATTGAGGTATTTTTGTCTTTTTTCCATCTATAATGACATTTCGAGTTTTACGAAAATATAGTGGCATTTTGTAACTTTTTTTTTAGTGGCATTTCATGAATTAGCCAAAAATATAATGGCATTTCATGAAATTTCCCAAATAAGATTTGTGTTTGAAATGAGAGTTCAGGTACTTGGTACATAAACTACATCCACTTTAAGGTAACTGATTTATATGTAAATTTATAAAAAAACATAACTCATAAAGCTTCGTTATCAATCCATATTTATAGGAAGGAGATGAAACTCACAATTCAGCTGTGGGACCCATTATTCTAATCATCATCCATTTTATAAAAAATAATTAAGCTTCAAACATAGATTATGGGGTCGTTTTGTTTTGAGCTTAATATTTGGAATAAACCTTCAAATACAAGTTTGTGTTAAAGTTGATTGTAGTTAACTAATGATGGTTTGACATGTGTGCCATAGTCAACTTTTTAAGATATATGAATGTAAATAGATCCAATCAAAATATGACTCTTATCCCACACTATTTTAAAAAGCAGATTAATCTGCTAAAGCTCACCAAAGAACAGGGCCTATAGTGAAATGTTGGTTTCACCGGCGTTTTGAGTAGATCAACAATCTCCACCCGATTATGTCATCCATGTTGAGAAAGGAGCCTAAATATAAGCAATAGTAAATATATATATATTCCCTATCCCATCTAATTAAATATGTCATTTGATTTCAATATTTAAAAATAATATAATTTTATAAATTTAAATTATATTTTTAATATTAAAGGGAAAAAGGTGTCAAAAAATAAAGGGAAATTTCATGAAATGTCACTATATTTTTGCCTAATTCATGAAATGCCACTAAAAAAAAGAAAGTCACGAAATGTCACTATATTTTCCGAAAAGTTCATGAAATGCCCCTCCGCCTGTATGGACGTTAACTTTTCGTCCAATGTCAGTTTTTTTTTTGTAAAATGACCTTTTTCCCCTAAAAATTTATGTCACTGTTCAACGGCTACTTTTGGGTTCCAACGGTCACTTTTTCGAAAAATTTACGAAGTACATGAAATGCCACTACTACTTTTACGAAAGTACACGAAATGTCACTACAACGTTACGAAAGTACATGAAATGCCACTACTATTTTACGAAAGTACATGAAATGCCCATGTAACACAAAAAACGGCTATTTTTCTGTTTCTAACGGCTAGTTCTTCATTCAGATCCCCTTTTGTGCTATAAAAACTCATTGTAGGGTTGTATAATGTCCATATCTCTTCCATACTCACCCATAGCACATCAAACATGTATCCCCCACATACACAACCACAATAGAAGGGAAATTTCAAACAATACATTGCAAGTGTAGAGTTCCAGCAACTCTCAAAGTTTCATACAACCGAAAATCAGCAGGATTCACTTACTATAATTGCTGGAACTATGGGTTCTTCAAATGGTGGGCACCGGTTATGGAAGATCGATATGATCCCCTCTTAACTTCTCAACCCGAGAGTACATCACAAACAAATGCCACACAAGTTCAACAAATATAGCTCAGTTAGTGGTGTAATTCACCAACATTGGCCAAGAATCAGTTTTTTTTTCGTAAACCGGCCAAGAATCAGTTTTTTTTTCGTAAACCGGCTAAGAATCAGTTAGATATCACTATAAACTTGCACATTAGTTAATACGTGAAGCTTTTACGTACCAATAATAATATTCACATTGTATTATAGAATAAGTACTCTAAATTAAAGAACTAACCCTACTTTATGGTCATTACCAGTGGCAACGGCGGAACATCCACAGTTCCACGCCAGATCAATGGGCAAAAGACCAAGAAGGCAAACACTGTATATATGGTATTCCTGTAATTATTTTAATTTATTTTTTACATGTTCCTTACTTTTCTTCTCTTTTGCACAATTAAATAATACCTTAACATGATTACACAAGAAGAATATGGCCGTAAATCACAATATTCCTTGTGAAATAAAACAAAAAAAAACGCCTAGAAACAGTTCTTTGAGAAACATGCTCTTCTAGTCTCTTTCCTTGCACGCCATGCATTTTTGATTTACAGATCCGGTGATGATGTTGATAATGATGTTTGCCTCTAGGTCATTAACGTGTAGCTACCGGTCGAGTTTCAGATGTTGCTCCATTATTCATACTCTCTTGGTTCCAACAAGGGTCAATTGGATGTAGATTGTAATCATCTGGTTTGAGTGCTAAAGCGAAATCCGGTAAAGTGGGTGTTGTCTCCATGATTCTACACTCATGTCAAAGGTTGATTTTGCCAAAACAAGCACAGAGGGTCATCAAAACTCAATATAGTAAACAAATTTATAAGATGTAAGTTATCAAACTTTTGCATAATGTACAAAAATACAGCCGCATAAAGTACTAAAATAAGTAACTGGCCCCACATCAAACCCAAATACAGTGTATTTTGAGAGCTTCGTATGAGCGCATGTATTGTCACGTTTCAAAAAAGCTAACTGCCTAACGAAATGACTTTTAGAGGCTTACCTTTCAGAAGAGTACAAATCCCTGTTGATCCGCACTTTGCTTGAAGTGTCTTTCGAAATCTTCTCTACTATATACTTCATAGACAGCAGGTCTTGTAGTGGACATTTGTTGTGTGGGATTTGTTTGTGATGTACTCTCGAGTTGAGAAGTTAAGTGGGGATCATATTAATCTTCCATAACCGGTTCCCACCATTTGAAGAACCTACAATTCCAACAATTATAGTAAGTGAATCCTGCTGATTTCCGGTTGTATGAAACTATGAGAGTTGCTGAAACTCTACACTTGCAATGTATTGTTTGAAATTTCCCTTCTATTGTGGTTGCGTATGTGGGGGATACATGTTTGATGTGCTATGGGTGAGTATGGGAGAGATATGGACATTATACAGCCCTACAATGAGTTATTATAGCACAAAAGGAGATCTGAATGCAGAACTTAGAAACAGAAAAATAGCCGTTTTTTTGTTACAGGGGCATTTCATGTACTTTTGTAAACTAGTAGTGGCATTTCATACTTTCGTAACATTGTAGTGGCATTTTGTGTACTTTCATAAAAGTTGTAGTGGCATTTCATGTACTTCGTAAATTTTTCAAAAAGTGACCGTTGGAACCCAAAAGTAGCCGTTGAACAGTGACATAAATTTTTAGGGGCAAAAAGGTCATTTTACAAAAAAAAATCTGACATTGGACGGAAAGTTAACGTCCATCCAGGCGGAGGGGTATTTCATGAACTTTTCAAAAAATATAGTGACATTTCGTGACTTTCTTTTTTTAGTGGCATTTCATGAATTAGGCAAAAATATAGTGACATTTCATGAAATTTCCCATAAATAAATGAAACACACTAAAGTCAATAGATCTAGTTGCTCCTTCCTACTCCCCATAAACCGAAACACACTAAAGTCAATAGATCCATTGGTCCTTCCTACTCCCCATAAACCTGAAAGAGACAAAGAAAATAAAAAATCAGATAAAAAGTTTATAAAATATATACACTTTATTTAAGAAAATAATAATATCAATTTACCATCAGATGTCAAACCCCGGTAAAGTAATATTCTCATGGTTAATAGCAAGTTGATCATACAGATAGACATTTCCGTTGCTCCCCTGGGCAAAGGTACACAAAGCATCTGTGTGCAGAAGATCACCGTCATTATTTAATACTAATTTAACCACTTCAAAAAACCTACAAATCCATTTCTCTTTGTCCCTACGCTCTTCCAAAATGTTAGCAATCTTATTGAAGACAATGGCATTCCCGAACGCTCCCTCAAAGATCCCTTCATATGGCACTACACCCTCACTCAGTATGAACTCCGCTGCCTCACATGCTGCCTGTTTGAAATGTTCATCTCCATACACCTACCAAAAACATTCAGTTTTTTTCATGTGAAATAATTAGTTGGTTTTATAACTATACAGAATTTAAAAGGGAATAAAGTTTACCTCAAACGCTTTAACTAAAGTTAAAGTTATTCCAGAGCACCTTCACTCCATAATGCCAGATCATTATTGGAATTTTCTGGCTCTATATTTAGTGGATAATTTCCATTGGGCCCCCTTTTACTAATCATATGGGTTAATGTCTGCCTAATACACATATTTTCTTCGATGGATAAATAGTCTTTAAACTCCATTAAAATTTTGATAACGCCTGCAACACCTCTAACACAACCAATTTCCAGCAGTCCACTGCTTGACTTAAAAGCCATGGGCCATTCCCTTTTTCCAAGTGTTGATCTGCCACGCATAATAATCTGACTGGCTTTGTTTGCTAGAAAGTGACCATCAATCACATCTGCCCTTATATGAGTATTAATGAAGAGACCCCCATATACATATCCAGCCCATCCGCTTTCCAATTCGTCTAAGTCAGAATTCTCTCCTCCCAGCTGGTCATTTAAAACCCATAAAATGTATTTAATAAAAACAATAAAAATATAACTTAATATAATAACTATAAAAGAAATTACCTCCATAAACCTTTGCACATAATTATCATCCGGTAGGTTAAGTTTTGAGTTTACCACCGCTGCCAGTGCCAATATACCAACACGACCCCTAAGAAAACCTAACTGTATAATTAAGGGAGAGTGTTAGTCTCTCTATTAAAAAAACAGAAAGAGAAAAATTTTAGAACCATACCGAACAGAGTCTCTAGATGGGGATTCTAGCATCATCAACTCATTTACTTTAGTGTCACATATTTCAATATAGTTTCTCGAAATTCTTAACTCCTCCAAGTCTCCAGTGCGGATAAAGCTGTTGTATAACATTAACGAAATGCCCAGAATACCTTTTAAAATAAAGTAGCGAGTAAGAGGACTACCCACATCTGGGTTGATATCAGCATAGTTGGATAGAATTTGTATAAATATGAAAAGAAAAAAAAAAGAGAAGAACGTATCAATAAAACAATAAGGGAGTAATTGAAAAGAAAAAAAAAAGAGAAGAACGACTATAATCGAAAAGAAAAAAAATAGAGAAGAACCACTATAATTGAAAAGAAAAAACAGAGTCTCTGTACGGTTATTAAGGAAAGTTTTCTCTCCCTACAATAACCTTAATAATCGTAGGTGGATCAGTTTGAAAAATAAAACAAGGGAAATTTCATGAAATGCCACTATATTTTTGCCTAATTCATGAAATGCCATTAAAAAAAAGAAAGTCACGAAATGCCACTATATTTTCCGAAAAGTTCATGAAATGCCCCTTCGCTTGGATGGGCGTTAACTTTCCGTCCAATATCAGTTTTTTTTTGTAAAATGACCTTTTTGCCCCTAAAAATTTATGTCACTGTTCAACGGCTACTTTTGGGTTCCAACGATCACTTTTTTGAAAATTTTACGAAGTACATGAAATGTCACTACAACTTTTACGAAAGTACACGAAATGCCACTACAACGTTACGAAAGTACATGAAATGCCACTACTACTTTACAAAAACTACATGAAATGCCCCTGTACCCCAAAAATGGCTATTTTTCTGTTTCTAACGACTAGTTCTTCATCCAGATCCCCTTTTGTGCTATAAAAACTCATTGTAGGGCTGTATAATGTCCATATCTCTCACATACTCACCCATAGCTGCAGACATTAAATTGTGAGTGGTTTAAGTGGTGTAATTATTAAAAGAAAGAAAAGAAATTAAAACCCAAAATAAACGTCGGGCTGCAAACAAATCCCGGTCGCAGTAGTATAGTGAAATGTAAGCGACCGGATATCGAACCACGGGACTAATGTACATATTATAGTACCTAAGCGTGTCACAAAGAGGGGGGATTAATTGACTTGTTAAATATAAATAAAAACAGTTAATAAAATTAACTAAGTAAGCAAATTAACTAAACGGGACTCTGGTTCAGATTAATATTATCTGCTCTTTCATGCTATTCCTACTGGTTTAATTATAATTGTCTGGCAAAATTCCTTTTTAAAATATCTTAAGGACTAAGTCATAGCCTCATAAGAACTCGTTTACCAGAAATGCCCGGTCTATCAGGCTTCGAGCACTCTTATGTAAACGGACGTTAAATTCGAGGAAATATAATTGCATCTGAAAATACTAACTCATTAAATCATAATAGAGCTTTCTCCAAATTTATGTCTTAATCAACCTATCTATTTATCACCTGGTCTGATCAAAATAGACTTAGCAAGCAATTTAATAAATTCGCGAGATCTATTAAAAAGGCGAGAGAAGAGCTTTAAGCGTAACAAACTTCATTAAATTAAAACCAGTAAAAACATTGCATAATTAATACAGAAAATAATAATTATTCCCAAAGCGTACGTAACTAGCCTAACATATTAAATAGAGTAACAGAAACAAGAATGATAGAAATCATCCGTAATCACTCCGTCTCGCTCTGCTATTTTGTGTATGTAGGCTAGAGGTGGATTTAGTGGACTGTAAAATAAATAAAATGGAGAAGGCGGAAGGAGAGAAATGAGATGGTGCGTGAGTTGGAACTCCAGAGGAACCACGGAAGGAGCCTCCGGAAGGACACTTAATGAGGATGAATTAAGCTGGTATTTATAGAGGAGGATGAAGCACAGCAGCAGCTTCATTGATTAAGCTCGATGATTGCAGCTCCCCATTGATTGCAGCTATTGATTGCGCAGGGGACAGGGCTGAATCGCGTGCGTGATTTCTGGTAGGCGCCGTCTCAGGTTGCAGAGCGAGTTGGCTAGAAGATAACCCGTTGATTTCCTACACATTTACACGCGTCCGCCTGATAAGAGGCGGTCTCCTCTGTATGTTGTCCGCCTGAACAGAGGCGGTATCCTCTGTCTCAACCGCCTCGCGGTTGTATCTCTGTCGTCCGCCTCATATGAGGCGGTACTCTCTGTAATGTCCGCTCGATAAGAGGCGGTCGCCTCTATCCCTTCCGCCTCGCGGTCTTCTGTCTCACGTCCGCGAGATAAGAGGATGTAGGTATATATTATACATATATATAATACGAGTATACTAAATTGAATCGGCTCCAGATTTTTCGTTATAAGCCCGTTTTACTCGCCGTTTGTTGCGTTGGGAAGCTTGTGAAGTAAACTACTTGATTCCACACTTTTTCCTACATTTAATACATAAATATCAATTCATATTAAAACATAAATCTAGGAAATCATAAGATAAGTGAGAAATATTACTTAAAATACTACAAATTGTAAGGTAATTAAACCCTTAAAAGTCTATATATTTCGCACTTATCAATAGCACATCAAACATGTATCCCCCACATACACAACCACAATAGAAGGAAAATTTCAAAAAATACATTGCAAGTGTAGAGTTCCAGCAACTCTCAAAGTTTCATACAACCGGAAATCATCAGGATTCACTTACTATAATTGCTGGAACTGTGGGTTCTTCAAATGGTGGGAACCGGTTATGGAAGATCGATATGATCCCCTCTTAACTTCTCAACTCGAGAGTACATCACAAACAAATCCCACACAACAAATGTCCACTACAAGACCTGCTGTCTATGAAGTATATAGTAGAGAAGATTCTGAAAGACACTTTAAGCAAAGTGCGGATCAACAGGGATTTGTACTCTTCTGAAAGGTAAGCCTCTAAAAGTCGTTTCGTTAGGCAGTTAGCTTTTTTGAAACGCGACAATACCTGCGCTCATATGAAGCTCTCAAAATACACTGTATTTGGGTTTGATGTGGGGTTAGTTACTTATTTTTGTACGTTATGCGGCTGTATTTCTGTACATTATGCAAAAGTTTGCTAACTTACATCTTGTAAATTTGTTTACTATATTGAGTTTCACTAACCCTCTGTGCTTGTTTTGGCAAAATCAACCTTTGACATGAGTGTAGAATCATGAAGACAACACCCACTTTACCGGATTTCGCTTTAGCACTCAAACCAGATGATTAAAGTCTACCTCCGATTGACCCTTGTTGGAACCAAGAGAGTATGAACAATGGAGCAACATCTGAAACTCGACCAGCAGCTACTCATTCATGACCTAGAGGAAAAAATCATTATCAACATCATCACTGGATCCGCAAATCAGAAATGCGTGGTGTGCAAGGAAGGAGACTAGAAGAGCATATTTCTTAAAGAACTGTTTCTAAGCAATTTTTTTTTGTTTTATTTCACAAGGAATATTGTGATTTACGACCATATGCTTCTTGTGTAATCATGTTAAGGTATTATTTAATTGTGCAAAAGAGAAGAAAAGTAAGGAACTAGATTTCCCAATAGTTAATCATGTAAAAAATAAATTAAAATAATTACAGGAATACCATATACAGTGTTTGCCTTCTTGGTCTTTTCTCATTGATCTGGTGTGGAACTGTGGATGTTCCGCCGTTGCCACTGGTAATGACCATAAAGTAGGGTTAGGTTCTTTAATTTAGAGTACTTATTCTATAATACAATGTGAATATTATTATTGGTACGTAGAAGCTTCACGTATTAACTAATGTGCAAGTTTATAGTGATCTAATTGATTCTTGGCAGGTTTACGAAAAAAAACTGATTCTTGGCCAGTTTACAAAAAAAACTGATTCTTGGCCGGTTTACGAAAAAAAACTGATTCTTGGCCAATGTTGGTGAATTACACCCCTAACCGAGCTATATTTGTTGAAATTGTGTGGGATTTGTTTGTGATGTACTCTCGGGTTGAGAAGTTAAGCGGGGATCATATCGATCTTCCATAACCGGTGCCCACCATTTGAAGAACCCACAGTTCCAGCAATTATAGTAAGTGAATCCTGCTAATTTCCAGTTGTATGAAACTTTGAGAGTTGCTGGAACTCTACACTTGTAATGTATTGTTTGAAATTTCCCTTCTATTGTGGTTGTGTATGTGGGGGGATACATGTTTGATGTGCTATGGGTGAGTATGGGAGAGATATAGACATTATACAGCCCTACAATGAGTTTTTATAGCACAAAAGGGGATCTGAATGAAGAACTAGCCGTTAGAAACAGAAAAATAGCCGTTTTTTGTGTTACAGGGGCATTTCATGTACTTTCGTAAAGTAGTAGTGGCATTTCATGTATTTTTGTAACGTTGTAGTGACATTTTGTGTACTTTCGTAAAAGTTGTAGTGGCATTTCATGTACTTCGTAAATTTTTCAAAAAATTGACCATTGGAATCCAAAAGTAGCCGTTGAACAGTGACATAAATTTTTAGGGGCAAAAAGGTCATTTTACAAAAAAATCTGACATTGGACGGAAAGTTAACGTCCATCCAGACAGGGGCATTTCATGAACTTTTCAGAAAATATAGTGGTATTTCGTGACTTTCTTTTTTTAGTGGCATTTCATGAATTAGACAAAAATATAGTGACATTTCATGAAATTTCCCAAAAATAAATAAAACTGTAGAAATGAGACCGAAGGGACTCCCTCTTTAAAAAATATAGATTTTGACATAATTTTTTGTTGACAGTAATGTTTAACACAACCAAATGAAAAAGTAATATTTTGTTAATTACATCATTTTTTAACTTTTGGTGTACAAATTTCTAAAACATGTACTCCATTGGTCCTAAATTGACCGTCTTGTTCACTATTTGGACATGTCGTTAGACTTTAATATTTAACACATAAAATAAAATAATTTTGGAAATAAGTTTTGCAAATGATTTGATAAACTATACATTACAAAGTTTAGTTTTATGAAATTATTTTATTTTATATGCTTAATAATGAAGTGAAAAAACGTGTCATAAAACAAACAAGACAATCAATTCAATATGGAGGGAGTATATTTTCAAACAGAGAAATAAATATGTCAACTCAAGAGGTATCATCTAGATGTGGCTCTTTGGTAAGAGTATGTCACTGCCACATTATTTTAAGAACTATGTCTACTTTTTACCAACAAAATAGAACCTATTCCTTAGTTTTTAACTCTGTATTTGATATGTCATTTTACTTTTTACTTATTAAATATTATAAGAATACAACTCACTAATCTTTTATTATTATTACTACTATTTTCAATAACACACAAATAATCTTAACTTAATAGTTTATTTATGATTAAAATTTATTATATTTTTGAAACAAAAATAAATAAAATATATATGATTAAATGTATTCACATATATTATTAATGAATTTTTTTATTACTTTAGCATATGTTAGAATATGCTTATTAATTATTACAAGAACAAAAATATCCATCCATAATTATTATTGTACAGTAATAATATAAGACATGATCATAACTAATTATTTTAGGGAAAATCCACGATATACCCCTGTTTTCTTTCGTAATTCACAATATACCCCTGTTGGTTTTCGTAATTCAACTTTAAACATGCTTAAATGTTGTCCAAAATTGATGAAACTTTACATGGATAATGCTAAAGTGTAATATTTTGGTCCAATATCAAATTTGATGTTTTTTAAGCTCATATGTTACATGTGGGACCCAATGAACATGTCATAATTTTCATTGGGTCCCACAGGTCATATGTGAGCTTAAAAAACTTCAAATTTGATATTAGACCAAAGTATAATACTTTAGCATCGTCCATGTAAAGTTTCATGAATTTTGGACAACATTTAAGCATGTTTAAAGTTGAATTACGAAAACCAACAGGGATATATTGTGAATTATGAAAGAAAACAGGGGTATATCATGAATTTTCCCATTATTTTTTTAGGATTAAAATATTATAATGAATTTTAAAATAAATACATTGTTACATATTATAAATTTTAAGTATATTTTAATACTCCCTCCGTTCATTAATATCTGTCGTTTTAGGATGTGATTCTTGTTCAAAAATATCTGTCATTCTAGCTTTTTGACACACTTCTTTCCACTTTTACCCCTACTATTCAATATAAAAGTATATCTAAATGGAAAAGTAAAAAGTAGGGGCACATGCGTCATTGTCCTACTTTTCTTAATAAGTGTGCAAGTTTCTAAAATGACAGTCATTGTTGAACGGAGGGAGTATTATATTTTTATATCACTAAATAAGTACTAATTGATCTAAAATATATATTAAAAATATGAAAATTATAATCAAGATAGATCTTTTCTTAAAAACTTTGATATATTTTAATTTATTTATATTATTATTAGTTTTTAAAATATTAAATTTTTATATTTAATTACTATTTATCATATTTTGATTTATTTTTCCAAGATACCTACTCAACATCTGCATAGAGCATCCACCGTCATCTTGAGTTGGCGACATGAGATGCAAACGTCAAAAGACTGTTATGCGCAGGTCTATAGACTATAGGGGTATGGTCGGAAATTCAGTACACATACAATCAATGTGAGAGTAAAACAACGTTGGATCCATTCCCAACGTTTGAACATCCACACGTCTCATTCGTGGCGTTTGCGCCCCCGTATGGTATCCCACAAACTACACAAATCCAAGTCAACTGTCGAACAGGCCAGCGGATACTCTTCATATTCGTGGCGCGTGTTAGAGCGATGAAATCGATCGCGTAAGTTACAACAAAACTGAACCTATTCATTCAAGAGCCAGGCGGCCGAGGAACTGTATAGCGTTGGGAGTGCAGTCACCACTCACACTCAGCAGTATTACAGAAGAGAAGTGAGTAAGGAAAAAGTGGAAAGAAAAAACAAAAGAGGTTGGAATTAGAAAGCATTAGTAGTGTCACTTTTGTACCTTCTCCTTCACCACTTTATTTAATTTCAATATTTAACATATAAAACAACATAATAATTTTATAAATCTAAGTTTTATAATAGAATTATGGAGTTAGTATATAATAAGAGCGTGTTTGATGGGGCCAAACTAAACTTACACCTATTGTGGTGGGGACCTGTTTTGTTGTTTCTGCTGTTCTGTGATGAGAGAAAAGGACGTTAATGTGGAAAAAGACAAAAAAATCGAGGTGGAGGATATAGAGAGGTAGCCTAGACAGGGTGAGTGAGTGAGTGACGTCCAGTTTAAATAGTACAATGGCGAGGTGGTGTGGTGGTGGACTGGTACAACAGTAAGCGGTTTTGTTTTTTTTTTTTCTTTTCTTTTACTCCTGCTTTTTGCTTTGCGTTTTCAACTTGGAATTAGTTCTGGGATTTTAATGCCATCTGGTCTGAAGTCTTCCACTCTCTCTCTAGAAACTCACTCTGCAGCTGTCCTCAACAACAAACCCAATAAACGGAGAGAGAAATATAGATAGAGAGAGAGAGAGAGTTGAACAAACACAAGATGAGAGAGGTATTATTGGTCGGGAGTCTCACCGGAGGAGACATGTTCAAGTTCATCCCAACAGCTTGAATTCTTGCTGCTGTCAGATCCCAAAAAACAGGTTTGTTCTTCTTTCTTCTTGTTCCATCTCTTCAATTTCTCTCTCCCCCACTTGTAAGACCTTCCACTCGTCGTCTTTCCCTTTCCTCCAATCTCCTTACTTTGCATCGTCAATATTCATCTCTTCTAACTGGGTGCTTGTCTCCCTCCAGACTCGAATCCGATTCCTTATGATTTCCCCATTTCCGTGCTCCTGATCTCTTTCTATCTGTCCTTTTCTTCCTGAATCCGATTCCCATCTCTCTGTGTCTCCGCATTTACTTTCGAACGGCTTTTACGGATACCTGATTATTTTATTACCTTATAGCTTTCCCCTTTTTGCCATGGATTCCATCTATTGGTTCCCTTTTGATTGTTTCTATGGGGGTGCATGTGAAGGTATTGGGATCGTTGTGACGGTATGATGAATATTATAGGTGGGAAAGTGGATATATATATATACATTCTTACTTTATTCCCCTCTCATTTCTGGTAACATGTTCACTTTCTATGTATCCTTATCCCCTTAGCCCTGCCCGATTTGTGACTGTGTTCCGGTTTCCTTTTCCAGCGTCTCTAAACTCTTTCAGCTGGCTTTTAGGGTACTACCTTCTTCTTCTGCTCTTGTTTTCTTACCATTTTAGTTGGGAATTCTTTGCTCTTTCAAGTATCTTTGTTTGATACCTTGGTTGTTGTCCCTGGCTGACCGACCTTTTGATTCCTTACTATTTTTAGTACTGATTTAGTTCAACCAGGTTACTTTTTTGGGTGTGATCATATTTATCTGTAAAAAAGTCACCGCGGCAGTTGATTTTTTTTAACCGTTGATGGTTAGTGGTTGGATATTGGTTTGCCGAAATCCAAATTGGAAACTCTGTTTTCTCCATTCGTCAATAAATTTACCCTGTAGACCTTTGTGATTAGCTTTCTTAATTTCTCTGTTTGCCATATTTCTTGATGGGTGTACCATCCAAACTAAGGGGTATTGTGGTAGAAGTAGAACCCGTCGATCCTTATATAATTCTTTTCTTGCATGTGCTTTTTGTGGCAAGTACTACCCATTGTTCTAGCAAACATGATCCAGCCAGGGAGCTTGGAAGATAAAATTCTTTAATATCTACATTTTTTTCTTCTCTTTTTTTTTAATCTTAAATCTCCCCAGGATTTTATTTTATCCGTCAAGGTGTGTTGGTAAGAAGGGTTTTTATGCTGTTCTGCTGCTGCTTTCTTATACGGTGTTAAGGCACAGATGGTTTCTTTAGCATGCACTGCATTTAGTGTCCATGCTGAGTGAATCTTTGTCCTCTCATTGACTTGTTGGTGATTGGGATTTAAATTGTGTCACCAAATCATATCTTTCTACCTATTTCAGATTTTTTCGTGGGCGAACATATCCGTACTGATCATTTCTGTAATCTTGTGAAACCCCATCGCAGCACATCCAGTATACTTATAACCGAGCAGGATCATATACACAAATAAACTAGAATTTGTAGGCGTGTTATAATGCTTTCTTTTGAGGATTATTTTATTGGAGCTTGATTTAATCCATACTGAATTTTATATAATCAAAATCCATGGTTATACACCATATTTGTCAAATGGTGTGGCTAGCTAGATTGCGCTTTAGTTATATTATATGCTGTTGGGATAGTGCTTGAGCAATGAATTATAATCTACATTAACATTAACTCTACTAATTACAGTATCTAACCTGTCATTATTGTTTATGTTTGTCTTATCTTATGTTCTTTTCAGTACTTAGGAGGAAGGAGACTGATAGGTGTTCTTAGTTCACCCCAAATTTCTACATCCTTGCCTCAAGAGTTCACATCCAATGAAAAGGTGAAAAGCTAGCTTCTCTTGAGGCCATTAGAAGGATCTACACTTGCCAAAGAAAAAAATCTCTGAAAAAAAGTTTCAGTTCCATCCACCAATGTCCCAGCTTTACATGAACTACGCCTCCTATTGGAACCCTCATCATGATCAGCGGATTTCTTCAGATCCCTCTCCAAAGAACTTCTCATTGACAATGGACTCTTCATCATCTCAAGTGTGCCATAAAGTGAGAAACCTTGACCTTCAAATTCAGGAGGACTCATCTTCAAGCCAGTCAACTCAGTCTAACCATGACATCAGGGGAGGAGGTCGTGGAAATAATTCTCAAGACCAGTGCAACTCCTCGGAATCAGGTAAGCTCCATAACCCTATAAATTTTGTCCATCAGCCATCTTTGCCCAAGTTCTCTACCATGAGTGAACTGAACTATTGTCTCATTAAGTCCCTGCTGCTCTTTTCATTTCAAAGGGGAAGGCCGGCGATGAATGTGTGCACCATGTTACTGTTTTAGTGGGTGACCCTAATAGGAATAGCTGATCATTCGCAAGATAGTGTTTAGTGTTGATACTATTTTGAAGGATTCGTTGGTGCTGACGTAGTGTGTTTGGGTTAGGTTATAACATATTTCAATCATTTGATGGCATTTCTCCAATTGCAAGGTCAAGAAGTGAGCTGTGGCAAGAGTGGTGATCAGGGGCATTGGAAACCAGTTGCAGTGGCAGGCAGCAACCAAGATGCATCGATGAATCCACCTCCTCAGGTTGATTACAGCCAATGCAGCTAGATGCTGTGATTTGAAGTTACGTTCAAAAATATTACTCAAATCATAATGTGTTCTCCTTTGTCCTTCAGGCTTGTATGCCTTATCCGTATGCTGATCCCTACTTCAATGGTGCTCTAGCGGCCGCATATGGGCCATCTACTTTAGTAAGTCTGTTTGCTTCCTCCTCTGATGATTTCCAGCATTTACTGAACTATGTTGTCCCAATATGATAGCACAGCGCATGTGTTTATACCAAGTATGTTCATCTCTGGGTAATTATGCAAAGACTCTAATTCTTTCACTTGCTATGATCACCAGGTTCAGCCTCAAATGGTTGGTTTTTCTCCTGCTCGGGTTCCGCTGCCTTCGGGTATGACAGAGGATGAGCCTATCTATGTGAACGCCAAACAGTACCACGGGATCCTCAGAAGAAGGCAGTCTAGGGCAAAGCTTGAGGCTCAAAACAAGCTCATCAAAGTTCGCAAGGTAAGCTAGTCACATATTTTTTTTGTATAACCTTCAAATAATATATATTTCCTCAAGTAAATGCTCAATCATTTGAATTTCTTATTGTAGCCGTATCTGCATGAATCTAGACATCAGCACGCCATGAACCGAGTTCGAGGCTCTGGTGGCCGCTTCCTCAGCGTGAAAAAGCTTCAGCAGCAACAACAACAGCGACAAGATCATCTTCTGAGTTCATCTACCCCTGCATCAACTTCAGCCTTTGGCTCTTTCTCTGGCTCCTATCCCAACCCCATGGCAACCCCTTCGGGTCCTTCTTCAGGACTAAACCATGGCTTCAACTTCACGGATCTCTCTTCGCGCGATAGTCAGTTCTCGGGATTTATGAAGAGTTCAACCGTTTCAACCACCCAGCACTATGCTAATATCGTTCGTTAAAAGGTTTAGCGGGGGAGAACGTATACACGGCAACGTATACACGGCGGTGGTTCATTTTCCCCTGGCTTTACCGGGCAATTCATCCTTGGCTTTGTTCCTTTTTTTAGTTGAGAAATTGGCTTGTGTTACATTTGGTTCTAGGTCCGGTACGGTCCCTGCGCTTATCTTATTTACATTGTCCGTTTTTAGCTGATGTAATGGTGTACGAATTGATGATATTGCGACTTTAAGAGATAGCATTACACATTGGAAGTAATCAGGAAGGATCGAACCTCGGAGGAGGAAAGATCGATGTGTGAGTGCTATTTTTACCTAGTTAGTTGCTCGTCTTCTTTTGCTTAGCTTGACAAAAAAACCCTTGACTAGGGGAGGATACTGCGTTCTATCATATATTCGACAAAACCAAACAGCAGTTCTCCCATTCATAGGGTGGTATATGGGTTCACCGTGTGCTCTCAATTTCTTTGACTTTTTCTTCTACTTCAATGATTTTGACAGGTCCATTCTTTTGTATTCTGAGAGCTTGGTAGCTAATAGCTGATTGAGTTGATATGAATGACTTATTTGAAACTGATGATTGTGTAAAAACCAATATAAATAATACTATTTGATGTGCGACGTTTAATCGTGCTAGGTTGCCTTGGAGGCAAGGTTGTGAAAAACGCGGGCCTATCAAAATACAGAATACAGGAGTATCGATACGAGTGAGACTGTAGTAATGTTACAGAATACACATTTCCTATATATATATATATATATGTCCCACAAAACAGAAAAATATATATTGTTGAAATTAAAAAAAAATCCTTATGTACTACTCCCTCTGTCCCATTAGCAGTGTCGATTATGCTTTTGCACACATATTAAGAAACTAACAAAAAGTAAAGGAGAATGTGTAACTCTATACACACATAGAAGACACCATTTTGGGACAGAAAAAAAAGACTGACTGGACACTGGGCATGGGACGGAGGGAGTATAGTATAATCTAATACTCACTTAAATCTGACAAAGAATCATTTGTATCGAGCGGTTCAAACTCAAAATCTCAATTAGGAGTGACTGTTAGTTCGGTCAAATTCTCTTCATAGCATGTAAGGTTGTAAATTTTGGGTTTTGGGTCAGGTTGACTTAAACCCGAACCCGATCTGCTCATGTTTCACCTCAACCAGAAACCGACCCAAACTCGAAACGGGTTATGATTTGTCAACCCAAAACGGACCCGACAATCCAAAATTGACCCGAAATCAGCCCAAAAATAAAAATACTATACTATCAATACAAATTCTACACAAAATCACCCAAGACAACATAACATAGCATATAAAACCATCAAACATAAATGGTTACATGATATGTTTAGGGTTATGTCACATAACTATAAAAATATATATTATCTTTTCTTTTAAAAAAAATTCGGGTTGCAGGTTAAAATCGAGTTGGCAGGTCAAACCCAAAATCGACCCGGGGTTTTAGCAACCTAACCTGAACCCGACCCGAAAATATTTTCAGGTTGAAAATTGCATCCCAAACCCGTGTTTTAGCGTGTCGGTTTCAGGTCGGATTACGGGTTCATGCAAGATTGACAGCCCTAGCATGGGTAAAATTTTCATTGTTATCCATTTCCTTAATTCACACATCATCCGAAAGAATTTCTGGACGGGCTAAGCAATCTTCGTCACCTTTAGTCTTCTTAAGACGTTTCTGAAGTAGTTTTTTTTATTGTATGCCACATATACCAAATCATTCAAGCATTCAGATGTCAATCTATTGTGTCTCTTTCTATGAATCTACATAAATTTATTTGGTTAAAATAAATGTAATATATCAAATTTAAAATAATCCTGTAAAAAATTTACGGTATGATATTATTACCCAATTAAATGTACTCCAATTAGTTCACATACGGAAGAAGAGCAAGTAAGACTTGAAACCTTCACTGCAAATGATTTGAGTTCCTTAATTTCATCTCCCCACGTAATCCACCAATCAACTACAATAGAAATATTAAAATTACAAAAGAAGTATGATAAATGATAATGTATTAGAAACTTTATATGTATGATCACTTACAACGGGTTAACTGATGAACAACTTCTTGAGCAAGCTTGAGCCCAAATTATCCCTCTTTCTTTATGAAGCTTAGTTGTTGTTTTATTGCTTGAGATTTATTCAAATTTTGAGATTAATTTTATCATGCAATTAACTAACCCCTTTTTGATTTCTGAATGAGTACTACATTTATTCGCTGCATATTGGAATTGTGGATTCAAAAAATAAGCTGCTGCATGCAAATCTCAATGTAATCCTCCATGTATCTACATAGGAGTTATTATCATCCTTCGAGTATGAAGCTATCTCCTCCTTAGCTTCATTATTCGCTCCGTAAAGAGACCCCATCCCATGACCTTTTTCTCTATATGCCAGTCGTAACACCCTAACAAGAGGCGTTGTTGTTTTCAAAGCATAAATGACATTCTGCCAAATAGTCCATCCATTAAGATAATCCTCTTGACCTCAAGACCATCATCCTTTTTTGCTAGTGTACATCCTGCCCACTCAGTTGATGCATTTGCTCCAATTGTTCACGTAGATCCACCAAGCGTTTAAGTGTCAAGAATCTAGTTGCAAATCGTGTTGCTGCAAGATAGACCAAATCCTTCTTCGCATATTTTCTCATTAAGGCTAATACCCATGAATGGTTATAAATGAATGATATAACCTACTAACACAACAAGTTAAAATAGTTAAAACAGTGTTGCAACATACTTAATGTAAGAACACATATAAATAATTAATAATTACCTTCTTAGCTTTTGTCAATACTGCTTCATGTTGAGATAATTTTTCAATGTCTTCTAAAATTAGATCCATGCAGTGAGCATCACATGGAGTCCAACAATCCCTTTCTCTTCTCCATTAATAGTTGTCCAATTTTCTTGTAATTTGAAGCATTATCAGTCGGAACTTGAACAACCAGATCCCACTTCCTCAACAACATCATCAAGCAAATTGAAAATCAAATTGGCATCTTTCACCACATCACTAGCATCAATTGAATGTAATAACACATTCTCATATGGATTGTTGACAACAACGTTTATCAATTGTCATCCCCTCATGTCTTTCACCCATTAGATAAAATAGAGACACCTGTTTCTGCCCATGTTTTCTTTACCTCGTCCATAGACATAGCAACTTCTTGTACTTCACCTTCTAGTAGAGTTGTGCTAAGTTCATGTCTGCTCAGTGGCTTATATCCAACACCTTAATTTCCAACAACACGCATCATACTGCAGTAAGAGTCACTTTCTGCAACATTGAAGGGAATCACATTGCTGAAGAAAAATCTAGCAACTTCACGATCAACAACATCACGTTGATCTTTAATTGACATGCCAATTTTTTTCCTTTGTTTTTTCTCTCACCCATCATCTGACTCTCATCATCACCTTAGGATGGATAACTACAAGCAAAGCCATCAAACATCTTTTTTCCTTATATTTTCCAACACACTTCCTCCACCCAATGAATCCTCAATATGTAACTAAAGGTAGTGCAACGATCAATGTTCTCCTCTCTTAGTAGTTGATTGATTTTCTTTGTCTTCTCATTTTTTTTGAAGAATTTCTCGTATTTCTTGTTTAACAAACGTTGGGACTTTATTGCATGGTGCGATATCTCCTTGTACACCAGCCAGATGTAATTACAATCTCGAAACACCACCTCGGTGTTTGTTCCCACAATAACGATAACGAAGCAACCTTTTACCACCTTCTTCGAGTTCATCGACATGAATCCAGGCTATGTCTCTTTATTTTACTCATGTTGTACAATTATTACAACAACGAAACAATATATACAATCACATAAACTTAATTAAAAAACCTATATGATTATCCAAATTATTAAAATAAATACATATTATCTAAATGTATATTTATAATTTAAATATATAAATACTAATTTACTTTTACACTATATAATGTAAATATTATAATCTATAGTTTTATCATCAATTCATATAAAATGAGAATCGTTTAAAATAATATATTCCTTTATAACGATTCACACTTGATAATCTGAAGTATCAATAAAGTGAAAGTTCTTTGTATTTAGGGTCCGTTCGTTCGTCGCGAGAGAAATTGGGCGCCGCGTCCAAGAACAGAAATATGCACGTGTCGTGTAGGTATTGTTTTTTTAATGGGTCCCATTGTCAGTCTCACACGATTAGCTTTATGGAAACACAGGTTTACTTACGTTTGAAATACAAGAGCATTAATGCTCTGTTCGAACGGAGCCTTAGGAACCACTGCATTGTAAATATTATTAGATGTATTACAAATATAGTAGGCTTATTATTTACAGGATGTTAGGATATGTCAATATGTGTAAATCTTAAATCTTCTTATAAGTTAATTTTCTAGAAACCTTACATAATTTTAGCATATTTCTTTTCGGTCGATAGTTTTCTTTTCTTTAGTCGATAGATTTAATTTTCTTTAATCAATAGTTTCCTTTTCTTTAGTCAATAGATTTATTTCTCTTTAGTCAATAGTTTCTTTTTCTTTAGTCAATAAATTTATTTCTCTTTAGTCAATAGTTTCCTTTTCTTTAGTCTATAGATTTATTCTCTTTAGTCAATAGTTTCCTTTTCTTTAGCCTATAGTTTCCTTTCCTTCTTCTTCACTCTTCTCTTTGTACATCTGTATAAGAGCACGTCCTGCTCTTTTCTTCTTCAAGCGTGAATAAGAGAGTACAAAAACTTTTCTTTCTCGTGTATCCCACTCCACATTTCTACATGGTACCAGAGCAGGTTTTATCCTGCTTCCTCGCTTCCTAATTTTTTTTCAGTAATATTTACTCTTCACTACCATGACGGCATGAGTGGAAACTCTGCGACTCAATTAGAGGAACTGTTGTGATCATTCACAGAAGCCCGAGGAAGGCACACCAATGTCGTCGACACTTTAGATCCGACATATGTACATACGTCCGATCATCCCGGGATGATAATCACGGCCAAATTCAATGGATTAGGGTTCTAAACCTGGAAACACACCGTTCTGATGGCGTTAATGACGAAAAATAAAATCAGCATGATCGACGGCACATTGGAAAGACCTGAGGACGATGAAGTGAAATCAAAGGCTTGGGATCGATGCAATGGACTGGTTATGTCCTGGATTCTCAACGCTCTAGACCAGAATATATGTGAACCTTGGTTTATCACAAAATAGCCAGAGAAATGTGGAGTAGTCTCCTGCCCAGGTACGATCAAATTGACGGTACTAGGATATTTAACTTAAAGAAAGAGTTGTGTGATTTGGACCAGGGAAATGATTCTGTCAGTGTATATTTCACTAAGTTCAAACGAATTTGGGATGAACTAGCTTCTGTTATAGATCTATCATCTTGCAAATGCTGTAAATGTGGTTATGCAGTGAAGGTCAAGAAGATATTAGAAGAGGACAAGGTTCTAGATTTCCTCATGGGTTTAAACGATTGTTACATAAACATTAGAGGTAATATCTTAATGTTGTCCCCTCTTCCAAGTTTGGAAAATGCTTACTCCCTCATCATGTCAGAAGAGAGACAGCGTGAAAGTAGTAAAAGGAAAAAAATGATGTTGATCGAAGATTTATCAATGCTGCGTATGGAGGAAATAGACCACATCAACAGTTGAAATGGCAACAAAATAGAAAGGGGAAAAGGCAAGAAGCATAGAGAACATTGCTCCTATTGTAATAAACAAGGACATAATGAAGATCGATGCTTTGAAAAGCATGGGTACCCAAACGGTTGGAAACATGGAAAGGTTAAAAGAATGGGAACTAGCGCCAATGTTGTTGCTGGCGAGGAAGCTGCTGCTTCACCAGTTCCAGGAATGTCACAAGAGCAACTGAGCATGTTGGTGGGCTATCTATAGAAAGTCAGTATCAGACATACTGAGGAGAGTTCTACTTGCAATTTTGCAGGTAAACCTTCTCCTTCTTTAAATCAACATTTCCGCTATAGCACTGCTAACAATCTCAGCACCAGAAACCATGAATCAGACATTTGGGTTATTGACATCGGTGCCACGGATCATCTCACCGGAAAAGGAGATTGCTTGAGAAATGTCAGTAACATAAAAGGCAGACACATCGTCACCTTACCTGATGGAACAGTCCAAGATGTCAAAACAATTGGAAAAGTTTTGCTCTCTACAAATAGTCTTCTAGATAATGTCCTTTTTGCACCAGATTTTAAATGCAATTTATTGTCAGTTAGCAAGTTTGCTAAGCAATTTAACTGCATCATGGTGTTTCATCACGGTTACTGCATATTGCAGGACCTGACATTGAAGATTAAAAGGTTGATAGGAAGGGAGCATAATGGCTTATATTATCTGGACAAACAAGGATTAGAAGATTTTTTTGAGGAGCACAAGACATTACAGGAGAAGAACATATCTAATACTTGTAATGTAATAGCCAATAAAGATGTCATTTATTGGCACGATAAACTTGGACATGTTCCTTTGCAAAAGCTTGTTGAAATATAAGTAATAGGAAGAAAGGATATTCCATTGAATTTTGTTTGCGATGCTTGTAACAGGGCAAAAGGACATAGACTTCCTTTCCCTCTATCTGATAGTAGTAGTAAAGAATGCTTTGATTTACTGCACATAGATGTTTAGGGACCTTGCTCTAGAGAACAATGATGGAAGCTTATATTTTCTAAGTATTGTTGATGATAAAATAGAACTTTGTGGACTAAATTAATGCGGCATAAGTCTCAAGCATTTGAATATGTCAAAGACTTTATAGTTATGGTTGAGCGACAATACATGAAGTAAGTTAAGATAATTCGAACCTATAACACTTATGAACTTGGATCATCTAAAGAAGGTGCTAATTATTTCAAATAACTAGGGATTATCCATCAACGTTCCAATCCTTATACACCTCAACAAAATGGTGTAGTTGAGAGGAAACACCGTCATTTGTTAGAAACTGCTCGTGCAGTATTTTTTTCGCTCAGGGATTCCTCTAAAATTTTGGGGAGATGCTATCCTCTTTGCAACTTTTGTCATCAATAGACTACCTTCCTCAGTTCTCGAAGGAAATAAGCCCATATGAGATCTTGTATAAGAAACAACCCAAATTAGAAGTTTTGAAGACATTTGGGTGTTTGGCTTATTGTACAAATGTCCATCAGCACAAGAAGAAATTTGAGTCACATGCGCATAAGTGCATCTACCTTGGCCCAAGTCTCATTGGTAAAGGATACAAACTGTTGCAACTGGATAATGAAAAGATCATATACAGCAGGGATGTCAAGTTCTACGAATTTCAATTTCCTTTCCTTGAGCAAACACGCTCTGAACATCATACACCTGTTTCTAATTTTTTGGACTTCACTGATGATGAAGACTACACCACTCAGCCTAGCATAATCCCTCAAGTCCCAGACCCTACTAATACAGATCGTGATACATCTGATGCTACAACACCAGCCAACTTACCAAATATCAATTCGTTTGACAGCAATGAAAACAACCATGTTCTCTATGAAATCACTCTAAGAAGGTCAAATAGACCACGTCAACAACCAACTCGACTAAGAGATTATTTTATTGGAGAAAACATTGTTCAAGGTCACGGTGCAGAGGCTTTTACCACAATTTTAAGCAACATACTAGACCACCAAAAGAAAGGAGAATGTCTAAATCTATTCTAGCTCACGATATCACTCCTTCACCGAAGAACAACAATTGCTCTTCTAGCTTTGCTGGTCATAACCTAGTTATTCATGCTAGGGAGATTGTTGAACCAAGGACCTATAAGCAAGCTAGCCAAAGTGAGGAATGGCGATTAGCTATGGCGCAAGAAATATCAGCATTAGAAAATAATGGAACTTGAGAGATTACAACTGTACCGAAAGGGAAGAAGACTATAAGTTGTAAATGGATTTATAAGGTGAAACTTAAAGCTGATGGATCTCTAGAATGATATAAGGCTAGACTAGTGGTTAGAGGATTCACTCAGAAGCACGACATTGATTACACAGACACCTTTTCTCCTGTTATCAAGATGACAACAATTATATCTCTTATCACTATTGCAGTAAAAAGAGGATGACATTTAAGTCAACTAGATATCTATAATGCCTTCCTCAATGGAGAGTTACATGAGGAGATATACATGCAGTTGCCTGAAGGTTTCCCAAGCACGGATCCCAATATGGTTTGCAGGATTCGCAAGTCTTTATATGGCCTGAAGCAAGCCTCAAGACAGCGGTATGCCAAGTTAACCACTTTCTTAGTCTCCCAGGGCTTTCAAACATCGGCAATGACAGTTCTTTGTTTTTTAAATGCACCAAAAATACAACACTCTACATTGGAATTTACGTGGATGATTTACTCATCTGTGGTGATGATTCAGTTGCCATTCAAAAACTCAAGCGCTCTTTGGACGAAAAATTTAGAATTAAAGACCTGGGCACATTGAACTTTTTCCTGGGAATGGAGTTCATTCACACAGATCGTTGAATAGTTGTTACTCAAAGAAAGTTTGCTCATGAACTTCTTGAAGATTTCCATATGCTTGACTGTAAAGCAGTAGCCAGTCCACTTCAAGTTGGAACCAAATTCCTCCCAGATGATGGTGAAGTATTGTCAGATCTAGAAGTTTACAGACGACTCATTGGTAAGCTCAATTATCTTACAAATATCAAACCTGACATTTGCTTCAGCATCCAACTGCTCAGTCAGTTCTTACAAAAGCCCAACACTAGTCATCTCGAAGCTGCTCTCCGTGTTCTTCAATATGTTAAAGGGACAATCACTAATGGCATTCTCTTGAACAACAGACCTAATTACAACCTAATTGCCTACTGTGATTCAGATTGGGCCTCATGTCCCATATCACAATGTTCTGTTAGTGGCTTTTATATTATGTTTGGCGGTACACCTATCTCGTGGAAATTAAAGAAGCAAGCCTGTGTGTCCCTTTCTTCTGCGGAGGCAGAATATCGAGCCATGAGAAGGGTAACTACAGAATTGGCTTGGCTTAGCAGACTCTTACACGAGTTAGGTGTCCGAGAAGTCACACCCATTCCTTTGAAGTGTGACAATCTCTCTGCAGTGTTTATAACCAGCAACCTATCGTCAACGAACACACTAAACATGTTGAATTGGATTGCCACATTGTTTGTGAACAAATTCAGCAAGGTTTCATCACATTCCCAATACCATTCAGCTGGCTGACCTGCTCACAAAGAGCCTCTCTGGTGTCGACTATAGAGCTCAATTTCACAAGATGGGGATCTCCTCCATGAATTATACCAAGACTAGCCAGGACTTCTTCCTGCCTACTCTTGAGGGGGGTGTTAGATATGTCAATATGTGTAAATCTTAAATCTTCTTATAAGTTAATTTTAGAAGCCTTATATAATTTTAGCATATTTCTTTTCGGTAATAGTTTCCTTTTCTTTAGTTGATAGATTTAATTTTCTTTAATCAATAGTTTCCTTTTCTTTAGTCAATAGATTTATTTCTCTTTAGTCAATAGTTTCTGAAACTGGTTGGCGCTCTTGATGCGTCCCCGACCGGTCGTGGACGTATCGTGACTCAAATAAATTTTGATAGTTTAAGGAAGGACACGAGATAAACCTTAAACTGGAAACTCCATTTCGATTGAGAATTTACACACATGAAATTCACTCAATCTTCCTCGCTCCACACACGGACTCTCGGGACAGTTTCGACTTTACCCCTAAAGTCCTTAACCCTCACCTGACTATCGGCCTACGGTTCACCGACCGCTCCCTGACCTATCGGCCTATTAAATACCCAAAGTATTGGCACTCTAACCCAGTCCTCACTAGCCACCAACTCTCTAGTACTTACACACACTCTTGTCTGACTCACACTTGCTCAGATTGTATCTCTTCTTTTTATTCCGCAAGCTTGATTTACATAGGACATAAATGCTTATATATATACATGTTAGTTAAGGTGTAACTAACAACCTATGAATATGTAGACTCTATAAGTAGATTACTTCTTCTTCTATTATTATTATAATAGTCGCACCCTACTGTAGATTATCTTCCAACTTGATCTGGAGCTATCAACACACGTGTTGCCTTGCGATTGGGCAAGTTGGTGGCGCGTCTCCCAAGTGGTCGGTCACCACTAGCACACTTCAACTTGTCCGACCTTGTCTGGTTAATTAATGCTCATAAATGCTCTCTTCTGAATTTATTTCAGCTATGTAATGATGTTCATTAATAGCCTTTGCTTATCTTGTTATCTTGCACATTAATGAGCTTCTCCTTTTGTCGTGAGCTAGTTGCTTATGTTGGTGTGACACATCTGAGTGAATTTGTCGACGTTGCTAACACATTTCCGTCCTTGTTTAATGTCTGATGTATGAGATATGTGATAGTGTGGTTCTTGACTACTTGTGTGTTACTAGAAGTTCTCTGGAGCTCTCACAGACAGGTACCCGACTGGTTGGGCACATGTTGTAGGCTGAGTGCGCTTGCAACCTTGCGTGCTAAGCCACTTATTTACCTGTTTATCTGAATGATAAACTTGACAAACATGTTAGATAAACACCACAGGTTTGCTATCATCAAAACTAAAGGTCCTTGACTTAACAATTTCCCCCTTTTTGATGTTGGCAACCGATAAAATAATATGTGCTTTGACAACTCAAAGATTCAAAATTTTGAGAGGTATTCCTTCTAAGAAGAATTCCCCCTGAGTTTGTTAAGGGTTTAAAGTGAGGACAATTTTAACACAAAGTGACAGCTTTTATGTTATACTATAACCATAATAGAAATTTTCATTAAGATGATGCATAATACAAGGAAGATAGACATAGTTTCACAAGTACATATTCTTTCATTCTTTCCCCCTTTGCCATACAGCAAAATAGGGAGCAACTACACGACTTAAAATATTGTAAAGGTCATAACATTCCATAGAGTATAAACTACAAGCATGATCCAGATAATCTAGATAGAGTGACGTGTTTGGGTATCCCATTCATAATCCTCAGGGACAAATGGTTCATCCTCCGAAAAAGAAGCTTTGATCCAAGATGGTTTGGCTGTGGTAGGATTGATCAAAGGTGATTCAGCAGTGGTGGAAAGGTCTGACTCCTCAGAATCTACTGTGAACTCCATGCAGTGAGGAGTCCTGGTATGAGAGGGAGTGATACTTGAGGTTCTAGACCAAGCTGTAAATGAGTCGGAGTTGGGGAGTACATAGCTTTGAGCGACGTATTTCTTTGGATGTTTTGTGAACATGAGTTTTCGAATGGTGGAGTGAATGGTTTTCTCATTTGAGTTGTAGGAGCTTTGTGGTATTTGTGCCATTTTGTGAGAAGTGATATGATGATTGTGGGTGATCAGTGAACTGTGTAAGTATTTGTAGACACTTGAGGATAGACTCAACGATGATCGGTGAGTGGTAATAAATGAGGTGCTACGTCTTGTGGGCTATGTGTGTAGGCTTTTTAGGTGTCAAGTTTGGAGATTGGATTAGTGGAATGGATGGGACTAAATATCTTTGATCATTTTGCAATTTTTAATCAAAGAAGAGACAGCCAATACAATAAATATTTCACAAACAAGATAATCATTCAAGATAGTAAAAAAAAACAGATGCATTTCATTGATGTTGAAAGTGTTACTTGGAGACAGATAGTCAATGGTAAAATAAAACATCAATGGAAAAACAAAATCTAATCCTAGAGCTAGTTTCTCACAGTTCACTCATGTCTTTAAGAGACAAATAACGCTCAAGCTATATGGGAGTCTATAAAATCTATTGCTCCTTGAACCATGTAATGAACACTTGGTTCAGTGGAGACAGTCTGCACAACTGTGAGAGTAACTCTCACCCTCTTTAGGATATCCCTAGTTAAGGTATCCAGACTGGTCTCCGACCTGTCGTGGACCGGTGAAAGACTTCTTCTCTTAAGTCTTGATGCTCTAACAGTTGGGCGAGGCTCTGACTTAGAGTCTTCACTCTTGGTTGGCTTCTGAGCAACCACCAGCTGGTCTCCCTTTGTCTTGATCCCCATTTTGGACAACATCTCTGAGCAGATGTTGTCCTGAGCGGTGCGCACACTCGTGAACCTGTCGGTGTCCACTTCGTTTTGTTGTAGCGCCTTGGTCACTACTCCCCCGTGTACTAGACCTTGATTGACGTAGCGACTCTCCTCAATGGTGAGAAGAATCATTGCAGGGAGGTCTATTTTCTCCTTGGTCTTTAGTGCGTAAAGCAATCTCATATCTCTTGTATTGACGATGTGGGTGTTGGTTCCGTGGGGTGATGTTATGGGTGAGCAGACTGAAGAGCACCATGTATGGTATGGACATCTCTGTTGCAAGGAAATTCTTCATTGTTGCTCCTTTGTTGAGCAGTTTACCATCTTTCCTCCAAGGTGTCCTAGATCATTCCAAGTCGTCTCTTTTGAAGTGATCAGTCCTTCAAGCTCCAGGCCGAAAGTCTCGGAGATCCAAGACTTGGATATGTTGATGTCTGAACCTTGAACCCTCGAGATAATGTATTCATCGTCGTTGTCGCTTTGGAGTGGGCCAAGATGGCACATGTGCTCTTTGAGCAGCTCTGTATAGACGACGATGGTTTTTGGAAGAAGTCCACCCATCCTTGATATTCCAACAGCTCTTGGATCTCTCCTAGACCCATTTTGTTCATCCAATCTAGGTCCAGCGTCTTTGGCAAGACGGGACAGGACCTATCGTTTACATTTTCAGCCTTGATCAAGGCTAAGTCCAGCTCCTTGAGCTTCTTGATGCGCTTCAATGATTGTTGTGGTTGAGATTTGCCAACTGTCTTCTTGGCTTGAACGAGTGCGTCAAGCTCCTTAGTATGTGGAGAAGGGTGCATCTTTTCTTTGCCTTTGGCCTTCTCGGATTTATTTTGTTGCTTCACCGTTGGTAGAATTGGTGAGGATTCAGTATCGCTAGCACCTCCCTGACTAGTCTCGAGAGTTATCAGGGATCTGTCAGCGACTGGTTCCCCAGATACATCGATAAGCCTTGTTTCCTCCTCTGAGTCAGGCGCTGTTACGTCCTCTTCCTGATCTCTTTCTTCTGCTGCTGCCTCCTGGTGTGACTTTTCGTCACTCTATACCTCTTCATCATCTATCTGTCGAACGACAGCTTTGACGACCGCTGAGGGAGTGGCTTCCTCATCGTCTGTGAAGTGCAACTTACGAGTTGCTCCTTCAGGTGTATAGTGGGCTTTTTGTGGAGTTTTGTTGAGTTTTGGCTCATTTAGAGGTACGAGTTGTGCGAGTTACACAACTAGTTGTAGTAGTGGAAAGGTCTTGGTTTTTAGGGAACATTGGATTTTTGGCTTTCGAATGCTTGGTGGCGATTTTTGGAGTAGGAGAAGACATATTTGGATTTTCGGTAGGAGTGGGAGTTGGGAGTATCTTGGGTTTGATAATTTCTGTTTGGATGAGATGGTGAAGTTTAGGCAGGTGGAAGCTTATATAGGTTACTCTCTTCAATTGCAACTCTCCTTTGTCTGTAACTCTGCGCACAAGTTGATCTTCTACTCTTTGGACAGGCGGGGGGGGGGGGGGGATTCTCTATGTGGTGCTATTGGCCGCATGTCGGCCACTGCACAGATGAGGATTCCTTGAGTGCAACCTTGTTCTTGGAGCGGAGAAATGATTTTGGTGTCATGATTGATCAAAAATATTTCCGGAGTTTTATAACCTTTCGCTAGAGAAATCTTTAGAGATGCTGTGAGGCGAGGTTCTTTGCACTGATCTTCACGAATTTGTTTGTAAGAGAGAAGAGAAAATGCTCTGAGTGCTTAGAGAGATTAGAGAGAGTGAGGGCAATAGCGTGACAAGAGTAAAACTCCCATCGCCCTTTTATATTTTAAGTAACGGAGACCGCTCCTCGTCCGCTCGCTGACATGTCCTAATGGTACTATTCATAACGGGCAGCGGTCATGATGGTTGCCAGCGATCCATTGAGAAATTTTCCCGTTTCTATCCGTTGGACCTTCTCTAAACTAACCTCACTTGTTGTGGAAAATGACATATCTGTTTCAAGTAGTCGTTTGACATAACTTCTATGCATTAGACTGATCGTTGACTACTGAACGATATCATTATGGGGGTTGCTCACATGTCGGTGACCGATCATGGGAATTGAAAGATGATTTAATTGTGATCAATGAATATCATACCAAGATCATGAATAATCTTGTTGAATCTTTCTCTACTTAATGGCTTAGTAAAATGTCAGCTAGTTGATCTTCAGTAGAAATATACTTTAAACCAACTAATTCATTTTCACAACAATCTCCAGAAAGTGATGTCTAATGTCAATATGCTTGGTACGAGAATGATGTACTGGATTTTTGGAAATAGAAATAGCACTTGTATTATCATACATGATAGGTAACGAACCTGTTTTGACACCATAGTCACCAATTTGTTGTTTGAGCCATAAGAGTTGGGCACAACAGCTTGCCGCAGCTATTGATTTTAATTGTGCGGTAGAGATGGCTACACTTTGGTGTTTCTTTGATCCCCATACGATCAAACATGATCTAACAAAGTATGTTGTCCCTGATGCGCTCTTTCTATCCGTGATAGATCCTCCATAGTCTGTGTCTGAAAATCCTACAATGTTACAATTTGTGAATATGGGATAAAATAAACCAAGATTCATGGACCATTTGAGATAACGTAGGATTATTTTCACAGCTGTGAGATGACTCTCTCTAGGATCTGCTTGAAACCTGGCACATAAGCAAACACTATACATAATGTCAGGTCTACTAGCAGTTGGATATAGTAGAGAACCTATCATCTCCCTGTACAACGCTGGTCGACCGGTTGGTCACCAGTCGTGATGCCCATCTTTGTGCCAATGGCCATTGGTGTGTCAAACGGTTTGAAACTTTCCATTCCAAATCTCTTCAGTAAATCTGTTACGTACTTTTGTTGGGATATGATGATCCCTTCAGTGTCCTGCTTGACTTGAAGTCCTAAGAAGAACTACAGTTCTCCTAGATCACTAATCTCATATCTTTCTTCATCAATGTGTCAAACCTTTTGCAATACTTTTCATCGGAAGCTCCAAAAATTATATCATCGACATATACTTGCACACATTAAGAAATCTCTTTTGTTGTTGTTAACAAATAGAGTTTTGTCTACTTTACCTCTTTTGAAGTGTTTTTCCAATAGATAGGAGGACAGGCGGTCACACCATGACCTTGGAGCTTTTTTGAGCCCATAAAAGCTTTGTCAAGCCTAAGTACCATGTCTTTTCCTTCTTGTGTCTCAAACCTGGAGGTTGTTCAACATACACTTCCTCTTTGACATACCCATTGAGAAAGGCACTCTTGATGTCAAGTTGGAAGAGTTTAATTCCTTTGTGTGCAGTAAATGCAATTTGTAATCTGATGGACTCCATCCTTTCTACTTGAGTGAAGGTTTCTTGGAAGTTTATCCCTTCTTGTTGACGATATCCTTGAGCTACCAGACGAGCCTTGTTCCTGACTACTTCTCCCATCTTATTCAGTTTGTTTCTGAAGACCCATTTTGTGCCAAGTACTCCCTGATGAGTAGGTCAAGGCACAAGATGCCAAACTCCGCATCTTTCAAGTTGATTTAACTCTTCTTGCATTACCCTGATCCAATAAGAGTCTTGAAGAGCTTCCTTAATGTTCTTGGGTTTGATGGATGAGATGTCGTTGAGAAGGCCAAGAGATCACGAGTTTGCGCTCTGGTTTGAGTCCGTTGAAGATATCTGATATGATGTTCTCCAATGGATGATCTTTGTACAAAGCACGAGATTGATGAATGGTTGATGATGATAGAGGATCTTCGACATCATTATTTCCTTCGATGACCTGTTGTTGACCTGTCGGGCAGGTTTTCTTTAGTCGGTGATTCATCTTTGGGATAATCCGTGTGATCTGATCAGCTAGATTGAATCCAAGTCCTTCTTCTTCTTTGGGAATTTCCTGACTAATGTGAGCATCACCTCATCAAAGACCACATGTACCTTTCTTCTACCTTTAGTGTCTTTTGTTGTAAACTTTGTATGCCCGGCTCCTCTCAGAGTACCCAAGGAAGATAGATACATCACTTCTGGCATCGAATTTTCCTAGAAGGTTATTTTCATTGTTGTGGACATAACATTTACAGCCAAAGACCCTGAGGTGACTTATGTTTGGTTTTCTTCCCTTGATTAGCTCATAGAGAGTTTTGTTGAGTATAGGTCGTATCAGCGTTCTATTTGTGATGTAGCATGCATGTTTCACTGCTTCTGCCCAGAAGACCTGAGGAAGACTGCTCCCTAATAGCATGGCCCTGGCTACCTCTTGTAGTGTTCTGTTCTTACGCTCAACTACCCCATTCTGTTGGGGTGTTCTTGGTGTTGAATATGTGTGATTGATTTCATGTTGTTTACACATATCCATGAATTGTTTATTCTCAAACTCTGACCCATGATCAGACAGAAGATCCTTGATTTTGTGTTTGAGTTGTACTTGGACTTTTCCTGCAAAGACTTGAAATTTCTCAAGGACTTCGTCTTTGGAAGCAATGAAGAGTGTCCAAACAAATCATGAGTAGTCATCAACAATCACAAACACATACCAATTTCCTCCAAAACTTTTGATTTTCATTGCTCCACATAAGTCCATGTGAAGTAATTCAAGTGGCTTGGATGTACTAACTAAGTTCTTTGATTTGAATTAGGTCTTAGTTTGTTTGCTTCTAACACATGTATCACAAAGATTGGTCTCAGATTTCTTAATTTCAGGGAGACCTCTTACCAACTGTTTCTGACAAGTTTTCTTAATAAGGAAGTGCTAACATGCCCTAGTCTTTTGTGCCATCGTGTAGAGTCATCTATTGAAGCAGTCAAGCATGGAAAGATTTGACTGTCAAATCCTCTATAATGTACATACACATTTTTCCATCCTTTTCCCTTTACAACTCCTTACCATTTTTCTGATTTACTATGCTACAATGTAGGTGTCAAAATCGGGATTTCGGGTTTTGGGTTGAGCTCAACCCAACCCGCCCCGAAATAGTTTGGTCAACCCGAACCCCGACCCGAACCCGGAGCGGGTTGTTACTTCTTTACCCGAACCGGAGCGGGTTGACCCGAACCCGACCCGTTTTTTCAAATTTATTTTATTTTAATTTTGGATTATTATAAAAAAATATAATACATATAATTTAATTAATTTATGTACATATATAATCATATGTTATCGATTAAATGTTTACTTTAGTCATAAATTAATCATTAAATGACTAATTATGTCTTTAAATATAACATATTTTCTTTTTTAATTAAAAAAATTCGGGTTACGGGTTAGCGGGTTCACCCGAACCCGGAGCGGGTTTTCAATGACCCAACCCGAACCCGACCCGAAAATCTTTCGGGTCAAAAATCTCAACCGAACCCGCTTTTTACGGGTCGGTGTCGGTCGGGTTTCGGGTTCGGGTCAAGATGACATCCCTACTACAATGAGTAGAATAGAAATGAAACTATTACTTTATCGCAGATTTGAGACATAAGCAAATGAATTTAAAACCGCTAACTAAATTGACATTCTATGACATAATCTAACGTAAACCAACCTTAACTACATGATGATTTTCCTTTCTTATTGTCGCCAAAGGAACTGTTCCTTGGCTTCCTGACTTGAGTGAGAAGAACTTCATTTTGTCTCCAGTCATGTGTTAGATGCACCGCTGTGATTGTACCAGCAGGGGTCCATTCCCACTCGATCCTGCACTAACATGTTACACTAGTACAAACAGGCCTATTGTAGCCGTTGTTTTGGGTGTATCGCAGTGGTTCTAGAACGCTGTAATGAGGTGCGCTGCGATGGGTCTCGATCTACCTCGGCGTTTTTTGAACGCTGTAGTAGGTAACCTATGGAAGCGGTTCCTAGCTAACAACGCTGCCATAGGTGGGCTTCAGGACAAAAAAACAAACTATTGCAGCGGTTGTTTAGCTAGGAACAGCTGCCATAGGTGGCCTTAGGATAAAAAAACACACCACCTATTGCAGCGGTTGTTAGCTAGGACACACCCCTGCCATAGGTATTTTTTTTAAAAAAAAAAAGCCTGCTTCATCTTCTTCCTACGCAGCCGCTTCGCCAGTTCATGGCCGAGTTCTCTTCTCAGATGACGAAACGTGTTCCTGTTCGCCAGATCAAGTTGTAAAATTACCGTGAGTATATAGTGGAAGAGGCGACAACATGTTCTTTGTTCACCAAACCGTTGCAAATTACCATGAGATGAGAATATAGAGGCGCAACCCTGGTTCCTTGTTCACCAATCAGAGTTGTAATATTACGTAAGAGAGGCGCAGATATGAGAAGAGAAAGAGCACACAAACATATAGTTCTTGTTCACCAGTTTGGGTTGCAAAATTACCGCGTGAGAATATATAATGGAGGCGCAGAGCATCTATTCACCAGTTAGGGTTGAAAAATTACCGAGTAAAGATAAGTTCAGAATACCATGGGGAAGAGAAGAAGAATCAATGAGTGACGAAAGAGAGCGCAGAGCATGCGTACCTTGTTCGCCATTGACCGTGAGTGAAGAGAAGAAGAGAGCGCAGAGCTGTTCCTTGTTCGCGCGGCCATAAGAAGAGAGCGTAGAGCATAATTAACGTGGAGTTATCCGAGGAGAAAACTTTTATATTAAAACAAAAGTCTATGCCAGCGTTCCTAGTAACAACCGTTGCAATAGGCTAAAAAAACCAGGAAAGTGAAATTTTTAAAAAGATAACAGGGAAAATTAGTCTACTGCAGCGGTTTTATAGGAACCGCTGCGGTAGGTGATCCAAAAATTTTAAAACGTCCTATTTCAGCGGTTCCTCTTACAACCGCTACAATAGGGGCGCCACGGTAGGCCTGTTTTGTACTAGTGTTAGTGGTGTGGGGTTAGGGTCCACAGAATGGTTGGACCCAGTTCCACAAACAACCGTTGTTCTAGAATCATTTTTGACTACCCATTTTAGGCCTATACCTTTGAGTTGCCAGTACCCCATGAATCGTGTTTTATAGCATTTGGTTTCATGATGACCCGATTGTCTACATAGATGGCAAATACCTCTACGACTGGCACCCGCCCTGTCGTTTGGTTCTCCTCATGGGTGTCTTAGGAACAACTTCTAGTTTAGCATTGATTGTAACTAGTTCCTTTTCTTTTGCGTTAAGCGTAATAATCAGTTCATCGATTTCAGGTTGTTTTCGTAGCTTCAGCTTTTCATGAGCGGAGAGAATTTCACTATAGTCGATTTGCAATTTCATGAGTGCCCTCATGAGATCATCTACCTTGTTTTTGCCTGAATTTTTCTTTAATTCTTGATTTTCCTCCAAGAGTTCCTTGTTTTCATTTTCAAATGCCTCTAGTTGATCAACTAGTATGAGAGAGAACTTTCTAAGTCCTAGAAGTTCAACTTTTAGAATTCTATGCTTGAGTTTAGAGTAGTTTACCTTGTTTTGACCTTCTTCCTCTGATTCTGATGTGCCATTGTCTTGCGCCATCAGGCAAACTTCCTCAAGGCATTGATGAGCCTTCTCATCCTCCGAGATATCACTGTTTGAGGTTTGGTTGTCGTCGCTTAGTTAAGAGTCTCCCCATGAAGCAACGAAGGCTTATTTCCTTGGCCCTTTGTTAAACGATCGTCGGACAGGCTTCTTGATCTTGTCGTTGTCCTCTCGGGGTTGTTAAGGACAGTCTTTGATGTGGTGTCGGCGTCTTGAACACCCAAAACATTTGTCATTGTTTTTCTTCTGATCATCCGACTCCTTGGGCTCCTTGCCTTTCCTCATTTTATTTCTTATGAACTTCCGAAAGTACCTCTTAGCATAGAGGACCATTTCATCCTTGTCAGATCTCCTGACTCGGATCTTTCATTTTCAGCTACTTGAAGGGCTATGCCTTTTCCTTTATCCCTTGATGAGCTTTCCGAGTTTCTTTGTTGTAGTTTTAACTCGAAAGCCATTAGAGATCCTAGCATGTCTGCCAAAGACATCTTGGAGAGATCATGTACCTCTTGCATGGCGTTGACTTTGCTATCGAAAGAGGCAGGAAGAGATCTGAGGAACTTCCGAATTTGATCCTCATTTGAGATGGCTCTTCCAAGTACCAACATTTCATTGATGAGCTTGGTGAACCTTGTGTGCATTTCAGAGATACTCTCATTTTCTTCCTTTTTAAATAGCTCCCAATGAGTCAACAACAGCTCAATGAGGGTCTTTTTGATCTCATCATTCCCTTCATATGTGACCTCAAGAGTTTTCCAAATCTCCTGAGCCGTCTTAGCTGAGGCTACCTTGGAGTATTGTTCAGGCAGTAGTGCACAATGTAGAATTCTTACTGCTCATGCATTGAAAATCAGCTTCTTGATTTGATCATCCGTCATGTTGTCTACCGATATGTCTTGTCCTTGGGCATCTTGGAAGGTATATTCACCACGTGATATAACCCTCCACATCCTGGGATCATCAGACTTGATATGAAACTCCATTTTGTTCTTCCAGTGAGTGTAGTTGTCTCCATTAAAAAGTGGTGGTCTATTTGATGCAGAACCTTCTTCTGACGCTAGTAGGCTTGCATGAGTCATTATGATACGCTTCCAAAGTAGTTAGCTTTATAGAAGAGACCTGCTCTGATACCAATTGAAACTACCTGGCGCTCCTGATACGTCCCAGACCGGTCGTGGACGTATCATGACTCAAATAAATTTTGATAGTTTAAGGAAGGACACGAGATAAACCTTAAACTGGAAACTCCATTTCGATTGAGAATTTACACACACAAAATTCACTCAATCTCTCTCGCCTCACACACGGACTCCCAGGACAGTTTCGACTTTACCCCAAAAGTCCTTAACCCTCACCTGACTATTGGCCTACGGTTCACCGACCGTTCCCCGACCTGTCGGCCTATCAAATACCCAAAGTATTAACACTATAACCTAGTCCTCACTAGCTCACCAACTCTCTAATACTTACACACACTCTTGTCTTACTCACATTTGCTCAGATTGTATCTCTTCTTTTTATCCCGCAAGCTTGATTTACATAGGACATAAATGCCTATATATATACACGTTAGTTAAGGTGTAACTAACGGCCTATGAATATGTAGACTCTATAAATAGATTACTTCTTCTTCTATTATTATAATAGTCGCACCCTGTTGAGACATCAAAGTGTTGCAGAGATTGCCAATCACCTCGACAGATTCAATCATCCTCAGCCAAACACAAAGAGCGAGCTACTGCAAGAGAGCCCGTGCAACTAAGGAAACATCACAGACTCTCCCATGCCATTGCGAAAACTGAGGAGCGAACTCGTGAATGCTTCAACGCTGCAACGGTCATGCAACCTCCCCATTACATCTGAAGTTCGCGGCCCAAGTCAGGAGACCACCTAAGGATGTTGCCCACTCAGTTAGTTCCGACAATTTCGGAACTAACTCCCTCGACCCGTTGCTTCTAGAGCTAGTATAAATAATTATTGTAATAGTTAGTTTCATTTGCGCTTTTATTGAGAAATATTCCAGAGCCTAGAGAGAGAGAAAGAAATTATTTGTGTAAGTCAGAGAGAGAATACATACCATATTAGTTAGTGCAATCTAGATAGACTCTGCCTAGGAAGATCCTAGTTTTGCTACACTTACCATTGTTCCGATCAGAAAGTGTATTGGGTGAGTGAGTGAAAACCGCTAAGTAGATCTCCTCTACTTAGTGGACATTTGTAAGTTGTTTTATTTTGACCAGAGAATAAAATAACTTATTTGTGTATCTTGTTGAGCTCCACAGAGTCCATCTATCTTTCAAGCTTTATTCCGTTTCAGTTTATTCAAGTCTTCCGCACACTTACTTTAACCAGTTCGATTGAGTGCCTCTACATCCCAGAGTGTTTCTCACTCTCAAAGCCCGATTGAGTCAAACCAACTCTTAGACTCACACCTTGAGTTGGTTTGAGTTAGCCACCCAATCCTACACGTGGTATCAGAGCCTTGCTTAGGCTGACAGTCAATCAACGAGCAATGGCAGACCTTTTCGCCAATCAAAACAACAAAATGCACTTTGAGCATCCTAGACTCACCTCCACAAACTATGACCATTGGAAAAATGAGATCGAGCAACACATCATCGAGTCTGTCAACTCTAAACTATGGGAGATAGTCACTGGAGGAGATCTCACAGTCAATCCAGATCGATCCACATGGACTGCTGCAGATCACAAAAGGTATGAGCTAAATCGACAAGCATCCCACGCAATCTACACTTGCTTGTCCATTCCAGAACAAATAAGAGTCAATCACTGCAAGTCTGCAAACGAGATATGGACTCTCCTTCAAGCTACCCACAAAGGAGTCACTGAACTCAAGAAATGCAAAGCTCAAGAACTTCGAATGGACTATGAGAATTTTCTGCAAAAACCCGGTGAGTCTCTGGAAGAAGTGCTTGATCGCTTTTATTTACTAACTACTACTATGCAGGAAGTGAACATTTTACCGGATAGAGAGAGTGTCTTGCACAAGCTGCTTGACAGTCTCAGAGAAGAATGGGCAGAGACGGTAATCTCCACCAAAGCGTGCAAGGACTTATCCAAATGAGCTGCCAAGACTTAGGTTCCTATCTACAATATGTAGATAAGTACAAGAAGAGCGTTCGAAAGAAGTATGGTAATGCATCCTCTTCTTCTTCTAGTAAGGTTACTACTTTGAATGACCAAGCCTTACAGGTTAACTCGAATCAGTATACCCAAGAAGGAGCCTATGTCGCTGATACTCAAATCAGACAAGCTAAGGCCGAGTTGGTGGATATTATTGTTGAAGAAAGTGAGGCTGAGACTATGGAAGACTTTGTCTTCATAGTACAGAACTTCCGAAAATTCATGTGTAACCAGCCAAATCGACAGAGTCGGTCGTTCTCAAATACCTCCAAACAAGTCTTCAACTCTGTCACCTGTTTCAACTGCAACAAACCCGGTCACTTCAAGAAGGAATGCCCCATACTCAAAAACCAGTATGGAAAATCCCAAGGGAGGTCGCTGATGGCAGCTGTTGGTTGGGGTGATTCAGACTCCGACAATCAAGACACAGAGTCCAGCGGCCTGGTATGCCTCATGGCACATGATACGACGGAATCCATGATCCCCGACAATGAGGTAACTCGTTCCCATCTTGAAACAGACCTTTATCGTATTACTCCTATGGGTTTTATGACCTTAATTGCTAAAATTGTCTCTGAGACTAACTCCCTCAAAGCAAGTCTCACCAGCAAAATATCCGAGTTAACTGAGGAACTCGAAATCTCAAAGGGTCTCATGTATGCTTTAAGAGACGAAGCTGAGGAACACAAGACCATCTCTTGCTCTCTTAGACTAGATCTACAAGAATCACGGCGTCATGTTGATTCCCTTCAAAAGGAACTCAACGACACCATAGGTCTTAGTCAATCCAGCCAAAGTGACCAGAAAGAGTCTCTTACACTAATTGACTCTCTCACACAAGATCTCACCATTTTTACCGATAAATGGTGCTCTCTTCAAAATGATCTAAATACTTCCAAATCCAAAATCATATCTTTAAACACTACAGTCAAGAACCTCACTCAAAAACTGAAAGAAAAAGAGCATGCTCTCTTTCTCAAGCCAGTCAAATTTATCAAACAAGTCACTCCCTCCGAACTACCTGAGTGGGCTAACTCCAAAATCAAGGAAGTCAGTCAAGATCGTGATGATCTTCGTTTAAAAGTAGAACAACTCTCTTAAGAGATTGTTAATCTACAAACTGGAGTTGGATCCACTCAATCTAAGCCCACGTGGCAAAAGAGTAAGTTCGATATTCCCAAAAATATGTCCAAGTCTGACAACAAAGCCAAGCGATATCAAGAAAAGGAGAAGTTTGACTCATGGTGGAAAGAACAGCAGAAATACGTCAATCTTCCTCCCACTAAAATTTATGGCTACTGCGGGAGTCTTGGACACAGGGACAGTGCTTGTGATAAACTAAATAAAGATCTTTCATTCAATCTCGAATGTGTTAGATTGATTCTCGAAGCTAGAGAAGAGTTAAAAAGATCTGGCTTGAAAAGGGAACCCAAGTACATCTGGGTTCCTAAGTCTAACAAATGATCTTTTGTTTTGTAGGTGAAGGCGAATGAAGACAGTTGGTACTTGGATAGTGGATGCTCTCATCACATGACTAGAGACCCAAATCAATTCAATTCGCTTTCATCCTACCAAGGAGGTAAGGTTACCTTTGGAAACAATAACCAGGGTGAAATCGTGGGAGTTGGCTCTGTAGGTAACCCCTCTAGATTTAAAATTGATGGAGTCCATCTGGTCACTGGACTTCAACATAGTTTGTTAAGTATTTCTCAAATTTGTGATAAATTCAATTTGGTACTATTCTCCTCTTCGGATTGTAAGGTTTTTGATGAGCGTACAGGTTCCTTAAAAGCAGTGGGACGCAGACAAGGAAATCTCTACAAAATGTGCTTAAACTCTATCAATCCAGATGATCAAGTCTGTCTAAATGTGCATTCCAAAAATTCATTGTTGTGGCACTCCAGACTTGGTCACGCAAATCACAGGCCGTTGAACAAACTAAAAGTACGGATCTGGTGATTGGTTTACCCGATACAAACTTTGACACAGACTCCGTCTGTGAAGCATGCATAAAAGGTAAACACACCCGGTCATCCTTCAAAAGTAAGTCAACTCTCTCTACTAGCTCTCCGTTTGAATTGCTTCACATGGATCTTGTTGGTCCTATGCGTACTCAAAGCAGAAGTGGTAAAAGGTATATTCTGGTCATAGTCGATGACTATTCTAGGTGGACTTGGGTTATTTTTCTATCTACTAAGGATGAAACTTTTTTGGAGTTTGTCAAACTTCATAAAGTGCTTATCAACAAATTCTCATTTACGTTAAAAACCCTGAGAACAGACCAGGGCACTGAATTCTGCAACAAGTCGTTTTATGAGTTTTGCAGGGACAATGGAGTGGATCACCAAGTCTCATCCGCACGCACTCCAGAACAGAACGAAGTCGTTGAACAAAAGAATAGAACCTTGGTTGAAATGGCGCGTACCATGCTTATTGACAGTCAACTAACTCCATCATACTGGGCAGAGGCTGTTAATACAACGTGCTATGTGTTAAATCGTGCTTTGATCCACCCATTTCTTCACAAGACGCCCTACGAACTACTCCGTCAAAGAAAACCAAATCCTATTCATCTCAGGCGTTTCGGGTGTAAGTGCTTTATCCACAATAATGGTAAGGACAACTTGGGTAAGTTCTCTCCCAAAAGTGATGAAGGTATATTTCTTGGCTACTCTTCTAAAAGCAAAGCTTATCGTGTTATTAATCTGAGAACTCAGTGTTTAGAAGAGAGTCCCCATGTCAAGTTCGATGAGTCTCACAATGTTGGCTCATCTTCTGATCAACTTGACTTTGCTCCAGATGATTTCCTTACTGATCCACACTTCATCACTGTTCCCATAGGGAGACTCCTAGATTCTCAATCCATCACACCTAATGACTCTCCGGAAAAGAAAAACAATACATCTGACTCCACTGACTCTGACAATAACTATGAGACACCCTTGCCTCAAAACTTAAACTTTGACTCCTCTGACAAAGACACGCCCCTCCTGCTTCACATCGACAGTTCCAACAAAAATCAGCTCATCCTCCTAAAAACATAATATCCAACCCAAATTCAGGTGTTCAAACACGCCTCCAAGCTATGCAAAACCTTTGTGCCTTTGGTGCTTTTCTCTCAAGCAATGAACCAAGAAATGTCAAAGAAGCACTCCTTGATAGTGATTGGGTAACTGCTATGCAGGGGGAACTAAATTCTCTCCAAAGACATGCTGTCTGGGAGTTAGTTCCTCGACCCGCACATCAACAAACCATTGGTACTCGTTGGGTCTTTCGTAATAAACTTGATGATGCAGGACAAGTTTTCTGGAACAAAGCTAGATTGGTCGTTCAGGGCTACAATCAAGAAGAAGGGATTGACTATGATGAAACCTTCGCATCTGTAGCTCGTCTTGAAGCAATTCGCATGTTAATTGCATTTGCTGCATTCAAAGGTTTCACATTATATCAAATGGACGTCAAGATGGCCTTCCTCCATGGCTATATTGATAGAGAAGTCTATGTCGAGCAACCCCCAGGGTTCACAGACTCCGTCCATCCCGACTACGTTTACAAGCTGTGTAAGGCCCTTTACGGACTGAAACAGGCTCCACGAGCTTGGTATGAAAGACTGTCTACATATCTCTTGGCAAAATGGTTTCTCTAGAGGTAACATAGATAAAACACTATTCATTCTTCATTCATCACATGACTTACTTCTATTGCAGATTTATGTTGATGATATTATTTATGGTTCTACGAGTAACACCCTCTGTGACCATTTTGCTAACCTTATGAAGCAAGAGTTCTCAATGAATGAGTTAGGTGAACTAAAGTTCTTCTTAGGACTACAAGTTCAACAGGAAAAGGAAGGGATTAAAATCCATCAACAAAAGTACATCAAGGAACTCCTTGACAAGTACAGTCTCAAAAACGTCAAGAGCATGTCAACGCCAAGCTGCACATCTGCCAAACTCCATCTTGACGATGACGGAGTCGTTGTCAATGCCACAGAGTATAGAGGAATGATAGGGTCCCTCTTGTATCTGACTGCCAGTCGTCCTGACATTCTACACGCAGTCTATCTTTACGCTCGCTTCCAGGCAGCACCAAAACAGTCTCACCTCAAAGCAGTGAAACGAATCTTTCGATATCTCAAAGGTACAAGTACACTCTATCTTTGGTATCCTCGATCTCCTAATTTTACTTTATCTCGATACAGTGACTTTGACTGGGCTGGTTCCCTCCAAGATCGAAAGAGTACTTCAGGTAATGCACAGTTCTTGGGTCTTTGTCTTGTTTCATGGTCCTCCAAAAAACAAAACTCCGTCGCACTCTCTACAGTGGAGGCAGAGTATGTCTCTGCTGCAGCCTGTTGCTCCTAACTCCTTTGGATGAAACAACAACTTCAAGATTATCATGTAACCCAAGAACAGATCCCAATATTTTGTGACAACAAAAGCACAATCAAAATATCCGAAAACCCAGTCCAACACTCAAGAACCAAACATATTGAAATCCACTTTCACTTCTTGAATGACTGTGTCGAGAAAAAGCTCATTCAACTTGACTTTGTGCCCACAGAAGATCAACTTGCAGATATCTTCACTAAACCCCTGTCCACAGCACGATTTGAAGCACTTCGATCAGCAATTGGGTTGACTCCGTCTACCTAGACGGTCGCATCTCCTTGCCCCTACCGCAATCATCAGCAGGTACTCCCTTATGTCTCACTGAGTCTGTCTTTGTTTGCACTTGAATCTGTGAACTGTGTTTCCTTGCTTAGAACGACTCTATGTACCTAGCACTATACATCCACGTCATCTATCCACACCCGCTCCGCCTAAATCCACGCCCTTAATCTCGCGCCCCTTAATTTTTCGCGCCTGACACACGAAACCTCTGCACCTTCCGCTTGTCACTTCCGCCTTTATATCATCTATCACCCTAATCCGTCTCTCTCACTCACATTTTCCTTACACCCAAAGCAACAATATTTCCAAATGGCGGGCATTAACCTTAACGACATCAACATCCCGGCTGAAATCTTCCAAGATCCTCTCCGCCTTCAGGCGTATCTACAATCAATGGCAAACCCTAACCCATCCTCACTCACCACCACCACCACCACTCACTCTCCCACCAAAACCACAACCACTTCATCCCCCACACACTCTGCCACACCACCGCCAACCACCCGCGACACATCCCCCCAACGAACACCCCCATCCGCCGCCAAGACCGATATTCTTGAGACGGATATCGAAGATGTCACCCCACTACAGACCATGCCACCATCTCCACCACCTCATCAACAAAACCCTACCTCCGATATCCAAGCCACTAATCCCCCGCAAGCTCAACCTGAAAAATCTCCAACACCAACGCCACAAGAATCTCAAGAAAAATCAGCAACCCCAAATCCTCCCTCTCCGAAACCAAAACCTAGAAAAGCAAAGCACAAACCACAACCCGTCCCACAGCCAAACGCGTCCTAAGATCTTCAGTCAAGGCCCAACCAGTCTCCTCCGGTTCCGGCGAGTCTTCCCCAGTCCAAGAGTTGTCCACCAACAGCCACGACACATCCACTGGCGCCACCTCCACCAGGATACAGAAACCACCCAAGCCGTAACGTCGATGGGCAAAGATAGACCCTTTCGCCCAACGCTATATGCTAGGTGATCCTGCTGCGGAAAGAAACATCGTCAGGGGTAAGTTTCTAGATTTTTCATGGGCTCTGTCTTCGAATATGGGGGAGTTAGTGACAATGCTAGAGGTACAGAGGTGGAAACATCTTTTCTGTGAGATAAACGAGTGGTATCCCCAAGAGTCTATTGATTTCTATCAAAATCTTGTCATCAGAAACGGTGCCGCACAATCTTTTGTCAATGCAACTCTCATCTTCTTCAATCTTGAAAAGCTGTCTAAATTCTTGGAGTCCCTCATACCGGTCTGTCCTTCTGTGAAAAAGGAGTCCTCCCAGAAATCCCCGGGGTCCCACAAAACAAAATCTACCACTTTTTCTCTTCAAAGAAAAAAGTGGGCTCCCCAATACCCTGAGGCGATCTCTCAATACTCCACCAACTCCTACACATCCTTGTCATAAAATATATCGTCCCCAGAAAAGAAGGAAATCTCATGGTCAACTGCTTGGACCTCACCATCATATACTGCATAATAAACCGTCATTCTCTCAATCTGGCCCACATCATTCTCCATCACTTGGCCCAGTCTGTTGATACCCGAAAACACTCCTTGGGGTATGTGTTTTGGCTGCCCCGCATTCTAAAATTCTTTCAGGTACCCCTGGCAACATCCACGCTGGAGTCCATCGACGAGGCAGACACCATCAATCTCTACTATCTGAATCGGCTTACCTCCATCGACAAATCCAAGCTGCTGCCCCCACCTTCAACTCCAACGATGGCGGGACCATCGACTTCTCATGAGGCAGTCCCTCACGATGCTCTACTACAACTCTTGGAGAAAGTCGAGTGACTCCTCGTACAGGCAGCAGAGCTGACTCAGAGCCACTCGCGGATGATGGACAGACTTGCTGGGATTGAGACGACTGTGATGGCCTTGCAGGATCAACTCCTTGACATCCAAGCTACCCTGAACCCCAACCCTTAGTGAATGACGTGTGTGTAATGTTAGAACTTAGGCTGTTTTTAAGTTCTAAACACTTTTTGCTGGTTTGTGTGTGAATACTTTGACTGACTCTTTCGTGACTGATGGGCTTCCCTTTGATGAAGACAAAAGGGGGAAGCGGTGAATCCCATCTGGTGTACGGGCGAATCTGTTGCTGCTTTAAACTGCTTTCGAATTTTTGTTGCTGGACCGTATGGTCTAGTACTATAACTGCTTTCAATACTATACCTTATTATGCCTGTTAAACTGCCTACTCAATATCTGTTATGTTACTTGCCTGGAGTCCCTCTACGATTAAGGGGGAACCTCCATGGAGTCTCTGGACTATAATACTGCTATTTAGGGGGAACTTCGACAGGGTCGGTTCCCCTAGTCCTTTGTGTTTTTTGTTCTTATTTCAGGATTGACTCAGTCGGGATTCACGGAGGTTTGCTATCATCAGCAACAAGGGGGAAACTGTTGAGACATCAAAGTGTTGCAGTGATAGCCAATCACCTCGACAGAGTCAATCATCCTCAGCCAAACACAAAGAGCGAGCTACTGCAAGAGAGCCCGTGCAACTAAGGAAACATCACAGACTCTCCCATGCCGTTGCGAAAACTAAGGAGCGAACTCGTGAATGCTTCAACGCTGCAACGGTCATGCAACCTCCCCATTACATCCAAAGTTCGCGGCCCAAGTTAGGAGACCACCTAAGAACATTGTCCACTCAGTTAGTTCCGACAATTTTGGAACTAACTCCCTCGACCCGTTGCTTCTAGAGCTAGTATAAATAATTATTGTAATAGTTAGTTTCATTTGCGCTTTTATTGAGAAATATTCCAGAGCCTAGAGAGAGAGAAAGAAATTGTCTTTGTAAGTCTGAGAGAGAATACGTACCACATTAGTTAGTGCAATCTAGATAGACTTTGCCTAGGAAGATCCTAGTTTTGCTACACTTACCATTGTTCCGATCAGAAAGTGTATTGAGTGAGTGAGTGAAAACCGCTAAGTAGATCTCCTCTACTTAGTGGACATTTGTAAGTTGTTTTATTTTGACCAGGGAATAAAATAACTTATTTGTGTATCTTGCTGAGCTCCACAGAGTCCATCTATCTTTTAAGCTTTATTCCGTTTCAATTTATTCAAGTCTTCCGCACACTTACTTTAACCAGTTCGATTGAGTGCCTCTACATCCCAGAATGTTTCTCACTCTCAAAGCCCGATTGAGTCAAACCAACTCTTAGACTCACACCTTGAGTTGGTTTGAGTGAGCCACCCGATCCTACACACCCTACTGCAGATTATCTTCCAACTTGATCTGGAGCTATCAACACACGTATTACCTTGCGATTGGGCAAGCTGGTGGCGCGTCTCCCACGTGGTCGGTCAACACTAGCACACTTCAACTTGTCTGACCTTGTCTGGTTAATTAATGCTCATAAATGCTCTCTTCTGAATTTATTTCAGATATGTAATGATGTTCATTAATAGCCTTTGCTTATCTTGTTATCTTGCACATTAATGAGCTTCTCCTTTTGTCGTGAGCTAGTTGCTTGTGTGGGTGTGACACATCTGAGTGAGTTTGTCGACGTTGCTAACACATTTCTGTCCTTGTTTAATGTCTAATGTATGAGATATGTGATAGTGTGGTTCTTAACTACTTGTGTGTTACTAGAAGTTCTCCGGAGCTCTCACAGACAGGTGCCCGACTGGTTGGGCACATGTCGTAGGCTGAGTGCGCTTGCAACCTTACGTGCTAAGCCACTCATGACTTAAGTGCGCTTGCAACCTTGCGTGCTAAGCCACTTATTTACCTGTTTATCTGAATGATAAGCTTGACAAACATGTTAGATAAACACCACAGGTTTGCTATCATCAAAACTAAAGGTCCTTGACTTAACAGTTTCCTTTTCTTTAGTCAATAAATTTATTTCTCTTTAGTCAATAGTTTCCTTTTCTGTAGTCAATAGATTTATTTCTCTTTAGTCAATAGTTTCCTTTTCTTTAGCCTATAGTTTCCTTTCCTTCTTCTTTACTCTTCTCTTTGTACATCTATATAAGAGCACGTCCTGCTCTTTTCTTCTTCAAGCGTGAATAAGAGAATACAAAAACCTTTCTTTCTCGTTTATCCCACTCCACATTTCTACACGGGAAAAGCTTCAACAATAACAAAAGTAAACACCGATGCAGCTATAACTCCTAATTTATCTTCATGTTTTTTTTCGCCCCTTCCTCATCATGTGTTGTGTTTCCATTTAGTTCTCGGTGGTATGAACTTTGCTTGCCGACGGCGTCTCAGTTACCCCCTGACATCTACTTAGGTGATCCACACCACATCTAGTTTTAACTGTAGATTCTACCGGAAAATACTTGTGACACATGGATAATGATTGTAAGGTTAGGGAAGGAGAGGATCCGGGTGATGATACAACTACATATTATAATATTTCCAACAACAACAGGACTGGTTTGAAGAGGAAATGATTGAATTTAAACAATAATGAATTAGAAGAAGTATCATGCTCTGTTATTTTTGAAGAAGTAAGAAGTGAACTCACTGATTCATTTTGTGGGAGAAACACCGACAACCACACCCGTAGTGATGATAAACACCAGCAACAACTCCACACCTTGTTTGGCTTTCTGCAGAATAAATATAACTGCACCACAGTCCAAACTACTACACCACACTTATACTCTGATTTGATGAAGAAAGCAGCAACACATGTACGTTTCTCCTTCTTTTGTGTTTTGTGGAAACTTTCAAATCACTAAAATGGAGTAGTGGAAACCACCAGCAGATTGTAACAATGTTTATATAATTACAATTAAGAGAGTAGACTAGGGTTAAAGCATGATCGTTTTAATTTTGAAAGTGAAACACTTCTACTAATTTACCGGACCTCGCGAATCAGAGTTACCATTTTACTTAAAAATGGTTGATACAAATACAACAGTGTTTTAACAGCCGTATTGGATAATTAAACGAGGTAATTAACAATGCGGCGATGGGTCGTCCGTGTTGATGCGCTGATATGTAGATATAGTGGTGTAGGCGAATAATACGACATACCGATCCGTCTTTTGCTTCAATCCCGGAAGTTTAATGAAATGAGAAAAATCTAAAGATTTTTTTTTTGTACGTTAACAACTATTCTTAGAGTGTGCTCTGAGTAAATCCACAGTTAACGCAATAGTCTATCAATCATACTACCTCCGTCCCACTTTAACCTTCATATTTGCTTTTTGGCATGTTTTTCCATTTCAATTTTAAACATATAAGATAAAATAATTTTATGAAACAAATTTCTACAACATATAGTTTTTCATATAAGGATTCTATTGCAAAACTTAGATTTGTAAAATTATGTCATCTTACATGTTAATATTGAAGTCAAACGACATGTTCAAATAGTAAACGAGAAGGTCAATCTGGGACGGAGGGAGTATCAATAAGGTAAGACACACCAGATGATAGACTCTATCGAGAAGGGTAAATTTGGAGGATTTGAATTTGAGAAAATAAATTATACTCACTAGTGTTTGGTTATGGAAAATTGAAACTTTTTTAATAATTTTAACTTTAAAATGTGTGGTTCCAAATCCAATTCTTCTCTTTTCACTAACTAGGGCCTGGTGGAATGATTGATTGATAGTTTATCCATAAAGAAATACCATGGTTATGTTTGTGAAACATTTGGACGCTAGAGTTTTGGTGAGGGTCCTGAGTGGGACCCACCTAGAATCACTTTTTCTCTCTACTCTATTTTCTTGGGATATACTTGGACCCACCTTATTTTAACAGCAAGATCTGACAACCAATCAGAACAACTGACCACAAACGGATCCCATGTAAAATGATGTGAACGAAAAATAATGTTAATATAGTTAAGGTATATATCATATTAAGATAATAGTTAGTCAAATTATCCAAAAGGGTACAAATACCGCTAAAGATATTAGTTGGTGGTGACATTTCACCTTGCTCTTTATTATTTAGAAAAAATATATTGTCCTCCCCTAAGGTTTATGTTAATTACAATATCCTAGCATGAGGTTTGAATAATTACAAAGCTTTATTTATATGCTAGTTACTATTCATACATGTTATCTTTCTAATCTTTTTTGTCTAAACTCTGGGACTTGGTTGGTTCGGTTAGTGTATTATTTGGTTCTCTCTCTTCATGATGTGAATCCTTCTTCTTCTATGGGGAGGGTTTTGGTTTTCTCAAGCTTCCGGGATCCTTGCAGTTGTGGGTATGGTGTTTGGTTGGAGGCTTTGACATAGGGTGCTTGTTGTGGGGGCGAATCTGGCCCAATGAGGCCTGAGTGATGATCGTTGTGCTCTATGAGGGATAAGAGAATCGATATCATGCTTTTCTCTCATGCCCGGTGGGTGGAGGTTGGTGTTGGGAGGAGCCTTGGTCAGGTTTGCAGCATTGGGATACATGAGCAAAGGTGGTTATGGATTGTTGGCTAGATGGGGTGATAGGCTAGGTGGATAGCGCTACGTTAGCTGACCTCCTTGTTCAATGTTGGCTATTTGGTGGGTGGGGTTGGTCTGCTATAAGGAAACTTTAGAGTATGTTCACCACTTCCAAGAGCTTCTGGGGAGCAAGGGTGTGGTAGTGGATGATACACGGGTCTGGAGTCCACCCCCTTGGTGGTGGTCCAAGGTTAATACAGATGCGAGTCAGGAGGAAGATGGTTCTTGGCGGCTTGAGGCGGTGGCAAGGGATGCTACCCGAGCATTATTGGTGGTGGATTATGGCAAGGTAATGCTTCTCTTTCCTCAATCTTGGTGGAAGCGCATGTTGTGTTGCATTGGTAGTTGGGCTGCTGTTTGTTGGTGGTTGAGTTGGACTGTCTTCCAGTGATTCATTTCCGCTTGCCAACTTTGTCGAGCCGGTGGTAGACGCGTTCTTCAACAACTGGCCTATGATATTAGGGGATTGAGGCGGTTTTCATCAGGCGGAAGGGCAATTATGTGGCTCGCTCTTTAGCTCACTCTATGCTTTTGCACTGTCCATAATGAGGTGGTTTGGTTAACTGATTCTCCTAGTTGTATTATGAACTAGTGTAACTCCGAATTAAAAACTTAAATGCTAAGTTTATGTTGCATTAAAAAGACACGTTTCTTTTTTAAAAGGGAGATTTCATAAAATACCACTATATTTTTGGCTAATTCATGAAATGCCACTAAAAAAAAGAAGTCACAAAATGCCATTATACTTTAATAAAAATCCATGAAATGTCGCTATGTCGTTGACTAGAAGAAAAAAAGAAGACACAAATACCCCTACCAGTTCACAAAGTACTTTTAAAGTTCACAATATGTCGCTAAGTGTTAAAACATTTCACTAAAATTCATAAAAAATAAAATAGAAATACTAAAAATACAAATAACTATAAAAATATTATAAAAAATAACAAATAAAAAAATAAAATAAAAATATATTAAAATATCATAAAACATTGAAAAAAGTAAATATTTCTTAGATTTTTTTAAAAAAATTAGTACCATAAAAATATAGTGTTTAAAGTCATAATTTATAGAATTTTCTAGTAACTTAGACCAATTAAGTACCATAATTTATACCAATTAATTACAATAAATTCTAATATTCACTTTATTTAAATTATTTTATTCTACCAATTTAAATTATTTATTCAAAACAAATTATTTTATATTTTAACTAATATTTAGAAAGGGATTTTTTTAAATTTATATTCTACTTGGAAGATTACTTTATGACATAATATTTTTTATCATCAGCAAAATACTATGTCAATTTCATGAAATGCCACTATATTTTTGGCTAATTGATGAAATGCCACTAAAAAAATGAAAGTCACAAAATGCCACTATATTTTTGCAAAAGTCCATAAAATGCCACTATGTCATTGACCAGAAGCAAAAAAAGACAAAAATATCTCTACTAGTTAACAAAGTACTTTTAAAGTTCACAATATTCCCCTAAGTATTAAAAAATTCACTAAAATTCACTAAAAAATAAAAATACTATAAAAATGTAGATAACTATAGAAAAATATTTAAAAATTATAAATTATATAATTATATTAAAATATCATAAAACATTTAAAAAAATTAAATATTTCTTAGATTTTGTTTTCATAATTATTTAGTACCATAAACAAGAATATAGAGTTTTAAACACATAATTTATACTAATTTTTCTACAAATTTAGTCCAATATAGTACCATAATTTATACCAATTAATTACCATAATTTATTTCAATTAACTACCATAATTTCTACCAATTAATTATCATAATTTAAACCAATTAATTACCATAATTTTTAGAGTAAATTACTTAGAATCCCCTTGACGATTTGGGATATTACAGTTAACCTCCTTATGTTTATCATAATTATTGGTAACCACCTCAAGGTTAAGGTATATTTGACTATGAGCCCCCGAACTATAACTCTGTGATCAAAAAGTTAACTATGTGTTGACCTACCAACTTAATCACATTAATAATGCCACGTTGGATAATAAAACTGCTTAATCAACATCGTCTAACTCTCTCTCATCCCACTTTAGATGCATTTTCAAGGAAGAGTTGGCATTTTTAGGAAAATAACAATGCATATTAAGTAGTGTTTTTGTCCAGCATGACCTTATTAATATGCTTAAGCTGATAGGTTAACACATAGTTAACTTCCTGATAACAGAGTTATAGTTCAGGGGCTCGTAGTCAAAGATACCTTAACCTCGAGGAGGTTACCAATAATTATGATAAACACAAGGGGGTTAATTGTAATATCCTAAATCCTCAAGGGGGTTTTGAGTAATTTACTTTAATTTTTACCATACATTTTAATTTTTTTCCTACCAATTTAACATATTTATTCAAAAAAAAATTAAAAATTTTTTAATTAATATTTGTAATTTTTTAATTTATATTATATTTTGTTGATGACTTCAATTATGACATGATATAACTTACTTAGAATAAATAATTTAAATTCATAAAAAAATATAATTTGAAAATGTATCGTACAAATTACGGTAGTTAATTGGTACAAATTATGGTGCTTAATTGGTAGAAAAGTTGGTACTAGTCATAACTTTTAACATAATTTATACCATCCTTTTACCAATTAAGCACCATACCTAGTACCAATTAATTACCATTATTTGTACCATATATTTTCAAATTATATTTTTTTATCAATTTAAATTATTTATTCGAAATAAGTTATATTATGTCATAAAGTTATCTACAAAATAGAATATAAATTAAATTGGTAGAATAAATAATTTTAAAATGTATGGTATTAGTTACGGTAATTAATTGGTAAAATTTATGGTACTAAATAATATTGAAAAAAATCTAGAAAATCTTTACTTTTTGTCAATGTTTAATGATATTTATATATATTTTTTTAATTTTTTTTATAAAATTTTAGATACTTTTTTATGGTTATCTATATTTTTATAGTATTTAATTTTTTTTATGAATTTTAGTGAATTTTTTAACACTTAAGGGAATATTGTGAACTTTAAAAGTATTTTGTTAACTCGTAGGGGTATTTTTGTCTTTTTCACTTCTAGTCAATGGCATAGTGACATTTCATGGACTTTTGCAAAAATATAGTGACATTTTGTGACTTTCTTTTTTTTAGTGGCATTTTATGAATTAACCAAAAATATAGTGGCATTTCATGAAATTTTCCAAAAGTTTATATTTTTTATTTTTATATGTTTTATAATATTTAAAAAAATATATAGTATTTTTATTTTTTTGTGAATTTTTAACACTTAGTGGCATAATGTGAACTTTAAAAGTACTTTGTTAGCTAGTAGGGGTATTTTTGTCTTTTTTACTTTTGGTCAATGACATAGTGACAGTTCATGGACTTTTACAAAAATATAGTGACATTTTATGACTTTCTTTTTTTTTAATGGCACATCATGAATTAGCCAAAAATATGGTAGGCATTTCATGAAATTTCCCCTTTTAAAATTATTATGAAAAATGAATAAACATATATAATAAAAATAATACTTTTTTCGTGCTATCTTATTGTTATTCTCTCCTTATTCCTCTATGATAACTAAACACTTCCAATTTGTTCTCCTTTTAACTTTTCTTTTATCCATGTTGACACTTTCTAATAACCTAACTTTTTACAACAAATATCACATGTACAAAAATATAAACCTCCAAATTAAAGTTAGGGTTTGGGAATCAATAACTAGATGCCAAGCATTTAATTTCAACTCAAAGGATAAGTGTTACTGCTTGATATGTAACTGCGAATGAACAATGTGAATAGTTTGGCCTTAAGCAACATCATTTGGCTGAGGAAATCCGACAATGAGTATGAATTATAGTATTACTCATGTATCTGTCAAAACCCAAAATCTATGGTCAACTGGACTATATTTTTGGTGCCACTAGTAGAAAAAACATGTTAATAAGGTAAAAAAAATTCTCACGTTCAAGTGTAAAGAGTTAAGTTGAGAACTTTAATTACGATAAAAGAACAAGAACTCGTTGATGACTTAGTAGTATTTCTATTTTCATGGTAGACATCGTAATGGATTTTTATTCATTATTCTCAAATGAGGATAACCATGTGGGAGGGAAAGAGTGGTTGATAGTTAAGTTATACATGCTCCCTTTAAAAATCAGCTAGGCTCTCTTTGATATATTGTAGTTTGGGTTTGATAATTTATTGAAAAGTAGACTATAGTAAAATATATATAGTGAGAAAATTCTTATTATTAAGAAATAACTTATTGAGTATAAATTTGTTAATATAGTTTAATGGGGGATTATGAGACAAAGTGGTAGTTTATGGGGATAGGATAAACTTACAGCCTTAGGAGAAACGAGAAAGGAGGAGCAAAAGAGATAACTAAAAAGATTGAATTATATTTGATTCTTGATTAGAAATAACGTTCAAAGAATTGAAATATAAACAGAATTACACAAATGACAATGCTAGAGTAAACATTTAAATTAATAACGGATATTAAATAAGTTCTTAGTAAATAACTTTTCTTACACCACTACTCATATAAATGGTACACGTACAGTGCAATTACTACATTGCCTTGCTACTTCATCACCTTATTTTTTGAAATGTAATTTTGTTATATCATACCAATAGCAAAGTTTATATTACAAGGATAGATCGACCAACATGCTGGCTCGATTAACAAAAATTGGAGCATTAACATCACTCCATAATCTCTCCATTTGAACTATTTAAAGCTTGGATGTAAGAAAAGCTGGAAAGTTTGTGAGAATTCTCATACAAGGGTTACAAAACATCTATTAAAACTTAACAAAGCCACACTTAAGTTCTGGCTTATAGAGGGGTGTGCCAATCTTGTTATAGCCAAGGTGGAGCAAACAAGTGTCAGTTTTTATCTTTGATATTGATACTAATGTCTCAGGAGCTTGCCGCAGATGTCCAGTTGCATCCAAAACCAATTGTAAAACTTTCCGCTTCTCTATGATTAGTCAAAACTATAAATTTCATGTTTAAAGCAATCAGAACCACACCATTCTAGTCACTAATTGCACCAAAAACAACCAGGGGTTGGCCATTCTTCTTGTAGCAGCAGTAACAAAGTGAGATAGCTAGCATTATCTGGAATCAGAGTTTGTTAAGGTAGACAAGAAGCAGGGCTCCAATGAGATAGTTCTTGTAAGGAGCAATGAAAGCAATATTATCATGGATCAAATTCACAATGGTCAGCTCTCCCTAATGCCTAGTCTTATTTTAGCATCATATAGATTCCATATCAGGTTGAAGATCATAGATAACTTTTCTTTGGACCAATTTTGAGCTTGAATACATAACCAATTTTGTATGGATCCATTTGAATATGAGGGAAGGCAGTTGATGTCACCCCTCATAATAGTCTCTTAACAGTCTAGCACTCAAAAGCTGAGTGCTTCTCAATATCAATTTTTCCATAAAAAACACATAAAAGGGAACCTCATATTCTTCTTGCCAAATTATCAAGACATGGGAGATGTTCGTTCAGAAATTTTCTACCCAATAATTGAGCTCTTGGAGAGGAAATATTAGTATCAATGCGTTTGAGGGTGTTCTAGAAGTCGTTGTTTAAGGAGGAGGCAATGTGCGAGTTGTTTTTTTATAACCATATTTAACTGAGTATTGCCCATGTTTATCAAACTGCCACCACCAACCATCCTCCTCACCCCAATTAATGTGGGTACTAAAAATTTCCAGGAAATCAAAGGGGTTGAAATACTGACTGAAGAGGTGTAGTTCCAGGAGAGGGTGTTCCACTCTAAGAGTTGGTTAACAGACACAAAGGTTGTGAGGTTAGGCATGGGAGTGAAGTGATAGGCCTGAAGGAATGGGTTTTGTTAATCCAGGGAGAATTCCAAGGATTAATCGAGTGGCCATTACCATTACTTTTTCTTGCTCCCAATTTTAACACATCCAATCCTTGGAGCAAGGATTTCCATATTCGGTGGTCATGGGAAGAGGGAACTTCTTCCCACATATTCTTTCTCGGTAAGTGAATGTCCTACATATTTCTCGCCACCAGAGAAGATGGATTGATGAGGATGAGCCAAGCTTGTTTTGCCAAGAGGGCAAGGTTTCAAAGAGTAGATATTCTTCCACTAAGACAAGTGCATAACTATCTTGTCACTGGTCCCACCCCACCATAATTTAGAAACAAGAGAATAAATTTACTTGGTGATGTTCAATGGAAGTTTAAAAAGGGGAATATTAAAATTGGGGAGTGTTTGCAGAACACTACCAACCAATATTGATCGAGTAGCTTGAGACATAGGTCTTGCCCATCCATGGATTCTTTTCTTTAGGGAATTGAAAAGATATTCAAAGGTTTCTTGCTTGTTTTTGCCTACCTTCAAAGGAATACTCAAATATTTTTTGAAAGAATGAACCTCTAGAACCCCCAATTCAATACTAACTCCATCCTTGCTGCTTTGGGGAACATTCATACTAATAATCAATTCACACTTCTAGTTATTAGTAGAACGACCAGAGACTTTCAAGAAGTCCTTCAAAATTTTGTTAAAAAGGGAACATTCTCCCCTTAAACTCTCCCATAGAAACTTATATCATCGGCGGAGGGTAGGTTGGTAATGGGAGGGGGCATTGTTTTTTAACACGGTTCCCTCTTATATCCCATTTTGCATAACTTGATTAAGACAACTAGATAGGATTCCTAGACAAGAATGAAGAGAAAGGGGGAAAGAGGATCTCCTTGTCTGATTCCCCTTGTTTGTCGAAAAGGAAAGTGAGGGGAACCATCTATCAAGACACAACCATGAACAAAAGAGATACAATTCATTACTGAAATTCTTCAGTAATATGGGAAGTTCATAATAATCAGGGCTTTGTCAATGAACTTCCATTTTAACCTATCATAGGCCTTAATCAAGACAACTTTAAGGGCAAAGCATCCATTCTTTATTGTGTGGCTTCTAGAGATAAAGAGATGTAATTCGTCAGCTAAGATGACATCAGTAAGGAGGCGACCCTTAACAAACTATTTGAGCAAATGATATTTGGCATGATGGTTTTGATTCTATTGGCTACAACTTTGGTGATAATTATGAAACAAATTTGCAAAGAGGTATGGGCAGAAATTCAGAAAGACTAACAACACCAGGGATCTTTGGGATGAGAGTAATATAATAGTCATTAATGAGGCTAGGGAGGGAATTGCCTTGTAAGACTTAGAGGACAGTGGAAACTACATCTTTCCTAATAATATTCTAGTATGTACTATAGAATTTTCAATAAAACTCATTACGACTTTGGGCTTTATTTGTTCCTAGGTCTTTGACCGCCCAAATTATTTCAGCTTCAGTATAAAGGATCTAAATAGAGGCTTTAATGTTGTTTGAGTGACCAAAAAGAGATTCGAAATGTTAGGTTGCAATGTTCTCAAACTCTTTTCACTAATAATTCATAATTCCATGGTTAAGGATACCAGATATTTCATTTCTCCTCTGTTGGTGGAGGCCTATAATGGAAAAAAGGCTGAGTTTTTGTCCCCCTCTCCTCCTTGATCCAGTATTCCCTAGATCTCTACTTCCACCACAAATCTTCTTTATATATCAAAATTTTAATATCCAAAACCAGTATTTTTCTATTTTGAATAACCCTAATAAATGTTGGCTACCTGAGACTTATTCCAACTTCCCCCCTCTCTCTCTCTTTTAATTTCCACTAGGCATTTTTTATGGACCAAACTTTCCAAGCTTGAACTTTGGTACTACACATCCTCATTCTACTCATGAGATCACCTCCATGAACGCTCCAAAATTCTTGAACAATCTATTACAAGCGGGGTCAAGTAACCAACCATTCTCAAATCTAAAGATCTTTTAGGTCTCTGGTTATTGCCTAAGAGTCTTATTAATAAGGGAAAGTGATCAACGTCTTCCATAAGGAGATACTTGTAACACCCTATATGGGTAACTGAATAACAACCTAGCTCCCAAGCCATTCGAGCTTGAAACTAGCCACCTTAAGCCCATTGTTCTCAATAGGGCCTAAAAGTGGAAGGCCTTGTTGTTGTAGTTAACCCATATGTATCCTTATAACCACCAATTCACTACGCATATCCGGATGTAGGATGAAGGGTATTACATACTCTTTTACTTAAAGAACGTGACGTCCTCGTCGCAAGCCTAATATCCAAGTACCATGGACCTTATCGGTAGGTGTCAGGTATCTCATCCCTACACAGTCCTAAGTCAGCTCTGATACCATTTGTAACATCCCATATGGGCAACTTTCCACCTACCTAGCTCCCAAGCCATCCAAGCTGGAAAATTAGCCACTTCAAGCCCTTTGTCCTCACTTGGGCCTAAAAGTGGAAGACCTTGTTGATGTAGTTAATCCATATGTGTCCATATAAACCATTCACATTACCACTCATATCCTGATGTGGGATAAAGGGCCATTAATGAAACAATTGCTTTGTTAGTATAAGCTCTTAATTTATATTAATTTACTTTTAGTGGATCTAAACTTTAGATATTGTAAATGCAACCAAAGATAACTGCATTTAATGTAACTATGACAAAATACTACTTAAATATAACATAGAAAATATCATCATATAAAATAATAAGTAAATAAAGGTTAAGTTTATAAAAATATATTAAACTATTAATAGTTAATTGATACTGCCAATATAAGTATTAACTTAGACATAGCCAGTTACTTCTTTGCCCAACTATCCAACTAATCCATCACTTTGTTCCTTGGGTCATTAATGGACCAAACATGTTCTAAGAAAGGAATTCTTCGTTTATAAAGTTGGAAGAGAGTGGATGATAGAGAAACATGCTGGCTGGCCTAAAATATTTTATGAAGCATTAATGAAAGATTACATGCTAATAAATGGCAAGCGAGATGATATAGATTATAATTACCTACTGTTAGGATTTCGGGCCCATTTCCCCAGGATCATGGTGAGATTGACATGGTTACCGAAGAAGAAAAAACACAAGATAATGTAATGATAAAACTAACAAGTGACAAGGATATATGTGGTTCGGTCCAAACATGACCTACGTCCATGGGAGGAGATAGAAAAACTTCCATTATGAGGATGATGATTACCAAACCAACCCATTAACTCGTGTTTCTCGTGTTTCCCTTGGTGTATTTACCCGAGTCTCTTTGAGTTCTCATAGAACCACTATTGACTCTCTTGGATGTGATCCCAAGCTACGGGTTACTAGATCTTTATAATGATAGATCTAAACCCTTCACTTATCCCCACATTAACCCAGTAACAACTGCCACATAATCGTGTACAAGTTACAACTGTTACAACCTCATTAACACTATCCATTAACACATAGGAACAACTAACACCCGGGTATCTAGAAATCCAGAAGTCTTCTTCTTTCAAGGATTAAACTTTCTCGTAACTCTCCTCATAATGTTAGAAAACCAAATGCTTCAGACACCATTAATTTGCATCCTCAACTTCCGTGAAATTCTTCATGAATAAGACATTATTGGAAGACATAACCAATTAACTTCACAATAGAAACTTCAATGGATTGAGCATTAATTCTAACACCTACTAATATTTATTTAAATATTAAACAATTATTGAAATAACTAACTTTCTTATTAGTAATGTTGCATTTGGATTGAGTTTAAACCGGTTAGTGAGATTTAACAAGGTTAACTAAAGTGACATTTTTTAACAACTAGATACTCCTTCCGTTAATTAATATCTGTCGTTTTAGGATGTGATTCTTGTTCAACAATGTATGTCTTTCTAGCTTTTTGACACACTTTTCCCACTTTAAACCCTACTATTCAACACAAAAGTAATTATTATCTAAATGGAAAAGTAAAAAGTAGGGGTACATGCGTCTTTTTTCAACTTTCCTTAATAAATGTGCAAATTTCTAAAATGACAGATATTGTTAAACGGAGGGAACAATATATTACGAAACATTACTAGTTTATAGGATAAAATCATAAGCTGTTAAAAATCTTGTTAAAATCTGCATGACTCCACTATCCTTTTTTTTTCAATTGAGATCATATTTCAAATTAAAACGAAGAGTACAAGAATTGATGGAATATCATCAATTCATACACGTTCTGATCTTTCCATCTTTCCAAAATATGCAAAGATATGCGCATTATTGTTCGCATCACGACCAACAAAAGACCAGCTTACAAATTAAAAAAAACTAGTTAATCATGGGATATCTCATATCTTCTAAAATAGCTTTGCTATCATAAAAGATAAGGAACCCCTTCATGATATGATAAAAGATCGAAAGACAGTCAAGAGCAATTTTAACTCTATTACTATTAGCCTTTCTAGCAAGCCATCTTCAAACTGTAAATAACAACCTTTGCTTCCATGCTATATGGCTACAACAATTATGGACTATCTGCGATTGTGTTTTGGGATAGTGAAAGTGTGTGTAATGAAGTCTGGAAAATCAATGTACCAAGCTGCAGGTTGCAAAACTTGAATGAAATAATAAGTTAACATGGTTGTCAAAAAAAAAAAAAAACATCGTGAGCGGCAAGTGTGACCAGTTTGGTCAATAAACAGTGAACTAGAGTGACTCAAGGTAACACAAATAAACATATTAACCACTATTAACCTATTTAACCCTTATCCAATCACTACAAACCTTATGATTCTACTGATAGTAAATATCTTAATTTCCACCATTAATAACTTCCATTCCGTAATTTTCCCGATTATTCCACATTCTTTTGAAATCTTATCCAAGGTTGGTTATAGATTAGCTCTTAATCAGTGTAATGTCTAAAAAAATACCTTCCATTTAGTCGAAAGATAGATATGATTTATTTTCATTCAATCCTTGCAATGTATCTAAAATCACATATATTTATTTCGACACACTGAAAATTCATCTAATATAATCTTTCTCCTTAAAACAAAAGCCCCTCCTATTATTATTAGGTTGAGAAAGTAACGGTGAAGAAGAACTACTTATTCATGAATTACAAGGGCTGAGACGGCGTGAGACCCAACAAAACGTTTTTGTTCTACAATAGTTATTTAAATAAAAATAATTTTTGATAAGCATGATTAATCTTTTTTTTTTTTTTTTGAACAACACAAAGTATATTGATTATGCGCAAAAGTTGAGTACAAAGTCTGGAAAGTCAGACGCTTTCCAACAGCATGAACGATGCTGAGTTTTTCTAGCATAAGAAGCTAGATTATGAGCCAGAAGATTTTCTGTTCGTGGAACGTAAAACCAAGCTATATCCTGAAAGCCATTAATATTGATCACTTGCGCTCTCACGTTGAGCTTATGTAGACATACCGTCACGGCACGCTATTTTTCATTCTTCTTTACAAACTTACGCCATTAATATTTAACCGAACTCAATGCAGTATCAGCCGGCAATAATAAAAATCAGTGTATTTTCTTAAAATAAGGACAAAAAAGCCAAAAGAAAAGGTCCAAAGCCTTGTAAACAACGATGATTGGGTGCTGCCGGGCTGTAAATCCCTCAGTACTCAATATACGTCGCCCTTACCCCGCACCATCACTCTCTCGTTGGAGCCCGACACAGAGATCGTTTCTTCGTTTTTGCCGCACCTCCTCCATTTCCGACCGACAAGAACAAAGGGAGCAGAGGAGACGGCCACTTGAGTGTCAGCTGAGGGAGGGGCTAGGTAAATTGGCCAAGAAAGGGGGAGGAATACTAACTGCGACGACGGCGGCGGCAGCAGTTGACGGTGGAGAGTCAGGGAGGATGGTGTCGTACGTCAGTGCTACGCTTTACGTGGTGAGCGGGATAGTGGTGGCGGGGATGGCGCTTCTAGTTGCATTTCAAGAGCGGTTAGTCTACGTGCCGGTTTTGCCTGGTCTCTCGAAGTCGTACTCGATCACACCTTCTCGTCTCCGCCTCCTCTACGAAGACGTCTGGCTCAGATCTTCTGATGGAATCCGTCTCCATGCTTGGTTCATCAAGCTCTACCCCGACTGCCGTGGTCTCTTTCTCAACCCTCAAGTTCTTCTGTCATTTATTTCGAGCTCCCTCAAGTGGATGATTTTCTCCTCTCGTATTAAATCTCATAATTGGGTTTATATCTGCTTAACTTTGGTCGAATTAGGGTTTTTGCTTGCCTGTGATTGACGAATTTTACACCGTTTTCGCTTGATTTATTGAACAGACGGCTGCATTAGGGACTTTTGTTTAGTTAATAATCTCTTCGTCGATGGGCTTTATAATAGCTGTCTGAGATTCTAGCTCCTCTTGATTTGAGTTTCACTTGATAATGTGACAACAGAGAGCGGTTAAAGCTCCTGTCGTAGTGTACGGCTCATTTGCGAAGGTAGAGGCTTTTGCTGTTTTTCTTGTTTTGTGGTGGCACGGGATGGGAAAGGAATTAATTGGGGAACGATGTGTAATGCAATTCGACAAAGAGCTGCTGCCGCCCAGCTAGTAATTTATTCCTTACAATGAGAAAAAGTTAGCTGGTGCTTCTAGAATTCAGCTCACCATCCTTAATGTGGGTAAACTATCCGTAACATGGGGTTGAAAAACATCATTTATTTCCTCAATATCTGCCGAGACTAGGAGTTAATTCTTTGTTGACCTAGGTATGCGATGGGAATGTGACGACATGCTTGATGCTCCTCCTTTCTGGATTCTCTGTTGCAAGTTAGGATATTAGTTTCAGTGCTGCTTGGCTTTTATGATACGATGGTTTCCGTTTCCTAGTAGCTTGCATCCATCTTAAGTTGACTAATCACATTTAAAGTAATGATCTCCGGAAACTTACAAAGAAATGCAGAATCTTGGACCTAAGCAGCGAAACTTTAAAGCTCCCAGCTGGTTGCTTGAGGGAAAAAAGTTGTATGTTATGTTAGGTAGCTTGAGATGGGAAATTAGTCTCACTCTTATGAGTAGATGAGAGTATTGGCAGGCTTTCAGTGAATGATGTTAAAAGTAGACTCCACCTTGTATCCAATCTCCTTGAATTATTTTGTCTACTACATTGTCAGTGCCGATTTTAGCATTGGATTTGTACATCACATCTGCTCAAGGTCATGGTGCAATGATACTGGTTGAACATAATTATATTGACAGGAAACTAGAATAACCATCCACTTTTATAATACTTGTGCTTAAAGTTTTCACATTGCTGGCCCTTTATCATGTGAACTGAGTGCTTTGAATTTCTGTTTGCAGGTCCAACAATTCTCTTTTTCCAAGAAAATGCTGGAAGTATCCTTCTACTATCTCTGAACCATCATCTCTTGCTGGGCAGCTAGAATCATCTGTGACAATATGAATGTGAATTTTGTAACTTAGTTATTCCCTATTGAACAACAACAATGTTTATACTCGTTGAATAGCTCCTTGTCCATGCCATGTTCTACTTGACCTTAGTGTCCTTGACTACTATTATTAGATATTGCGCACCGTCTAGAAATGGTCAGGATTATGTTGCAAAAATTGCAGTGCAACGTTTTTATGCTTTCCTACAGAGGGTAATGTATCTCTTGTGAATGTTTTTGTTTTGGAATCGTTCATGTTATGGTTATGGTGGGCTGAAAGCATTATTGTATTCACCATGATATTAGCTATGGTGCAAGTGATGGATCTCCGTCTCAACATGGAATCATTAAAGATGCTCAGGTATGCATCAATTCGTATATTTTTGGTGCCGTTTCTCGTTCTGAGCTCTAGATAGTGGGCTTAGCTATATTCTTTTGCTGATTTTCTAGGCAGCCTTGGATCATCTGATGCAGAGAACTGATGTTGATACATCCCAGATAGTTGTGTTTGGGAGGTCCCTCGGTGGTGCTGTTGGAGCAGTGCTTAGCAATAATAACCCTGACAAGGTTCCACCGCTTCTCATGCACTCTTGTTTGTGCATTTAATTTAAGGATTTTTATTTCTTCTTCCTGGAAGAAGAGATTATCCTATGAGAATTCATTCAACAATTAATTCACCTTAGCGTGACTAGTATCTATAGGTGTGGTTTTTGTTGTCTGCTGCAACTTATATAAATATATGTTAGAGAGAGCAGTCTCTTGGTTCCCTGTGTCTAGATGCTTAAGCAATGATGCCCTTATAAGCTCTGTGGTTTATGTTGGATCATCACATGCCTCAACTATAAAGCCTTTGAAGATGTTAACATTAAGCCTGGTGCCATGGTACTTGTACCAAGAGATAGATGAATCTGGTATAGCTTTCCTTATGAAGAAAATTAATTCATTGTGTTTCTGAGTTGCATCAAATCCTTGAAGTCAGATAGATGCATGCATCAGGTGGTGTATGATGCATTCCTTGATGCCCTTGAGCTACTGCGCCAACTTGCTTGGCTGATATGTGGAAATCAAGTACTTCACAAATTTAAAAAAAGATCTCAAGCCCCAAGAGAAGCCGCAAATCCTTATGCTATTAGAAATGCTAATTCCCCTCATCTTTATACTATTTCCTAATGCTCTACTTCTTGGATTGCAAGAGCAGTTGCTACTGCACCTTTTGATCTTTGTCTCTCTTTTCTCCCCTGTTTCAAATAAATTTCTTTCCTTTAGGTCGTATTTGCATGGTTGACTGTTTCTCATTCTACATGCTTTGACTATGTGGTAGTTTTCTTATCGCTCCTATAGTATTGATCCTTTTTTTAATTGTGAAAATCTGTTTTTATGGGCCATATCTGTAATCCCCTCGACAGTTTTTTCTTGCATCTCTCATATGATAATTTTGTTTCAATTTAGAAGGGAGGCTTCTATTTGGACGAATGTCAAAGTTGAAGGGAGAACTGGTAGAAAATCTAGGTTTTATGGGAAGAGAGTAAACAATTTGACTAAATGGTTCCTTTACGGAACACATGAGTTAAGGCAAGAAAATTACCTTTTGGTTACCTTGTTGGATTCGTTGGAAGTTAAAATTGTTGGTTGAATTTATGGGGCATGTTGCAAATTGGAGGACAATGTGTACTATATATGGGGGACAATCTTCCTTCTTTTTCTATCCTGAATGAATTCATTTGCTTATGGTAGAATTCTGATGCAGGTGTTGTGAATTTTTTTTTAACTTTATCTGCAGCATATTAGACTGAACTGTTTTGATGTTTGATTGATTCTTAGGTCTCGGCTCTGATTTTGGAGAACACATTTACGTCTATATTGGACATGGCTGGAGTTTTGTTGCCATTCTTGAAGTGGTTTATTGGTGGAACTGGCTCAAAAAGTTTGAAGATTCTCAATGGTGTTGTACGGTCCCCTTGGAGCACAATTGATATCATCAGCCAGGTTCAACTTTTAACTATATACATAGAAGAGAGACTCTGTGCGTATATACATTTGTGGGATCCATTCCTTATTGACCAGAATATCTCTCTCCACACCCCCCCTCCAATTGGATTATTTTCCCTTGGCTTTGGCAATATGAATTACATAGACCCTTGATAACGAACGAGCACATTGTGGATCCATTCCTCATTGACCAGAAATGAATTTTCTCCTATTGTACTGTGCAGGTCAGACAACCAATACTGTTTCTCTCTGGACTACAAGATGAGATGGTCCCACCCATGCACATGAAACTTTTGTATGCCAAAGCAGCTGCGCGTAATAAGCATTGCCTCTTTGCGGAGTTCCCCTCCGGCATGCATATGGACACATGGTATACTGGTGGAGATCAATACTGGAAAACAGTTCAGAAGTTCATCAAAGACTTTGCCGTTGACAAGAAACAAAGGGATTCTAGCTTAACAAATAGTGGCTCTTCAAGCTTTACAGATAGTGGCACTTCAAGCTTCACAAATAGTGGTACAATTTTCTGAACTCACTTATCCTCGAGTGTTTTTTTCGTTTGGTGACGCTGGTAGGAGTATGAGGAATTGAGCATTATTTGATCTTGCTACCGTGAGGGCAATTCGTTCTGGTCCTCTTTCTCCGTAGTGTATTTATCTGGAGATCATCACTTATTTGTGAGTATGTTGTCACCTGAGTCTGCAATATTTGTGGTTTGGGTTTCAGATGCTGATCCGTGGTAACCAGTCTAGCTTCAAAGTCACCGACGTTTAACAGGGTAGGTTTGTTGGCTGAGAAACTAAATCCTAGGCTTGGATATTTGGTTTTCCTTGCAGTGGTCAAGAGCACATTGTGAAGAGGTGATTCCTCGCCATTGTGCCGGCTGCTTCTTTTCAGGAACTTGAACACAAGTAGTCTCTATTTTCTGCCGACCATGATAAGGGTATAAGGAACGGGTATGGGGCCCGTGTGGTTTGGTTTTATAGGCATTTTTATGCTCTGGTTTCTTTTGTTCCTTACCTACCTGTTGCTTGTATTAGACAGACAAATTTCAAGGCAGAAGTATGCATATACTTTAATATATAGCTTTTCTTTTCTTTTCTGACATGATATGATATTCAGTAGACAGCGTGCGGCAAGTTTGTAGTTATATTACTGCCTAGGGGTTATTGTTCGCTAATTCCTCATGTTTCTGTACGTAATATACCGAAAATTTATACTCTTTTATTAGAGGCTTCCATGCCGACAGCGCTGTCTGGCTCAATTGTTTCTCTATAAACATGCTTTAGGGTAGCTTGGTAGCATGGAGAACTGCCGGTGATTATTGACTATAACTGACTTCTATGTTAACTCGACAATGTAAATGATCGTGACGTTTGTTTTTTCCTCCTGATGATACCACACAAGTCATGCTTAATTTGTTTATCAATGGTACGATCAATAATATGTTATTCTATAACTGATAACTGAAATTAAGATTAGCATGGCCGGCTTTGCTGGGCTTGGGTCGGGCCAGCTAAAAATGTTTTGTCCGCAAGCTCAAATCTTGTGTAAAAAGGATTGGCCTGAATGTTTTTAACTTGTTCATGACCTAATCGCTAGATTCAAAAATAAAACAAATTAATTAAAAACTTATATATATTATAAATAGATATATTTATGGTGAATTTTATATCTTTCTAATTTATAGTTTCTTACTGAAGTAATTCATGTATCTCGCTAACTATAAATATCAGGTGTCTCCCATGCTGTGTGATCTATCTACAATCTCTCCGTAATTTCTTTACTTCCCGTTTACTACACTTGTCGGCATGAGTTTATGTCCTGATAAAATAACCTAAAAGTTACAACTCACGGTATTTTTTATAAAAAAAATTCAATCCCTTTTATATCTATATGATATAAACAACGTCATCAAGATTGTTTGTTGTGATTAATCTAAAAAGGAAGGATTCAATTACTTTTTCTTTTTAGCGTTTATGTATTCAACATCTACCTTAGTTTTGATGACTTTGTCATTTTACTGTGTTGTGCAAGGAAAGAAAGTCGTATAATACGATTACTTAAGAAGTTTTAACTACTATTATACATCCTTGAAGATCAAGATTATAAAGAGGAACAAAACAACTAATAATTGCATATTTTATAATTTAATGATAGTCTGTGCTATTTAGTTTATTAAATTATATGATCTTATGACTTCAAGTTGAAAAAGAAGGAATAAACGATCGATAACACGTCTATATAATTATTCTTATTAATGACTGATTTTATTATCATGTCAATTTAATATCAAATGAGGCATTGTGCTAGCTATTAATATCACATGAAGCATCGTATCAGAAATTAATCACGTAAGACATTGCATCATAAATAATTGTCATGTAAGGTAACGTGTCAGATATTACTATCATCATGTGAGGCATCACGCCATAATTTATTTGATATTATTTTTGTTATGCATCATTTTCTTATTTCATAGTTACTTTTATTTTATTTCAATGACATAAAGGCATCATGCCAGAAATAACTACATGTGAGGTATCATGTCAGAATTTATTGTAACACCCCGGATTTTACCACATTATATAGTACAAAGAATTAGAGAAGTAACAACGCAAACGGATCAAAAAATGGATGTCAAACGAGTCTTAAAACAGTGATTTTAGGATGTGTCCGACCTTGTGTTGTGTCCGAACATGGATGTTCGGATAAGGTCTGAGATTCAAAAGTGTATGTCCGACTTGTGTCGGGCATGGAAGTTTGGACACAACTTGAAAATCAAAACCAATGTCGTCCAAACATGTGTCTATACATTGAAGTTTGGACACCAATTCCGATAAAGTTCCTTACGTGGTCCGAACATGTGTCCGAACATTGAAGTTCGGACAATGGTTCTGACAATTTTCCCCTAGGCGTGTCATGTAAGTTCGGACCATTGCCGAGACTTACACTTGGACTCGTCCTCGCGTATTGTCCGAACATGCAAGTTCGAACAGATGTTCTGACACCCCCTTCTTCAAAAATCAACTTTCAGTTCAGGACTTGTCCGAACTTGTACGTCCGGATAGACATTCAGACAAGCCCAAAAGTGTAAAAATAGCCACGAAACACCTTTGGAAACATACTTCAATTTCAATAACGCCAGATGCAAATCAATTAAGCAAACTTTCCCAGTAAACCGTTATTAAAATCAGTCACAGAAGATCACATCAGAAGATTAAATCAACTCTGGGATATTACCGCCACACCCATACCTATAGGTGTTAAGACTATCAACCATTCCAAAACAACTCAAGAACAAGTTCCAAATCAAACGACAACAATAGTTAAAATCCCAATTCTTAAATAACAACAATGTCAATAGTTAATCCAGTTTAACAACTATTTGTAAGTGGTGACGCATTCCCCAATCGATGTCATAGCCATCATCGCCTGCGATCAGAAAACATACTAACAACACACAAAGGGGCCGTGTGAATCAGTGAAACTGAATAAACCATTGCTTTACCTTGTAAAATTCTTTTTATTTCTAAATGTTTGACATATATATGTACAATAACGACAAGTCCATCGACAACATCGATCCACAGTAGGAAGAAGATTATAATATATATATATATATATATAATATAACAACCATAATCCACCAACACACACAATGATAAGGGAGCTTTCAATCGGCAACCAATAAATATTCCACCAACAAACACCCAACAAAGGAGGCCGCAAATTCCACCACCAACGAACGCCCAAACAAGTGGGGTCGCAAAACAGAATTTCACATCACTCTATGTCCATAAGTGTGCACACCCTTCTAAGAGTACTTCTGACCATGAAGAAGTAGATCTATAGAGCTTAAACTACGATATAGTGGTCACAACGCAATATGTTTAATTTTCGGTGTACCATTGTGTACAATCATAAGAATAACCCAGTGAAAGTCTCCCAAAAAATATCATCCGATCCAACAAATAATTCATTAAGGAAATTCCAAATCCATACCTTTCCAATTAACAAGGTTTATAGGATGGTCAAATTCCAGATAGCCACAGGAAGAATTTCCCAAAATCTCAATCACCAATCTCCAACTAGTCTCAACCAAAACCACCATCGAAGTTCAAACACAACCACCAGATATCAACAATTCAGAAAAAACAATTTGTATGAACACAGTAGTTTACCTAGAGTCCATGTCCAGCCAAGAAGAGAATCACCCACAATCAATGGCATCCACCATTAACGAACTCGAGATCTAAGATTTAATATACACTCTTTCAACAATCCACCAACAAAATGTAATCCAATCATAAACTTATAAACCCCAACTAGAATAATTACACTTACACTTCGAATTAACCTGCGACAACACCAATGGAGGAAAGGATGTAAAGTGGAAGAAGAAAAAAGATGAGGAGAATAAATAAATGAAGGGAGGCGGCAATAAGGAGAAGAAAAAAGAGACGTGAAAAGAAAATGAAGAAGGGGACAAGAAAAGGAAGAAATTAGGTAATATCCTTGCCCCAACAAAATGTAAAGTGGAAGAAGAAAGAAGATGAGAAGAATGAAGAGATGAAGGGAGGCACCAGCAAGGAGAAGAAAAAAGAGACGTTAAAAGAAAATAAAAAAGGGGAAAATAAAAGAAAGAAATTAGGCAATTCCTTGCCCCCAATTTACCTCATTGTCCCTCACTTATTGACATAATTCCCAAAACCAATTAAATTACCTTATCACCATTTCAATATCCCGTCACTTAATAAGGCCATAGTTCAAATATATACAATATAATTAAGTAAGATAAGCATTTAGAATTATTCTCGATATCAACCAAATTTATAAGACTATATATTAATTGCAAAATATGTAATGGGTAAAAATAATTACTTAAATTATATGGGTATTTCATTTATTTGTTATTTCATTTATTTTGCAATGTTTAAGCTATTATGTTTCATATATATATATATATATATAATTATCATGTGATGCATCGTGCCAGATAATAGTATCTCGTGAGGTATCGTGCCAAATATTAGTGTCACATCGTGTTAGATATAAATATCATGTGAGAAATCAGGCCATAAATAAATATCACGTGAGGTTGGGATGACAATTTTACCCAACCCGAAAACCCGACCCAAACTTAACCCGTAAACAACAGATATGGGTTAAAGTTTTTTGACCCATTTAATTTTTGGGTCAGATATGACTTACCCAATAAATTGTTGGGTTAGACATGGGTTAAAGCAGGGCTTCCCAAAAAATTTCAGAAACCGTGGTATCCGATCGAAACTGAAGTAAACCGTACCTGTTTTTGGTTAACCATGTTGGCATGGTTAACCGAACCAAATAAATAGACCGGTTTTGGTAACGGTATTAAATTTTCCATAAAGGTTAACCGATTATATAAACAATGAAAAACTTCATAATGTTCACCTTGTATCATAATTAATGTTAGCTATTGAATGAATATACATATTATTATATTTTTTGTCACATGTGTTTGATTTGTCACTCATGATTTAGGTGAATGATCAATGTTGTACTATAATATTAATGATATGGATCTCATCAATAAAACAATATACGACTACAAGGTTAACCGATATAACTGAACTGAACTAAAGGTTAACCGGTCTAAACGGAATGATAATGGAATTTGATTTTACAAAACCAAATTTAACGGATAACCGAATCCTGTTTGAAATACCCCGAACCTAAAAATGGTGATTAAATTATTCTAATATGAATTTTAGAGGCCTAATAGTGTCTAAAGAATATTGGCGAAAAAAATAAATCCAAAAGAAAAGAGAAAACGCGTAGAAAGCATAAAACGTAAAATTGTGCGTTACGTAACTCTAGGAGGTGTGTGACCTCGATTAGGGTCCTAGATGAATTCCTAGGGATTAATTGGGCCTAAATAATATGTGGGAACAATTCCCAAAGAAAACGGATCCAAATAATGGGTTAAAATGCTAACGGAGTTTTAGAGCACGTTTTTTGAGAAAACCCAAAAACGTGACCTTGAGTGGTCAAATGGACCTGTAAAAATTATATTTGACTATATAACTATAATTAAATATTAATGGAAGCTTAAGATCCATTAAAATTGAAGAAACGAGAAAAAATCCGGAAAACGGGCCCGATTAGTGAATAATGTCGAACCGGGTAATTAACGAGTGTTTCTTGTAAAAGACAAAAAACGCTCCAGCTTACATGTACATAGTGGGGCCGGTTTTTAGTGTGTCCAACACACTCCCCTCACTTGATTAATGAGATAGTAATAAGTAAAAGAGAAAAGCAAAAAAAAAAAGAGGTGAAAAAGTAAAAAGCACCTCTCTCCTCTCTCTCCTCCCTCATTTCCCTTTTCCCTCTCTTTCCTCTTCTTTCTTCTCCAGCCGTCCTCCTCCCTTCCTCCCTGTGCTGGAACGATTTTGAAGCCCCCATCCATGGCTTCTCCTCTTTCTCTTCAAGCCCAAGCTACACCAAGGCTCCAAATGCAAAATAAATTACATATTTGAACTCCCCTCGCCAAGCTCTATCTTTCCCTCTTTTCAAAATCTCAAAAATATGAAGTTCATCTCCATGGGTATATCCCATTTGAAGAAAAATTAGCTTTTATGGAGCTTGGATGCCTCCCCATTGTTTTAAGGTAAGAAAAATCACAAAAACTCACTCTTTTCTTCATCTCTTATGTGGCCGGTTTTGACTCCCCCAATTTCCTTGTGTTTTCCTTCCTTGAATGACCTATATTCAAGCTTCAAAAGCTTATGGGGAGTCCTCCTTTGATTCATGACCAAAAGCCCATTTTAGGGTTTCGAGGTAATTCTTCATTTTTGGTGCTCTAAGCACCTTCCCTTGCATCCTAGCTTGATTAATAGGCATATGTGTATTGATTAGTGACTAATTCCCCATTTGGGTATTGATTTGTAGGTTGGCAAGTGTGTTGACCAACTTGACCGAAAATCAAGAGAGGAGAAGGAAGGGGAGCAAAAGAGGAACTTATGAGAATTTAAGGTAAGAAACCCACCTCAATGCTAATATTATATGTTTTAGAATTTGGGATGGGAAAACTAAATGAATGAACCAAAATCTTGCTAGAAATGTGCTTAGTTGAAATAGGAGAGATTGGTGAATTAATGATATTGAGCTAGTGAGAGCTTGATTGTTCAAATTGTGTTGAATTAAGGGCCTTGGAGCCAAGAGATTTGAGATTGTGTTATATTGTTGATTGATGAGATTGGAATGGCATTTGTGTGCTGGTAGAATCCCATGTGGATTTGGTTAGTTGAATTGCTTTAGGTGAACAAATTGTGCATTTGGGCAATGTTAGAATTGTAGGTGAGTTATGGTGAAATTTCGGTAGAAATGGAGTGTTTGTAGGTGACTTGATGAATGGGAGGAGTTATATGTGTATTAGGTTAAGTTGAGTGGAGTAATCACCTTGAAAAGGTAGTTGGAGGATGGATTGAAGTGATGTAAAAATCTGTAGCAAAGATGGTGTTTTAGTGTTTTGGATTTCTAGAAAAAGGCTTAGTGTGCACAACCTTGGAAATGGAGGATGGACTTGGGTATAGTTAATGCAAATGTCTATGAAGGATTTGGAATGGTCACTTGGGTTGAGAGTAAGGTAAACCATCAAGAGAAAGGTTGGTAAATGCACAAGTGTGCAAAATGCATATTATGAGAATTGAAATTTGTGGAATTTAGCAAGGATTTGGGTTAGGATTTGACCAATGATTTGAGGAGTCTTTAAGGAGTGTTTTAGGGTGTTTAAACATGTAGAAAACATGTGGAAAGATTAGGGAATGATTAGGTGTGAATTAGGGGTTGAAAAAAGGTCAAAAACTATAAAATTTGACAGTTCCAGGGTTGGTCCGGGTTTGTAAATCGGTACACAAACCCGGACCACCTCGAAAACATGCCAAAATTTCATCCCAGGGGTTGGTCCGGGTTTATAGCCCTGGACACAAACCCGGACCACATGAAAAAATGGGCAGACACTGATTTCCTGGATTGGTCCGATTTTGTAACCCCGGACACAAACCCGGACCAGTTCAAAAATGCAACAGAATGTGTTTTTAAGTGTCCTACTGATGGGGAATTGATTGGGGATGGTTTTAGATGATGTTTAGGACTTGTTTGGTGACCTATAAAGGTCCTTGGATGTATAAACAAGTTGGAGAAGTGATTGAGAAAGTTGAAGACTTAAGTAAACCTAAGGTAACGGGATAACGAGGCTAATTACGAGAGTATTAGTTTTACATACCGTAATACCTTAATGTTAATAAAAACATTTGAATGTTATCAGTGGATCAAGTGTGAACCAAGGAACGTAAGGTGACGTGGTAAAGTAATCCATGGTGAAAGGTATGATTTTCTCATGCCCTGTATGCTAACCGAGCTACTCTGATTTGTGTGCTTGTGTGCCGGCCTAATCAAGATAAAAGCATAAAAATGATTTATTGCATTTGATATGTATGTCTTGATACCTGATGTATGAACTAACATACTTGAATGATAGTGTGGTCTACCTTAGTGTTAGAGACCGACTCTTAAATGAGTATTGCTAGATTAGTGACTCGTAGGAAGAGTCGTTTTGCAAATTAACAAAAACGTGGAAACACACGAAAACTATCGAACCAAGAAACGATAAAGCAAACCTATGAACTCTCCCAAAACGTGATGAGTGTTAAACGGGATTAAAGAACTCCCTTTTATGATTAGTCAACCTCCCATACGGGGATCCGACTCAAAGGGAGAAAATAACTACAACGTTTAAGTGAATGGAAGTGCAGGGGCGACCCATAAATCGGTGAACGCAGCGATTTAGGAAAACCTCCTAAGTTGTAAGATAGCATCGAGAGAGATGCGACTGACTAATATATATATTTATATATGAGTATCTATTGTTACTAACCCGAGAGTTGGGTTAGGGGGATTGTGAGTCACGCGTGCAAGGAAGAGGAAACACCAGAGTGTCTGTTTCTGAATCCATGGTCAAACTCCCTTGTTACCGGGCCGTGTGCCACATAGTGGTGCCTTGCGGGGCCGTGTGCCACATAGTGGTGCCCGATTGGAGTGAGACTGGCAGAGCTTACCCGTCTAAAGAGGTAGGCTGGGTATTATGGGATAGGAAAGAGGGAACATGAGAGAATGTTTCTAATCCCGTATTGAGATTATAAAAGCCCGGTGGTGAGACCTATATATGTCTCTGCCTAGAGGCCTATGAGGCTTAACCTAAAATTATTCAAGAGTAGAATAATTAAGGAAACTAGATCGGGACCGGGAGTGTCTAAAGATCTAGGAGACAAGTAAACTATCCGGTTGGGATGGATAAGTTGGTGATTAACGAGAATGAAACTCACCTGAGATACGGTTTCTCAAGGTTTAAGAATAAGGTAAATGAACTTACCGAGCTTGATGTGATATCCGTATGGATTATATTCCTTGTTTGAATGTCTTTGAATGCGAGCATGTTTGCGCTGTTATGCATGATTAATGTATTGTTATTGAGCATGATTGTTGTATTAAAACGAACCCCATGTTCTCGACAAAGTAGTCGGCGTACCCCCGTTAGCACGCGAGGTATGCGAATTTCATACCAGCAATATGCTGAGCCCCTTGGGGCACCGTTTTTACTTTACAGGTACTTTGGAGCCGAATACCGTTCGAGTGCAGGATGGGAACAGCTGTATAAGCATGGGTAGTTGATTAAGGAATATAGTATTGACTTTGCAATTGTAATGGTTGAATCGTAAGTCCGAGATGTGTCGGTAATTCGAGGTTTGTAGATACTCGGTATAGAATTGAATTGAGGATGTAATTGTATATGTATTGATTTGATTAAGGAACGAAATGGAATGTATTAATGTATTTGTATAAGTACTCGGGTATTACTAGTCCATCAGACCGATACGGTATTTATTGTTAGGCCTTGTTAGCCACGTGGGTGGCTGACGGCATTGTATCACCCCCGTTGTTTGTGGATTTCTCCGCTGCGGTTGTATTAATGAACGAGATGATTACATGCTAATGATATGATTAGCGGTAGGGGTGTTACACTATTAAACAATCTAAATGGAGTGGTAATGGAAATTGAATTTTAGAAAACCGAAGACCCAGCTAACCAAAAGCGGTTAACCGAATAAGACGGTTAGCCAACCACGGGCAGCCCTAGTTAAAAGTCCTAACCCTTCAACCCACCCGTTAAATTTATTTTATTAAAATGAATAAAAAATAAACAAGTAGATAAATATGTAAATATCCTACTTGGGTATGTATTAAGTCTATATTTTTTAATATAATAATAAAGAAAATAGTACCAATTCTCTACGCCCACACAAATACATTCTTTAAAATCCAATCTTAATCCAAATTCATTCTCTAAGCCCAATCCAAAAGTCCTATATGAAGATGTATATGGGCTAATTGAGATGATTTTGTAACATACCTGATGTTGTGTAACAGAATGTTGACATTTGGAAAAACGACATACAATGTCTTTAAATAAATGATCGTCATCTGCTTGCTTGTAAGGGCGATTGATCATTCTGTATAAAAACAAGAGTATTCGTAACTATTTAATATACTCATTATGTCATAATACAAATATCAAAAGTACTATATTCGTATACGTATGACCTTTCACCTACCACTATTGTTGTCTACAGTATTTAAGAATGAGTTAAATTCTCAAAACGTAAACAATAGATAGTAATTATTGCATTGGAAAACATAAAAAAAATCTATTTGCCACTCAAAACACTACATCAAGTAGACAAAAAAAAAACTGACGTGTCATACATCCATAATCCAGATATCACATGATCATTAAACTACCTTACTTTTGCAATATTGGATGATGAAAAAGAAATTAAATATAATGAAATTTTATGACACAAATACCTTTAAAATTTTTCAAAATAAATGTCTAGAGGAAAATCTAGATTGGTTATCAAGCCAAGCCCAAAAACTAAGGAATAGAAATCAGAGACAACAAAAAGTCAGTTCGTAGCGGCTTGACACAAATAATCGGGGGCAGGGGAGAAAACTTAGCCCCCATTCTTTTGTGAGCTGAAACATCTAGCTGATGTCAGTTATCAACGGAAATTAGAAAAGTAGAGAGAAAAATAATTGATATGACAATTGATGTATTGACATACAGAGAGAATATATTAGCTGATCAAATAAACTCGTCTAATAAACAAACAAAAGAATGAGGCATAAATTATACATCCAACCAAAACCAACGAGGTGATACCACGTGCCAGGCTAATCCATAAACTCCGACGTCAGACAATTCTGTCCAGCTAGGATTTATTACCATATGTCCTTTGCTCCCACTTTATTACGTGAATGTTCAACGCTAGTAAAAATTCAGTTAAGAGAATAAAATCGGCAAAATGAATTATTTATGTTTTTCCCATTCCATTGTTTTAAGTCATTTTTGCTGCTGAACTTATTTTGTATTTCTTCGGTCCCAAGCTGTCTTGTTCAATTTCAGAATAGGGCGACACAGTATCCCTTCTCCTCCCCACACCCCTTCCCTCTCTATCTCGCATCTCTCCTCCCTCTACACGTCCATCTCTCGATCGCTCTGAATATTCTCTTGGTTTCAATTTTCATTCAATAGTCATCTGGAAGGCTCATCGAGCACCGAGGAACGCTAATGGACGGTGGTGGGCAGTACAATCCTCGAACTGTCGAGGAGGTATTCAGAGATTTCAAGGGTCGTAGAGCTGGAATGATCAAAGCCCTGACCACTGGTTGGATTTTTTTCCCTCATGAATCTGCTACCGTCCATTTCATTTTCCTTCTGAATTCTTCCTCTTTTCCGATGGTGTTTCTAGGGTTTTTCTGGGTTTTTTAGGGTTTTTTAATTGATTGGCTCAATAATACTCCTCACCTTTTATGCTTACTTTGTATTTTGCAGATGTTCAAGAATTTTTTCAGCAGTGTGATCCCGGTTCGTGCCATTTCTCTCTCTCTCTCTCTGCTGTGTATTTAAACCCTTTTGAATTTTAATTCCGGTGTGTTGCTGGAACCATTCTGTCTCTTACGATTTTGAGCTATGATTTTTATTTTCACTGTTTATTTGGACTTCCGATGGTTTTTCCCTAGTTCCATTCGGATTCAATTCCGTTTTTTGATGGACGACGTGACGTTTGGATAATGGATAGACTTTCTCGAACTTCGGGGTGTTTTGCGTAAGGTTGCATCTGCTTTCAAAATTTGACTCCCAGAAATTTTGTATCTAATGCTGTGCTGCTGCTGTGTAATGGCCTAAAATAAAGCGCGAAGATAGAGCAAGCAGTTCCTTATTTCGCTTTGACCACCCTTTCTTTCTCTTTTATCTGTTCAAGTATTTCTCTAATACTAAATGTGCCAATCGAATCGACCTCCTTCAAACTTTTTTTATATTATGCGAGCTTTATACTTTTTATCGTTCAATTATTTTTTCTTATCATTTCTCCGAGCAGAAAAGCAACTTTATCAAAGGTGGGCTTCTTCATAGCATTAGATTTGTTGTCTTCTTAGTCCCTGAGTGGAATGCGCCTGTATTACTGAGAGGTTTAGGCCTTTGTGCTCATAGTTGTTCCTCAATTCTCAAAACTTAGCTTCTAATCTCGGTTTATTGTGTTTATTGAACTATGGAACCACTATCCTGGAAAAGCTACCATTACGGCTTCTGAAAACTTCAAGGTCATGGAAATATCTGATTCTGGGGATTAAGTTAGTTTTTGGAGAATGGTGTAACTTAGGGGTGCGCTTAATTAATTTATCATATTGATTAAATAAGCTTGTGCTTCATAATTCATGCCATAGAAGAGGAATCTGTTTATTGTTGGGAATCCCTTGTATGCTACTTCTTATTACACTGACATTTGTTGATGACTTGAGTGGGTAAAATCTTATATTTTTCTATATAATCATTTGTCTGTACAGAGAAAGAGAATCTTTGCCTGTATGGATTTCCCAATGAAAATTGGGAAGTGAATTTACCAGCTGAAGAGGTACCACCTGAACTTCCCGAACCAGCTCTAGGTATTAATTTTGCCAGGGATGGTATGCAAGCAAAGGACTGGCTGTCACTTGTTGCCGTTCACAGTGATGCTTGGTTGCTCTCCGTTGCCTTCTATTTTGGTGCCAGATTTGGATTTGACCGGACGGATAGGTATTCTTATGCCGTACAAACCTCTTTGTTTATTAACTGTTCAATAAGGTTTTGAGGTCTGTGAATCACTGGCTATCTTTTTGTTTTACTAGTTCTCTGAGCAGATTTGGCTCATTTTGTTGGTTTTTGCTAAATTCTGAGCACTATGTCAGCCTAGAATATGGAGTACTAAAGATAGTAGAATTAAAACCATCAGTCATCTCTTTAGTATGGCTACCAGTTCTACGGGTGTTGATTGTTGCCATGCCATTTAGAATGCATTTTCGGTTTTCTTTTACTGGGGTGAACCTGCTTTCTCGTCCTGCTGCGTACAAACTGAAAGATAGTTGCAGTCAGTGGAAAGTGCTAATGTTTTTAAGCGGCAGTTTCTTTAATTTAGTTGCATAAACCAGGATGCAGTGGCTTCTTTTCTGTTTAAGGGGCATTTTTTCCTAAACCTCTAAAATCCTCTTTGTCGGTGTTGGCTAAAGTTTATTTCCCCCGAGTGCTGATGCAAGTTTCTTATGGATCATTAATGATTATGATCATTGTGTTCTGACACAGGAAGCGCCTATTTAATATGATCAATGACTTGCCAACAATATTTGAGGTGGTAACTGGTGCAGCAAAGAAGCAATCGAAGGAAAAAGTGTCTGTTTCCAATCATAGCAGCAGCAAATCAAAATCTAACTCTAAAGTGGTATGTTGATCGTAATGTATCTTGGTTTTTTTTTATTGTTCGCTTTGAATTCAGCTTGGAATTGTAGAGTAATGACAATTTGATAATGCTCTGCTTTTTGGTCTACTACTCCTGGGTACTACTATTTTACCTGAATCTGACATTTTCAATAGAATTAGGTTTACTTTTTGTATAGGTTGAAATATGGTTGTTGATAAACTTAGCTACAATACAATGTTGTGGCTGTTAGATTGATCCTCATTTGGGTTACCTTGATTCTCTTCTGATTGCCTCTCTTTTTAGAATAATCATGTAAGCTTTTGTGTGTTAGGCAAAACCGACAAAGACTGCCCCAGTGAAGGATGAAGAAGAAGGATTGGAGGACGAAGAAGAAGACGAGCATGGGGATACTCTCTGCGGTGCCTGTGGTGAGAATTACGCCTCTGACGAGTTCTGGATTTGCTGTGATATATGCGAGAGATGGTTCCACGGCAAGTGTGTGAAAATCACCCCGGCTCGTGCGGAGCACATCAAGCAGTACAAATGCCCGTCATGCAGCAACAAACGGGCCCGCCCTTGACCAAATGGTGTGTGCTGTGCTGGTCATGATGGGCCACATTTGTACCTGTGTTTGGAGAGTTGACTAATTTGCTAGGTAGCATTTTTACTTTGGCTTGAAGTTGTTACAGCTTGTTTGTGGTTTTAGCCATCATCTTCCCCACGCCGGTTCATTTCATTTCACGTTGATGTTTTCGCTCCCCCTTAGTGTCTCCTCTGCTGTGCAGCATATGTTCAGAGCGGTTTTCTCTTCAAAAAACTTTGAATTTTAAGTATGTAGTATTTTTATTTTGTGATAACTAGTCCCAACCTATGGTTTAGACATTTGTACAAGTCTCTTCACAACTTCCTCCAAATGCTGCCACTACTGTTGAGGTCAATTTATGGCATTGAGATGGTAAGGTTATATTGGTTCTTTTTTTCAGTTCATGTATGCCAGAGAGTAGTTGCTGCGAACTGTAGCAGGATTTTACTGCCCAACGGGATTATTGCCAATAATGGTATGGTGTCTTTTGTGATATTGAAATTCTCCGCATCCCTTTTGCTATCATTTGAAAATGAAAAGGATCTCTCCTTCCAAGCCACTGGTTGGGCCGACCAACTGAAAGTTATCAGTGCTTAATAACTATCCAACGACTACATGGCCTGTGCAGAAAACAAAGAACATAAGGGTGCATTCACTTCGGGTAATCAACAAAGACATTCCCTTTATGGTTGTTTGTTTTGTATTTTTAGTGATTCTGTTGACCCATTTCAAGTTTCGAAAACTCTCATATTCTTCTTTAGTGATTCCCCTCCAAGTGGAAGGAAAACGTATTCCCTTTCCTCCCTCTTTCCCTTATCATCATCTTTAACATAAACAAATAATATATGATATACAATTTATATAAATACTAATATATGATACATATTTTTTATCAATATTAATATACAATATTTATATCTAATAGAAATATAAATATATATTTATATTTATCAGAATAAATATAAATATGGCTATGAATATAATATATATTATATATTATTTGTAATTTAAAATAATTATTAATACATAATATAATATATATTATTTATATTTAAAAAATGAATAAATACTATATTTAATATATAAAAATATTTTTTATAATTTAACTACAATAAACTGTAATAATAATACATATTATTTAAATTTAAATAAATATCAGTATATATAATCATTTATACATATTAGTTATAATTTAAATAAATATGAACAAATATGATATATTAATATTAATAAATATTATTTCAACTTTAAATGCTATAAAGATAAAAAATATTTATATATATTGTTTATAAAGTTAAAAATATTGGTATATATATAACATACAATATATGAAAATATTTATATATATTATTTACAATTTAATTAAATATTTAAAAAATTAATTAATAATATTATATTAAATTTAAATACAACAAAATTCAAATATTAGTATATATTATATGGAATTTATATAATTTTTTTATATTATATACAATTTAAATAAAAATATTATTATATAATATATATACTAATAAATAGGAGTATTATTTATCAATTTAAATACCATAAAATCAAAAAATTAATATATTATATATGTAGACAAATTACAAAAAATGTTATATATAATATATATATATATATATCATTCATAATTCAAAAACTATTTATATATGCTATATAATTTATATAAATATTAGTATATGTTACATAAAAATTAGATAAATATTAATATATATTATTCATAATGTAATTAAGTGTTAACACTTCCCTGTTTGGAACCAAACAACAACAAAGACAATCATTGAGAATTCTATTCCGTTTCCGTGTTAGAATCAAACAGACTTTAAAATTTAGGGGAATTCCTTTCCATTCTCTTTCCTGATTCCAACGCACCCTAATAACATTACTCAGGCACAAACATATCAACGGAAGTGAGAGTACAATAGCATAATCTATTGATTCATGCATCGAATTAAGAAAAAAGAGAAATTAATAATCATGATATGACCAATCAACGCAAAGAAATTTTCCACAGTTCAGTTTGTCAATTGCAGCAACATGATTTTGATTATTATTGTCCATAGGCCTTGAGCCGTCAATTATATTACAAAATTGCAGCAACTTGAAGTCTTGAACGTGGGTGGATCTAGTGGAAGTTTTTAGTTTCTTCTTGTATTAACAATTAGATCGTGGTCAATGGTCATTACAATAAGAGAATGAGATCGGTACTGGAAGTCCTTTGATATATCCTTCCTCCCGCGCGCGGCCTCCTCCCACAATCATCTTCTAGCTCCCCTACCATCCTCACTCAATATGAACAAATGAATGACATAATTACTAGCATAGCCGCGGATCAATCCTCCGGATTGGTTTCGCTGGTTTTATCTCGCGCTGCTGATGAAATTCAGTTGACATTGAGTTTAAAAGATGACCTCAAGGACCTAGGGCTCCAGCTCAAGAGATTCCAGATGATATTGTTCGGAGAGCAGAGCGCCGTTGCTCTGAGAAGAAACCCTCTTATCCGCAGTTGGCTCACTGATGTGAAGAACATAGCTTATGAGGCAGATGACTTGCTCGACGACTACGCCTGCGAGAGTTTCAGACGAAGTCTTCCACAAGAGAAGTCAACCACCTGCTTCGCGTATTGTCTTGAATGCATCTTCTCTGTCACAAATCCATTAATCTTTCAAGTTCAGATGGCACACAGAGTCAAAGATTTGAGATCATCCATTGATGGAATTTATAGAGAAGCTCAAGTGCTTGGAATCAAACCTGCGGAATTGACAGAGCTTGCAAGATCGAGGGAAATCATCAATATTAATCGATCTACAACGATGACAGATGGTACGAGAAGGCTTGAACTCGAGAGAGAGAGTCCCGACGCAAGTGATCTCATCGGAAGAGCTGACGACATAGATCACATCGTTAATACTATATGCCACTCTACCGGTATGGTCGCAGGGGGATTTGAGCTGTTTGCAGTCGTCGGAACTGCAGGTAATCAATTTATATATATCTCCAGGATGCCGCATATTTCTTTAACATAAAACAATAATCTCTCTTGCTAATTAAGAATTAAGAAAGTTGTAAGCGGGACTGGAAACCAGGATAAGGCTATAAAACTTCCAAAAAATTAAGAAAATTGCTTGAGAGGACTGGCCTGGGATTGGAGTTTTGTGTATTTAAAGACAAATTGCACGGTTATTGTGCTCTAGTAGAAGGAAGAATGGAATTTAGATATCAAGGATATGTCTCATAAGCTAATCCGTTGTTGAGAGAGCAAGAATGGTATATACAGCTTCTGGGTTTCTATCATTTATGCTCACAGAGAAGAAGGTAAAAGAAGGACTCCTTAACCTTGACTTCTGATTGGAGATTTTAATTGTGTCTGACAAGAAAATGAGAAGACTACAATGCATGGTGATTATGTTGTGGAAATTTTGGGACTTTCAAGATGCATTGAGCACTCTGAGTTGCATGCTATGAAATTCTATGAGTCTCTACACATGGAACAATGAGCATGAAAACGTCTCTTGAACATATTGAAGTTTCGATAGAAATATGATTTGTGGATACCATGGGTGGTTCTTTGACTGAATTTATCATATCAAAAGGATTAGAAATCTTGTGAATCTCCTCTCAGATTCTTTTATGCGTGGAGAAATAAACCTAGGGTTATATAGTTGGTAAAGGAGGCTTGAAATAAGAATGTCATAGGAGGTCTTTTTTTTTTCCTGTAATATCGGAAATCTTTAAAAAAAAAACTATGGGATTTTTGAATTAACAAACTTTCAAGTGACATTCAGTGAATTTTCCCGAGCATAAAAGTGGTACTTCATTTCTTAGTTTATTCTATAGTTTCAAAAATAGGAAAAGTGTTGGTTATTTGACAAATAAAACTTTCTTTATAACAAAGCTTTATGGGACAAAAAATTCATCATCTTGTTTTTATTGGTATAAAGTTAGTGTAACGAACAAATCTTCAAAAATAAGTTATTATTTGAGTAACTCAATATCTTAATTTGGAGCTGGTCCTCAGAACAAAAAATTGTACTCCCTCCGTCCTGAATTGACTGTCCTATTTACTATTTAGATATGTCGTTGACTTCAATTTTTAACATATAGGATAAAACAATTTTTAAAATTTAAGTTTTGCATATGATTCCTTACATGTTAAACTATATATTATAAAATTTAGTTTTATAAAATTATTTTATCTTAAATGCTTAATATTGAAGTGGAAAAACGTGTCATAAAGTAAACATGACAGTCAATTCAGGACGGAGGGAGTATGTAATTGATAGATCACAAATCTTTTCTTTTGACCTTTACAATTTCTTTTATGATTGCTTGCTAGTTCTTAGGAAATTCAATTTAGTTGTTGCTTCTGTTTTATTTTTTCCTTGCATCCATTGTTTTTCTTATATGACATTTTGACTTTCCTTACAACTTTACCCTAAGTTTCTAAATTTCACAGGTTTAGGAAAAACGGCATTATTGAGGAGTGTTTCAAAGCATCCAAGCGTTGAGGCTCATTTCAAAAAAAGGATCCTATGGATTTGTGTTTCCTACCACTTAAAACCAATGGAGTTTTTAGTTAAGATGGCAGAGCAATTGTTAGGCGAATGTAAAACCTCTGATCACAAAGCCATATTGAAGAATCTCAACAGTGAACTCAGTAATCAGTCCTACTTGCTCGTACTGGATGATGTCTGGAACACAATGACAGACCGTTTGTGGGACACTATCGTGGGTTGGCTAAAGGAAATTTGTCACCCATCAGGACAGCCAACAGTTTTGGTCACAACGCGCTCTAATGAAGTAGCAGAGCTAATGCAATCGAGATCGACTAGACATTTTACCTATGATCTACGAGAATTAAGTGAGAAGGATAGTTGGAGCTTGTTTTGTAGAAGAGTGAATGTTGACAAGAATATGGAGGATATATCGACAAGAATGGTGGAAAGATGCAAAGGCATACCTTTAGCGATCAAAGTGCTAGCAAGCACCTTATGGGCAAGAAGAAATGACTGGGGTGAAATAGAGCAAAGCAAGATATGGGACTTAGATGATAATGAAGGGATCATGCCCTCATTAAGACTAAGCTTCAACTATCTACCCAATATGGCTATCAAAAGATGTTTTGAGTATTGTGCTATTTTTGAGGAGGATGCTAAAATTGAGAGAGAAAACTTGATCCAACTCTGGGTTGCCCAAGGGCTAATCAAGTTTGAAGAAGGAGATCAGAAGGTGTCATTAGAGAATATTGGTGATCGATACTTCAACGTACTATTGAATAATTGCCTATTCCAGGACGTAGAAGAAGACTATTGTGGGAACGTGACATCCTGTAAAATGCATGATGCAGTTCGAGCACTTGCTCAACAAGTCTCAAAGGGAGAATGGCGGACTCTAAATCAAAATGTCAAGGAGTTGAATTCTGATTCTAATACTTGGCACGTGCGTCTCACTTCTGAACCTTATATGGATCAAATTGAACCCAATAGGAAGGTGCGCACAATGGTTGTTAAGCTTAAAAAATGTAGGTCGACTACACTCAGTAATGTTTTAGAGCGTGTGAAACATTTGCGAGTATTGTGCTTAACTGGAATCGGGCTGGAAGAGTTGCCCAATATGGTTGGTGATTTGAAACATCTAAGGTATCTTGATATTTCAGAAAACTTGTTCAGGGAACTACCTGCAGATGTCATCACTAATCTCTGGAGTCTTCAAACATTCAGATGCATCCAATATGATCCAAGCTTACAATTTTCTCGTGATTTTGAATGGAATAAGCTGGTGAGCATAAGACATATTTTTATAAATAACACAATACCTATTCCTAAGGCTCTGGAGCAGTTAACATGTCTTCAGACTGTTCCCAGTTTTTGTTTAATTGATGCACCAGGAAGATTAAGCGATTTGGGACCATTGACTAATGTCAGAGGTAAGTTGGAGCTCAAAGGTCTCGAGGAAGTGAGGAGTGAGGAAGAAGCAACTGAGGCTAAGTTGGGTTTAAAGCCCGATATTGTTGAACTGAGTCTAACATGGACACAGGGACACTGTGCTAGTGATAAGGAAGAACAAGTTCTCAGAGCCCTACAACCTCATCGGAATCTAAATGCTCTTCAAATTATATACTATATGGGAAAGGAACTCCCTAGATGGTTGGTTCAGATGACAGCGTTTGGAGGTTCTACATTTTCTAGTCTCGTATGTCTTAGATTAATGGGTTGCAATAACATTGCAGCTATGCCCTCATCTACTATTGTCCCCTCGCTTAAAAAGTTGCTGGTGGAGCAAGGTCATGGTTTGACCAGTGTGAACGTGAGCTGCTTTCCATCCCTTGAGCTGTTAAGCATCTGGAATTGTTGTAAGCTCTCTTGCATTTCGACTTCGTCTATGGTTCATCAGGTGCTCAGATGCTTGAATGTGACACATTGTAATATTTTGACCAGTGTGAACGTGAGCTGCTTTCCATCCCTTGAGCGGTTAAGCATCTACGGTTGTTGTAAGCTCTCATGCATCTCACCCAATGGATTTGAAAGTTGCACAAAGCTTCAAAGTTTAACAATAACGGGTTGCAATTCATTAGAGAGCATTCCAAATCTAAAGCCCTTACAAAACCTCAAAGACTTGAGTGTAAATGCTTGCCGCGGTATACGCTCTAAGATTGAAGGGATAAAGGATCTTCCCAATTTGGAGAGTCTGGCCTTGGGACCTTTTAGCGAGCAGCTAGATCACTTTCCATTTGAAGAGCTGAGCCCAGCTAATGATGATGTTATCCCATCCTACAGTACATCTCTTAAAGGGTTATATTTATATCAGTGGATGAGTGTTGATTCATTGTCTAGTTTGTTTCAGCATTGTACCTACCTTGAGACAGTGCATATAGTAGGTTTCTATGAATTGGAAGCACTGCCAGAATGGTTTGGGAAGCTCAAATCGTTAAAAGCCTTGAGTCTTCGGGAGCTCCCAAGGCTTAAGTTCTTACCTTCGAGAAAAGAAACGGAACAGTGCAACACCAGGTTAGGTGTATCGAACTGTCCACTTCTGCCACAAGATATACAAGGTTACGATCGGTGAGTTTTAATTTACTGGTGCCTTTAGGCACATTTCATGTACTAATGGCCTATGTCAATTGTCATAATTATATGTATAAAAATATCATTCATTGAAGTGGTAGGCATATGATTTCCTATATAAAGTGGATCAGGATCATCTATTCTCAAAGCTCCATGCATTTTACTTAATCGTATTGTTTTTACAATTAATCCTATTAAGCTTTTTCTTAATTTGTTATCATGATGTCTACAGAAACATAATAAAGAAAAAAAACTTGCACTTTCCTTCCCTTGTGAAAGTGATAACAGCATTTACGTTGTTGCTGAAGTCTTCATTATCAAAAGATAGAGATAGAAAATTTTGAATTTCAGAGTAAGACAACAGACATGTTTAATTTCAGCATACTGACTAATCTTCTTCTTCTTCTTCGTTGTTCGGATGCGATTAGGTAAAGATCGACGTCAATGCTATGGAACTGTTCCTTGAATTTAATTTCTAAAGATTCAGAAACCTCTCCGAACAGAGATACGTGGATTCAAATCCCGGTATTGTGTGTGGTATTTGATCAATGGTGTTCGCTTTCTCAAGGGTTTGTTATTCGTGATAATTATTCTGTTGTTCCCTATTATGTGATTAATATTATTTTCTATATAGCTACATACATCAAGCTATCTTTGACTACATGTGTGGGTGTAGTCAAGACTTGTGGTTATTTTTTATGTTATATATGTATGACGCATCACTCATGGTTTAAATGAATAATATGTTGTTGATTAATACTATGAGTTTCATCATTTAAAAAGATAACCAATGTACAAGGTTAACTGAAACAACTTAATGAAAAGTTAACCGATCTAAATAAAATCAGTTATCTAAATTAAAGATAGAGAGTTAGTGACGTTCGGTACTAACATAAACCCCACAAATATCAGCATATTTGAACTGACATATGTTGGTGTGACTCCTTTATTTTGTTCTGTTGTTCGTCTGAATGATATGTTTTACCCACAACATATGCTTCTATTTTCTTCCCTTCCCTTCACTTTTGACTCTCTTCTCCCTTTTTATAATTATTGTGACTTCACATTAAAAGACTAATTCACACTATTATTTATAATACCACATATTTATAAAATAAAAAACAATAAATATACAGATTAATTTTTCTTTCTATTTAAAATTTTAAAAGTATATAAAAATATGAATGTATGTAAATTTATTAACAAAGAAAGTTACAAAAATATAAAATATTATTAAAAGTTACAATTTCATTAAATAAAGGGAAATTTCATGAAATGCCACTAAAAAAAGAAAGTCGCGAAATGCCACTATATTTTCCGAAAAGTCCATGAAATGCCACTATAGATAGAAAAAAGACAAAAATACCCCTAATAGTTAACAAAGTACTTTTAAAGTTCACAATATACCCTAAGTGTTAAAAATTAACAAAAATATAAAAAAAATTATAAAATTATAAAAATAAAAAATTACAAAAATTAAAAAATATAAAAAATTAAAAAATTATAAAAATTATAAAAAATTGAAAAAATTAAAATATCATTAAATATTAAAAAAAAAGAAATATTTCATTTTTAAAATTTATTCAATACCATAAAAAGAATATTGAGTTCTAAACAAATAATTTATACCATTTTTCTACCAATTTAGTACCATAATTTATACCAAATAAGTACCATAATTTTTATCATATATTTTTTAATTATTATTTGCTATCAATTTAGATTATTTTATTTCTTAAAGTAAATAATTTTTTTACATTGCTGATAGAATTTAAAAACTAAAATTTTAAACATAATAATTTATTTGAGATAGAGCGACTGAGAATATATATATATGACATACAATATTAAATAGTAAAACTTGTTTAAAATGTAGAATAAAACGTTTTCAAAATAATAATATGCAACCTATTCTTTCTTTGGATATCATTACTTGCTCCTAATAAGTTGCATATTATTATTCTGGAAACGTTTTATTCTACATTTCTAACAAGTTTTACTATTTCATATTGTATGTTATATATATATTCTCGGTCTCTCTATTTCCAATTAATTATTATATTTAGAAATTTTAGTTTTTAAAATTTATCAGCAATATAAAAAAATTATTTACTTCGAAGAAATAAATAATCTAAATTGATAGAAAATAATAATTAAAAAATATATGATAAAAATTATGGTACTTATTTGGTATACATTATGGTACTATATTGGTAGAAACATTGGTATAAATTATTTGTTTAGAACTCATATTCTTTTTATGGTATTGAATAAATTTTAAAAAATGATTTTTTTATATTTAATGATATTTTCATTTTTTAATTTTTTTTAATTTTTATATATTTTTTTAATTTTTATAAAATTTTTATATTTTTATTGTATTTTGATATTTTTGTTAATTTTTGTTAATTTTTAACACTTAGGGGCATATTGTGAACTTTAAAAGTACTTTGTTAACTTGTCGTGGTATTTTTGTCTTTTTTCTATCTATAGTGGCATTTCATGAACTTTTCGGAAAATATAGTGGCATTTCATGACTTTCTTTTTTTTTAGTGGCATTTCATGAATTAGCCAAAAATATAGTGACGTTTCATGAAATTTCCCTTAAATTCACATAACATTATTGTTCTTTTTTTATTATGATAAAATTATAAAAAAACAATATAGTTAGAAGTTGCAATTTGTACTTAAATAATAAAAATTAAAATTTTATTGGTTTTATAAATATTTTTATTTTTTTTACTTTCTCATATAGGTTTTTTATTGTAAATTAACAGTAATATATTGTTTGTGATTTTTTTCTTTTTTAACAAATTGTAGTTTTAAACCGTAATATAATATTTATAATTATAGTAGAAAACGGTTAACGCACACATATAATTAACTTAACTAACTTATGTTGTAAATATGTCACACTTCCTAATAATAATTTTTTAAACAACTACAAATATGTCAACACAAAACTACTAACAAAGTATACTACAAACATGATAGCCCAAAACAACCACCTAAATATAATTTCAAAAAACGATGACGAACAGAGCCTTTTAAACTAGGCAGCCCTAGCCATTATAGAAGCAATTTTCTAGATTTTTAAGCTGAGTTTACTTTATCAGCGCCCATGCACTTGCAGGTATTGTGCTAATCCGAACTAAGTTTATCGGTCCCCATGAACTAGGGGGGAGAACAACCGAAAGTCATTAACACATTTGACCGATTCCACATATTTAAGAAGAATTTCACAGATTGACTATTAGATCGATGAAAGTCACTGATTCACCGTCCGCACGGATATCATCAATCTCTCCTCCTCCTTTCGCACTGCTGAGAAAAAAAAGAATAAACAACGCTTTTTTAAAAACGGTTATATTTGTAAATCATTTTTTAGTATATTAAAAAACGATTATAAAGTAAGGCGTTGTATTTATGTTTTAGGCCGGACATTTTTAAAAATGCTTCACTTAAGAAGCGTTTTTTATTGTATCGCGCCCAAAAACAAAAAAAAAAAAGATTGGTAAAGAAGCGTTCTTTATTGAAATATATAAAGAACACTTCACCTAGAAAACGTTCTTTATGTCTTTGGAACGCTCAGAATAAAGAACGCTTCACTTTAGAAGCGTTCTTTATGTTACTTACTCTCAGCATAAAAAACACTTTTTAAGTAAAGCGTTCTTTATGTTACTTAAATTAATTCTTCTTTCGCCCGAAAAAATTTAATCTCTCCCGCGCTAGCTCTCTGTACCTTGCTCTCTCTCTCTCTCGCCACTGTCTACTACGCCATCACCACCACTGCCCACTGCCGCGTCGCCGCCCGCGCCTCTCTTTTTCTTCGTTCATAAATTGCAACCCAAACTGGTGAAGGAACATGCATGCCTGTCGCCTCTCTTAATTTGCAAGGCTATGCGTCTGTGTTTCTCGATCGATCAAGCTAGGTCGGTTTAATTTTATTCGCTGTCGTTTGTCGGTTTCGATCGTCTGTTTAGTTTAATTTGTTACAATCCATTTATTTGTTGCTGGTTGCAAGAAATTAATTAAACTGCTTTTTGTTCATATGTACTGGGACGATAAGTTGTGAAACCGGCGGGGAATTCGATCGACGCGTCTGCAAGCAAGCTGCGCACGATCGAACAGGAACATATATACATGCCTGTCCAATAATTTTACAACCCCAACTGGCGAAAGGAACATCCACGCTCTATCGATCGCCTCTCTTCTTTATTCTGCTGGAGGTAATTTTGCAAACCAAACTGTCGATCAGCTGGAACATACATGCTCTGTCGGTTTCTCCTCTGTAATTTTTGCAACTTGGCTAACTAACAGGAACATACTTGTTATGTTTGAAAGTATGGGTGTTTGAGGGAATGATTAACATGATTTAATTGCTACTGATTTTTTTTTTTAATTTAGGATTTGATCGATTGGAAACGGGTGTTTTGGCGATGAATGTGTGTGCTGATTTTTACTTGCTGGTAGTGTCCAAATGGACATTGAGATTAATGTGTTTGATTAGGCGAGAAATATAATGCGTTTGGGCATACAAATTAAATATAGCCACGAAGTTATGGCGAAATTTAGTTAGAACTTAAAATGAGGATTAAGTGTTCTAAGGTTTTTATGTTTTTAAAAGGTTATATTTATTATAGTATAGTATATAATGTGTGTGTATATGTGCATGGTTGATTATTTCTATTGTGGTGAAACCCTATATTTTTAGGGGGATTCTGTCAATTTCCCAGAAAATTTTGTCAAACTATTGAATTATTGGATTCGTAATGTAATTATTGTTGTGTACAAACTATCTCATGCAGGCATTGGTAGTACTTTTCATTGTCTCACACCTGATACGGGCCGGTTGAAGTCTAGCTCTTTCACATCAGGACTAAGCAGACTACTACTCACCAGATTAGGTTAGTTTATAATTTTTCTCTAATTACTTCTTAATTGTTTATATAGTGTTTCTCTGAATAGCTATTAAATATACTCGAACATAGTCACCCGTCCGAGATATACCTACTAGAGGTATATCTTGGATAGTCCCCGTCGGGACTGTCCAATCACGTTTGATCTCACCTTCTAGGTAGTGAACAAGTTTATAAAAAACAGTTCATTTAAAAATTCGGTAGCTTTTACCTTTTGTTCTTCGAGTGTATACATTCATATATACACTAGAAGAACGGAAGGGAAATGCTGCCGAAATTTTCAATGAATTGTTTTTTATAAACTTGTTCGCATATGAGATTGAACGTGATTGGATGGGTTTAGGTTGTAAATTTTTTAAAAGTAACCGAACTAATATCTGCCAACATATGAACGATATCGATCAGTTGTAAAGTAATACATCGATCTTACAGAAAGAGATGGAGCGTTCAAAGATGTACAATGACAGACTTGATAACGATTACCTACAAGGGGTCGATAGGTTCTGTAAGATCCTTGTCAACAATCTTCAACCGAGGGATAAGGGATATATTTTGTGTCCATGCATCGACTACAAAAACGACTTCAAGTATAGAGATATTGAGAAAATTAAGGATCATTTGATTCGTTGGGTTTACGAAAGATTACGAAGACATAGCATTATGGCATGGTCAGCATGCAGTGGATGTGTTTGACTATGATGCAGAAGCTTCAGTAGAACAATCAGAACTGGACGCACTGAAAACTTTGGGGATGACACAGAAAACTTTGGGGATGATGACAACTGCACGATTAACGACGAGACAGAAGATGCGAACCTTGACACACTGTTGGAAGATGTAGAACAATACTTTACCAACAAACTGAGTACACATGAAAACTTTATGCAGTCATGTAAAGAACCACTGTATGCTGGATGTGATGCACTGACGCTGAACAAATTAAGTGTGACCCTAAAACTATTTAATGTCAAATCGAAACACGGATGGAGCGATGTAAGTTTCACGGAACTATTGCAAATTATTAAGGAGATACTACCAGCGGACAATGTCATACCTACAACTACTTATAAGGCAAAGAAGTTAATGTGTCCAATGGGTATGGAGTACAAGAAAATCATGCTTGCCCATCGGAGTGTATTTTGTTCTGGAAGGAGTATGAGCTAGATGATTGTTGTCCTAAATGTGGTGAATCACGTTATGTAAAGAAAGGTCATCAGGACGACAACAAGCCAAAGGTTCGTTCCCCAGTGAAGGTGTTATGGTATTTTCCAATAATCCCAAGGTTTAGGCGGTGATAAGTGTAAAATATATCTATTCTTAGGACTTTAATTCTTCCTATTTTTATAACAATGCATGTCATATTTTACACTTATCATATGATTTTCCTAGATTTATGTTTTGATATGAATTGATATATTTTATGTATTAAATGTAGGAAAAAGCCATGTAAATGGATAGATAATCTCATGAGCTTTCCAACGCAGCAAACGGCGAGTAAAACAGACTTATAACGAAAAATCTGGAGCCGATTCAAGATTAGACAACATTCGTATATTATACATATATATAGCATAACTGGCGGACAAGGGCGCAGAGGCGTCCGCCTCATAACTGGCGGACAGAGCAGAGGCGTCCGCCTCTTATCTCGCGGACAAGGTAGAGTCGTCCGCCTGTTATCTCGCGGACTAGATAGAGACGACCGGTTTGGTCGCCAGGCGCGAGGCGGACAAGAGATCTCAGCGCACGCCAGAACAGAATTTCGACACCGAACAGAGTTTTCTTCTTCCACGGCGCCGCAGTCGAACTACCTTCATTAATTTAATTGCAGACGGTCGCCCACCTTAATTCCCGCGAGCGTGACGCCGGCTCTTCAATCAATGGCTGCTGCGGATCATCAATTAAATCTGTCTGAAATCAATTGCACTGCCCCATCACTCTCTGACTGCAAATCTTCGCGGATCTGTTCACCAATTTCCACCGCCTGCTCCGTTGTCTGCTTCCCATTTCTTCTGCCTATAAAAACCAACGCCCATCCTCAGTATTAGGCATCCCTTCTTTAAATCCAAAGCTCACCAGTCCATCACCCCGTTCACGAACAGACCACCCACACTCGCTCACCACGCTCGCTCACCACGTACGACCACATCCATTTCTTTTCTCTCCGTTTTCTCCATTTTTATTTGTTTTTCCACCACACCACATCTCTACCATTTATTAGTATTATTATTAGTACGACGTGGATACAGAGGCGGAGCTAGGATTCAGAGTCGACTTGCTAGCTGGAGTTTTCTCTACCCTTTCTCTTATTTTGTTTAAACGTTGTTTATATATAGTTATGTTTAATTAATAAACTCAAGCCCTCCCAGGTTTGGGATGCGAGCCTATTTTATATAATTATGTTATGTTGAGCTTTCCACTATGATTTTATCTAAAGTAATAGTTTAATTCCAGTTCTTCGTCTGCTTTAATTCTCTGATCAATTATTAAAGCAATATTTGTAGTTTTCTAATCAACATGCGAGAGCTGAGATAGATAACAAGACGTGGGAAGATAAACCTGATTAACAGCTAGAAGCCTGATCCGGCCTATAGGTTAATTAGTCTCAAATGGAAGCTGTTCTTTATGCGATTGGTTGTGTCCGGATTAGAGCATTAGTCTGCTGCTAGTTCTAGCAACTGGTTAGGGTTCGTTAGATTTAGTCGTCAACGAATTATTTATAGTTTCTGAGTTTATTACTTAAGTGGTAAAGTTTATATTAATATAATTGATAAACTAGGTGAGCAGAACAACCCGAGATGCTTCTCAAAAACAAAAAGATTTATAATTCCTATTTTTATTATCTTGTTTTATTTTAATTGTTTTTATTATTATTTTGTTTAAGTTAAGTTTTCGGTTATTTCTTCTCCTTAAAAAAAGATAAAATCTATTTATTAGAAGTCTCAATCAATTTAATATACTGTCAGTTATCCACAGCGAGGTCCCCAAGAGTACGACAACCCCACGAATCCACTATCCCGCAAAACGATTAGGTACACTGCCTAAGTGGTAGAAGTAGTCACATATTTCTCCATCAAGTTTTTGGCGCCGTTGCCGGGGACCTCCAGCACGGTTAATTGACAGTTTTTAAATTTTATTGAGATTTCTATTTTATTTACTTTTCTTTTATTTTTGTTTCATTTTTATTTACTTACAAAAAAAAAAACAAATATATTTTCTTGTATCTCTGTTTTATTTTTGTTTTTGTGTTTCTTTTCTATTTTTATTTTCTATTCTACTTGGTATTTTTGTTTTTGTTTTTGTAGGCTAGTTACTGATAATGGAGAGCGGATACGATGAGGTGAGAAGATTGTTGATCAATTTGGAATGGACACAAATGCAAGAGGAAATATCCTCATATCAAAGATTGGTCAAGAATTATCAACCCACCTCAACCATCAAATCGAGAGCCGTATTGGTGGGAAGTCAACCAGGCTAACGCACAATACAACGAAGCTCAGTTGGGGTATTACTACTTCAATCAGAACGAGCAGCAATCTACACAAGGGCCAGATGAATTCCTCCCAAGTCAGGCCAAGCCACCAGAAGAGATTCCAGTGGTGACTCCAAGGAGTGAAGACCAATTCGAGCCAGATATTATTGAAGCTACAAGTTCTGATGAGGAGATAAAGAAACTTCTCAGTACATTTTTCTCCGACGCCGAGTTAGAACAAATGTCTGAGAGTTACATTTCTCCTCCATCCCCATCCCCAACACAGGAGGAGCAATTAAAGTTCGAAGATATTGTGTCTGAGCCGTCAACCAGCTGGAAGAGCGCTATCCTATTGAGCCTCACCAATCGGAAGAGGAAATTTACATCCTCGAATCTGAGGAAGGAACACCACTACCACCGGTCTCTCATCAACTTCCATCCTGCCTCCATAAGCCTCAACAGCAAGAGGAGGATGTTTACATCCTCCAATTTGAGGAAGAAAAGTCATCACCACCTGGTCTCCTGTTACAACTACGTTACCGGCAGTATCTCCTCAAACACCAGGTTTTGTGGAGTATTCATTTTCCTATTTTATTTGCCAAAGTAACGTTTTGTTTTGATCCAGGTGGTTTGCTTTTAATTATTACTAACTTCGTTCTCCTGGCGAAGATATTATCTACTTTTATTTTTGATCCAGGATAACGAAGCGATAGTCTAGCCAAAGACTAAAACTACGGGCAGCTTACTGGGAGGCAACCCAGTGGTTCAACTTTATTATCCTATTATCTATATTATGTTTTTCAAAAAAAAAGATTTCAAAAAAAAAATTTTAAATGCAAGAAGGGAGCATATGGTTTTATTTCAATTTTGTTTATGATTTTATTTTTATTTTAATTTTTATTTTTCTCAAGAAGTGGAAATGGTGTCTATGCTTTCATGCAATGCTTTTTAGCGTTTATTTTTGGGTAGTGTGTGCAGGTGAAATTCTTATCATGGTATCTGAAGAACTCCAAGGCTGGACACTTGCTTGAACGCAAGTGTGAGGAACGCTACTACCCCCGTTGTTCGCACTTAAGTGTGAGGAAGGACACCTTCCTCAATCTACGATATCAGGGGAGTCCCAGTTTCACCATTTTAAATGTTTGTGTCCAATCTATCACGCTTAATGATTATTATTATATCAGTCCATGATTGTCCTGAATGAAATTCTTCATGAGTCTGGCATATTTTGAAAGGTCTTTTCTTGATTATTTTATGAACAATGAGGACATTGCTCCTCTTAAGTGTGAGGAAGTAGAGACCTTTCCCTGAAAATATGCCAGTTGCACTTAATGCCACACATGTTTTTAATTGTCTTCTTGCATTGAGGGAATCACTGCTCTGAGTGCTTATAAATGTTGAATTCTTGGGTGAAAATTTTTGCATAAATTTTGAAGTAAAGCCAGGTGACCACCTCAAGAATCTTTCTGCTCTAGGCTGTTTGATTGTTTAGTTTTATTAAAATGAATCTGTTTCCCAAAATTTGGTGGATTAAGTTGATTGGGGAAACTGAATTAGTTTATCTTGGGATTTTGGAAATGATATGAAAGTTTGGAATGAAAGGATAAGGCAAGGTACTCCGCTGATCAAAAATTTTCCTAACAAAAGCAGGCCTCGTCTATCCGGTTATTAAGTCCTAGGGGTGCCTTATCACCTATCTACCTAAGGTCTCGTGATCTGGGATAGTTGGCCCAACACCGTTACAAGGATAGAGAGAAAAGTCTGGGTTACAAAAAAAACTCTGTTTCGCAATTATTCAATTGTGTTGTATATATTTCTTGAAGAAGAATGTTTTTGCATACGAAAGAGTTAATTGCAGTTTATTTTTTTTTTGTTTTTGATCATGAGTATGTGGCGTTGAAAGGTATCGCGGAATAAGGCGTTACTTCACACCCCTTGTCATCCAAAGGTTAAAGGAAAGAAATGGTGGAAGATCCCAAGTTAATCTACATTCAGATTTTTAGTCTAACTTATCCATGCTTTAAAAAATTTTTCTTTTTCACTGTTTGTGAAAACCTACAACCAGGAGCAGAACTATTCTTTTGATTGTCACTTTGCTTGCTCTGTTTTGCATCTGTTTAATCCTGAGGTTTGACACTACGGCCTTAGAGATATATTTATTCTCTATTGCTTGAGGACAAGCAAAAGCTAAGTGTAGGCGGTTATTTGCAGTTCCGAAGGATGCTGAAAACCTTAGGTGGCATGTAACACATAGGGTGGACAATGGTAAATTAAGACATCCTGCTGATTCACCGCAATGGAGAAACATTGACAGAATGTATCATGAGTTTGGTATAGAATCAAGAAATTTAAGACTTGGCTTATGCACGGATGGAATGAACCCGTACGGCACTTTGAGTAGTGTACACAGTACTTGGCCTGTTCTGCTGACTGTATACAATCCCACCATGGTTGTGCATGAAGCCTAGGCATATTATTCTATCAATGTTGATATCAGGTCCAAAACAGCCATGGAATAATATTGATGTGTTTCTGCAGCCGCTTATTGATGACTTGAAACTATTATGGAATAAGGGAGCAACAATATATGATTCTTATGCAAAGGAAAACTTCACACTGCGTGCTATGCTGTTTTGTACGATAAACGACTTTCCAGCATACAGAAACCTATCTGGATATACAATCAATGGAGCATTAGCGTGTCCTGTATGCAGTGATAACACATGCAATATCCGATTGAAACATAGTGGAAAAAATGTGTACATGGGTCATCGAAAATTCCTTCCAAGACATCATAAGTACCGAAAGATGACAGATGAATTTGACGGGATGACTGATCATGCTATAGCTCGACAACCTTTATCAGGTGTCGATGTTTATAACCGGGTGAAAGATATTGTGAACAACTTTGGTCCTCCAACTAAAGATACAAAGAAGAGTGTTTGGAAGAAAAGGTCGATATTTTTTGATCTTGAGTATTGGCAACATCTGCAAGTAAGGCATTGTATTGATGCCATGCACGTCGAGAAAAATGTGGGAGAAAGTCTTGGTGGAACATTGCTAAACATTAAAGGGAAAACAAAAGATCATTTAAAGGGGAGAAAAGATTTAGTAGAGTTGGGCATACGAAAAGAGCTCCACCCGCAACAAAGAGGAACCTGTACTTCCTACCTCCCGCATGTCACACTCTATCCAAAGAGGAGAAAAAGAGTTTTGCAGTACCCTTTCTGACATCAAAGTACCATCAGGGTACTCTTCCAACGTAAGAAGTTGGGTGTCCATGTCTGAACTCAAGTTAGTAGGGATGAAATCTCACGACTACCATGTTTTGATACAACATTTGCTTCCCATTAAAATTCGTGGGATTCTCCCACATGATGTTAGGACAAGCATTACAAATTTGTCCGTGTTTTTCAATGCAGTTTCTGCCAAAGTTCTAAATGTGCAGACACTGGACAAGTTGCAAGCTGAACTAATTGTCACTATGTGCCAGTTAGAGATGTATTTTCCACCTTCATTTTTCGATATTATGGTGCATCTGCTTGTTCATTTAGTAAGGGAGATCAAGGAGTGTGGCCCATTATATCTCAAGTATATGTATCCATTCGAAAGATACATGGGTGTGCTTAAAAAAAATGAAAAACCGCAGACGTCCAGAGGGAAGCATTGTTGAATGATATGTAACTGAGGAAGTGATTTAATTTTGCACCCAATACTTAGAAGGCATGGACCACATAGGACTTCCGAGATCAAGACATGAGGGCAAGTTACAAGGTGTAGGTACAATCGGGAAAAAAATGGTAAGGCCTGATTTTGCTGCATTGTGTAAAGCACATCTAACCGTGTTGAGCCATGTTGAAGATGTTGAACCATACTTCGCGTCACACTTAAGCGCTCTCAGAGCACAACATCCGTCAATGAGTGAAGTGAGATTAAAGAAGGAGCAGAATGCTACATTCGTTACATGGTTTAAAGAAAAAGTTATGCATGAAGATTCAGACAATGTAAATGAAATGGTTAAGTTATTAGCGCTCGGTCCGAATCTTGATGTTGTATCATACGAGGGTTTCGATGTGAATGGGTTCACTTTTTATACTAAACGCCAAGACCGTAAGTCAACAAATCAAAACAGTGGTGTTCATCTAACCGCTTCACAGGAAATATATCAAGATGCAGGTAGTAAGGGAGTGACAATGAGGAAAGAGTATTATGGTGTGATTCAGGAGATTTGGATCCTTAACTACACCTGTTACGAAACTTGTGTCTTTAAATGCAAATGGGTAGACAACAAGCGCAGTTACCATCAGGTGGAACACGGTATGAAGTTGGTTGACCTAAACGCATTGACATACACAGAAGAACCGTTTATAGTTGCTTCTAAAGCTAGACAAGTGTTCTACTGTCGTGATCAATGTAATCTCAGATGGTCAGTTGTATTGCAAAGTAAGCGACAGATAGTTGGTGTTGATGGTGTTATGAACGAGGAAGATTATGACTGTGAAATGGACAATGCTCCCCTCCAAATGCCAATGGAAGTTGATAATGTGACCAACTTTCAGTGCACAAGATCAGATCATGGAGAAGGGTTGTGGGTGGAAAAATGAACAAAAAGTAAGTCTGGCCTAAAAGTGAATGCTCAACGCATGCGTGTACAATTTATGATTATTTATGACTCCATTTATGTCACTGACTATATATTTATGTAATGATATTGTGCAGATTATGGATGCCGACGATGAGATGCTCTTACAGTGTGATGAGGAGATGGAGATAGATGCAAGGATGCAGTTAGCGGAGCTTACACAGATCGTCGTTGCAGCTGATGCTCCTACGACCTCTCAGGACCCTTCTACGACCTCTCAGGACCCTCCTACGACCTCTCAGGGCCCTCCACGAAAGACACGAGGACCGTCACGTGGTCTAAACGAGAAGAAGGAGAGTGACATGATTGATCTGGTGTGGGATAGGTATATCTTACACCTATATGTTATTCTGTTTTATTTTTTCATATACTGACATTTATACATTTATATATAGTACTATATATATTACGTGTGACTAACAAATATATGTATATATTACAGGTCTCTTAGACCCACTGGCAGGTCTAAGCAGAAGTTTGCCAGCGCCATGGGTCAATTGGTTAAGACCCATTGCTGTATCAACAAAAATTGGAGGACCAAGATCCAGAAATAAAGCAGATCATGTGGGTGAGCTTGAAGAAGTACCAGATCCCAGATGAGGCATATAATAAAGTGTTGTCACTACTTTCTTTGCGTATGCGATCATTCAAAAATAGGCTGGTGGCTGGTTGGATCAATACGAACAACCCGAAGAAGGTGCCTCCCAATGAGTTGTACGCTGGCATGATCACTGAGGAGGAGTGGAAGGAATTCTATGAAGCACATATCACCCTTGAGTTCAGGGTAAGTAATTGTTTTCATAGATTAACTTTTAAATTTAGGTTGTTAATCTAACAAGATAAAGTTAAAATGAATTGTATTCTTTCCACAGGCAGTTCAGGAAAAAGCCCGAGAGAATCACTTGAAAGATCAGAACCCACACTACATGGGCCGAGCTGGGTATGCGGGACGTATACCAGGCTGGATTGAAAAGGGGTATCTGAAGCGTATGCGTGAGGACGGCACAGTTGAGCCGATTCAGAGTCTGGATGAGGTGAATCGGGCACAAGCATACATGCTTGGCCGGCAATTAGAGAAGGACGGCGAACTGTATTATCCGTGGAAGGAGACTGCCGACTTAGCTGCAAAAATTGTGAGTGTCCTGAGTAATATTTAATAGTTTATAAATTTTTCTTACAATTTATTTATGTTTTACTTATTTGATCTAATTCATAATTTACATGTTTTTTTGCATGTACAAGACTGCAGAGGGTGCTGATTCTTTTCTTGGCCAACCTCATAGTCAGGATGATCCATTGAACAAAGCGCTTGGCAAGAAGGATTACCCTGGGAGAGTTCGAGGATTTGGATCCGCAGTGCGTTAAAGGGATGTTTTTCCTCGCTCCCAGCGGATGGGGAGGGAGGAAGAATTGAGGAAGATCGAAACAAGGTTGACACAACAGTTCCAATCTGATTTGCAGCAGCACATGCAACAAATGGAAGCGAGATTGATGCAACAGCTGTGTTCGGGGCATCAATATTCTAGCTCATTAGTGTCCGCCCCTGCACCCGCTTCCACCCCTGCACCTGCTTCCACCCCTGCACCTGCTTCCACCCCTGCACCCTCTCAGGTTTCGGTTTCTTACACTGTACCTGCACCTTCTGATCCATTCCCATATGCCAAGCTTCACGTGTGTGTGAATTTTAGTGTTTTGTCGTTATTCATTTTTTCAATTAATCAAAAGTATGCATGTTGCAATGTATGAATCTAATTGTTTGTGTTCGTTTATTAGGGAACCAAAAAGTGTCGTTTTGTGGATCAGTGAACATGACACCTCTCCGGTTGCATTAGGCACAATTCTACAGACTGATTCGACGTCACAGTGTCATTTTAAGTGGGTTCCGGCCTGGTACGTCCGTGTGTTTGTAGACAGTGTCTTTCAAGGTTGTGATCACATTCCACTACCGATAGAGTGGAATGATTGGAGCACTGTCATTGAAGCATATGGATCACAAGTACCGTGGCCTTGCCATCTGGTGGATTTATCTGATAGTACGGTAAGTAAAAGAACTTAAATTTATTTACTAATTACCATTTCATTTAAATGCAGTTTTTGGAATAGTTTTCTAATGTATACTAACTTGTCATTTCTTAGACCCCTGTTCCTATTGCTGACAAAGGTAAGCAAGTCAGTGCGTCGGAAGGAAAGGGACCATCGGGTTAGCAGGATGACTACATCAGTCCACTTCGGCGCAATTTCATTATTCAAGAAAAATTGGTGAAGACACTGGGAAAGCGTCAGCAACTCTTATATAACACAATACTCGGGAAGGGTGATGATTTCATTGACTTGATCCTTAAGGTTCCGGCGTATTTGTTCCACGGCGAAGATGTCACGGACTTGCTGATCAATATTAACGATGTCAAGGAGCTGCTGCTTGGTGATATGCTGAACATCTCGGTGATTCAAGCCTACTGCTTGTAAGTATCACATTTTCTCTCTCAAAGTTAATAGTAAGTTTTATGTACAATTTTAATTTAATGCCTTTGTCATCAAAGGCCCTTACTATCGAGTCTGATGTCAAAGAAAATGAAAAATGCGGTCCCCTTCCTATGTCCACAAATCATGTCTTCCGATGAAGCTATGAGAGACGGTGTTACGTGTCAGAACCATATGCGCACTGCCATAATTGCGGCGGTTAGAAGGAGTAGCCGATTTGTGTTCATACCATATCATCAGATGTAAGCGTGCTTGACCAACCTTATGCTTTTGTCTTTATTGTTTTATGTTAACTCATATATATTTCGAAGCTGAAGTTGATTTGTTGTTGTTTGAACTTGTAGCAATCACTGGTTGTTGTTAGTGGTGTGTACTTACACATCATCCTGTATAGTGATTGACCCTATTGAAGGAATTAGGAGAAACATCTCCATTTCTATGCTGCTGATAAAGTAAGTAAAATGTGCATATTTTCATTTCAAAAATAAAATTTTATACTTTTTTTATTACTTGTCACTTAAATGCTTGTTTTAATTAATTTCAGTGGTTTTAGAGATGGTATGACCAGTGTCCGTGCTATGAATTTTCCTTTGGATATGCAGTATATTAAAAAGGTAAAAACATTCTATTTACTCATGCATACTTAAATATATTTTGTATATTAGTGTGTATATATAATAATATTATTTTATTGAAAATAGTGTCCCAGGCAACCGGATAGCAGCAGTTGTGGATATTTTGTGATGCGATACATGTACGACATCGTGTCCAATATCGAGTCCATCAGAAATGCCAATGAAGTACGTACTATAAGTTTTATGTTTGAATTGGTAATTTAACTGTTTGTGCATGTTTGGATAAGTTTAAATGGTGTACTTAATTGCTTTTATAATTCTTGCGTGCAACTTGTTGATTTCTTCGCAAAACAAGGAGCTACTTATTCACTTGCCGATCTAGAGTTTGTCAAGGAGCACATGTTCGCTTACTGGATGAAAGCAATAAATGATGGTCAGCAGAAGTCATGAGTTGCTGTAGCTATATCTTTTCTTTTTTGAAGTTGTCTGAACTGAACCATTTGCACCTGTAATGCATAATTGTCAAGTACACTTGCATTGTGTTGAAAAATGCAATTTGTTGCATTATCAAATTTCTACAGGTTGCAATACAACATAACTGTAGTAACTTCCATCTGTTGGATTTTAATTGTAATTAAATTTTGTCTGTTTGGTACTAATACTGGCAAATCTATTTGGTACTAATGCTGACTGATTTGTTACAATTGGCCTGGGATCTGATGTGTTTTGCTGTAAATTAATTCGTAGATTTAATTTCTCTTTTACAGTTTGTTGTAATGGCTTTTGATGTGTTGAAAAATGCAGTTGTTGCATGCATTGATCTGTGATGTGATGATATCTGTAGCATTTGTGTGGAACAGAGATTTTTGAAAATAAAAATAAATAAGGAAGATATAAAGAACGCTTATCCATATAAGCGTTCTTTAAACTCTCCCGCCAACCATCATAAGAAACGCTTATATGTGATAAGCGTTGTTTTTGCTTGAGCATAAAGAACGCTTGTTAGACTAAAGCGTTTTTTTATGTTCCCATCGTTCTCGCATTATAAAGAACGCTTTGCAAATAAGCGTTCTTAAAAGCTAGTATAAGGAACTCTTTGAAAGCGTCATTTAAAATGTTTAATCATTTGCGTCGCTCGAATAAACTACACTTTATAAACGTTCTATATGCCAAATTTAAGCGTTGTTTATTCTTTTTTTTTTCCAGCAGTGTCGCTTTCATCTGCAAGCTCCTCACTCCTGGATTCTTTGATATGTCTATTATTCCCTCCCTTCCTCGCTGATCAGGCTGAAAAATGGATGAAATAATTACTAGCATAGCCGCAGATCAAGCCTCCGGATTAGTGTCACTAGCATTATCAGGCGCTACTGATGAAATCCAGTTGACTTGAACTTGAAAATGACCTCAAGGACCTTGGGCTACAGCTCAAGAGACTCCAGATAATATTGTTCGGTGAGCAGAGCGCTATTGCTCTGAGAAGGAACCCTCTTATCCGTAGTTGGCTCATTAATGTGAAGAACATAGTTTATGAGGCTGATGAGTTGCTTGACGACTACGCCTGCGAGAGTTTTAAGCGAAGTATTCCACGAGAGATCAATTCAACCACCTGCAACTTCACGTATTTTCTTGAATGCATCGTCTCTATCAGAAATCCATTCATCTTTCGACTTCAAATGGCTCATAGAGTCAAAGATTTGAGGATCTCTATTGTGCAACTTATAAAGATGCTCAAGTTCTTGGAATCAAGCCTACGGAATTGATAGAGCTGGCAAGATCGGGAAAAGCGATGACAGTCACAGATGACACGAGAAGGCTTGAACTCGAAAGAGAGAATCCGGCCGACGCTATTGATTTCATTGGAAGAGCTGATGACATAGATCACATCGTGAATACTATTTGTCACCCTACCAATATGGTCTCTAGGGGATTTCAGCTGTTTACAGTCGTCGGAAGGGCAGGTAATCAATTTATCTCCAGTATGCCGCACTTTTGTTTGTTTACATAAGAAAGGAATCTCTCCTACCAGTTGAATACTCCATAATACTACAGTACAAGTATCGAGCTACATGATTACTATAATTATATATGGAAATAAAACTGTACTTACATAAACCGTAGATTCAGTAGACAAAAATTCATAGTTTAGTGAAATATTTTATTATAATATTTTTATTTAACACACACATTTGTATTATTTAATGTTAGATGTAACCAAGTATTACTATCAATTTTAGTCTTCATAAGTCACCTATAAAATACTTTAAAAATAATAATATAATATATATTAAATTTAATTTCATATAATATACATTAAAATTATATATAATATATATTAGAATTATAATTAAATTATATTAGTTATACAATTTTTTTAACTTTATTAACTTTATATAATATAAAAACTGGGTCGGACACTGATAGAGCTGGGGAAAACCGGGTCTAGCTCGGCCCGACCCAAATAATCACCTCTAGTCGTAGGACTGACAAGGCTTATAGTTCACCCGTGCACCAGCCTAGCCCAACCCAGCTCAATAAATATAAAAACTTGGCGCAATACCTTATGTAAGTCCGATAGGCCTAAAAATTCTTTTTGGCTCAGCCCGCATGCCCGAATGATTACCTCTAGTCAGAGGTTTGACAAGGCTCGTAGTTCACCCATGCACCGATTCAACTTGGATAACGATTATCCCCCAAAAGTTAGATGCAACTACACTTGATGATTTCAGGCCTATCAACGTCATCGGTTGCATTTACAAGGTGATATCTAAGATCTTGGCAGATATTGGCATGTAGGCTAAGTGGTGTAATTCACCACATTGTTCGAGAAACCAAGACAACCTTCATTCGTGGGAGACATATACTTGAAGGACCTCTCATCGGAAATGAGATTGTCCATTGGCTGAAAGCTAGGAAACGCAAAGGCTTCATTTTTAATTTGAATTTCCGTAAAGCATATGATAGTGTAAGTTGGAGACTTATATTGAAGATGCTTGAAATATTTGAGTTTCCAATGAGAGATTGAGTGTGCAAGTGCATTATGACCCCGAGGATAGCAATCCTTGTCAATGACTCACCGATACAAACCTTTAAACCAAGACGAGGTTACGACAAGGGGGTTCCCTAAATGTTGGATTTAATATCCACTATATACAAATACCTAACTATATTTACTTAGGCAAAGATATGGAAGGCTGTTATTAAAGGGCAAAGATTAATGAATCAATTATTCAAGAGATAAGTTACTTAAGCATTATTCTTAGGTAACCAAGATGATAACCATTATTAAATGGTGGGTTTGGGTATTTTATGTGAGAAATCCAGGTACGACTTGGTCGCACGTTGTGTACACTAGTAGATATTATAACATGCTCATCTACATGTTGTATACTAGACTGTTCAATCCACCTGGGAAACTGGAGCGGTATATCGGTTGGAATAAATGAAACAATAGTATCACACTTACAATTTGCTGATGACCCTGAGAGACAGGAGCTGAAGACGTTGAAATGGGCCGTAACTCTGTTCGCAGACATGTCAGGTCTAGAGATCAACTGGGAAAAGTCCACTGTTTTTGGTATCAATTTGGAGGAGCCAGATCAGAAATTAATCGCGGAGATGATTGGGTGTCCAATAGCCAGTCTACCCAGTGAATATCTTGGCCTCCCATTAGGTGCTAATCAGCGGAGATTAGAGACCTGGAAACCGGTTATTAATAAGATCAAAAAGAAGTTGTGCGGGTGGAAGACGTCATCTTTGTCAAAAGCAGGAAAACTGGTTCTCATTAGATCGGTACTTGAGAGTATCCCCGTGTATTATATGAGCTTATCTCAAATGCCCAAAGCTGTAGTTGCAAAGATCAACTCAATCCAAAAAAAATAAGTGGAACAGTAGTGGTGGTAAATGTATTGCACTGATGAAATGGTAGAACTTGACTAAACCTAAGGCGCCGGGGGGTCTCAGTGTTTGTGACATTGAATTGAAAAATGCAGGCCTTATGCTGAAATGGTGGTGGAAATATCAGGCGAAGAGTCAAAGTTATGGAGGAAGGTTATAGCTACAGTGTATGATCAAGACATCTGTTTGTCTATAACATATGGTAGTTGGTCTGGCTTATCAAGAGGTGGAGTTTGGAAAGCGGTGGTGACAATTGGGGTGTGGAGTACAAGGGCTCAAGAGGTGATACGGAAAAATCTCAAGTGGGTGGAGAAAATGGACAAAAGATTAGATTTTGCATTGATCCATGGGTAGATGAATATACACTACGAAGTAAATTTCCAGGGTTGTTTTCAATGAGTAATTCAAAAATTGCTACAATAGCAGACATGGGAAATTGGACTAGAATGGCTTGGCAATGGAATCTGAGCTAGCGTAGACCACAGTTTGATTATGAAACTGATGAGGTGGGACCATTCTTGCGCCTAATTGATGAGCTTAATCTGGCATGAAACTCGAGTACAGATTGTCTGTCCTGGCTTGCATGTAAGGAAGGTAAATTCTAAGTGGGAAGCTTTTATAAGGAAGCTATGAATATCATTCGCCCCTCTCCTCTCTCCCCTGTCTTGGCACAATTACTTCTGGTGCAAGCCCGCCAAGAATTGAAACCTTCAACTGGTTTCTCCTTAACAAGAGACTTGGCACGAGAGATAGATTGTTTAGCATGGATTCGACCACTCTAGAGGTCCTGAGGAGGCATTAAGCCCACTATGCCACAAACGATGATCATCTGTTTCTGGAATGTAGGAAAGTAAAGGAACTCTAGAGCAACTTGTTTCAATGGTAGGGGTGGAAAATGTGTTGGAAGGTGAAATACTGCAATGTTTCTCTAGATTGTGCCATCGTCTCCTAGTACAAGGGCAAGGAAGATGTGGACGGCTACATTCTTATTCACCACCTATAACATATGGTATGCCTGAAACAATTTTTTTTTCGAACAAAGGGAGATAAATTGGCCAGCGGTGTCGTTGACAATCAAGATCCAAGTACTGGAATGGTGTAAAATAGGCAGGAACATGCATGGAACAGCAACGACAATGACACTAGTATCAAACCTAAAGGATTTCCTTTAAGTTTGAACATGAAGAATCTCTTGGTGGACTGGTTAGGTTATAGTTTGTAATACTGTAGGTGTAAGCTTTGTTTTATTAGAGAATATGTCATAAAAGGTCCGATATAATTATCCAGCTCAATATAGCTCATATACTAGTGTCTAGTTACAAGTCTTATGTTACTAGTATAAATATATGCTATTTGAGTCTGTAATAAACACAATTGAACACTACATTCTAATACAAGAGATATTCATTGTTAATATGGTATCACAGGAACCTACTTTCTCACAGGCAAAGAAGTTTCTTGTTTGGAGGGATGCTATGTTACAGGAGTGTAATGCTCTATTGGCCACTCATAGTTGGGATTTGGTGCCACATATCCCTTGATCTAAGGTTTTAGAAGTAATATGGATCCTAAAAACTAAAAAAGACAGTTGAGGGGAAGAGTGAGAGGAGAAATGCGAGGCTGGTCGCTCAAGGTTATAATCAGACAATTGGGGTTGATTTTATTGAGACCTATAACCCTGTTATCAAGGTCACAACTATAAGGATTGTGTTGTTTGTTGCTACCGCTTTGAATTGGCCTATAAAGCAGTTGGATGTTCACAATGCCTTTTTAAATAGGGAGATTGAGGAGGAGGTTTATGTGCGCCAACCTCCTGGTTTTGTGGATAAAGATAAACCCTCTCATGTTTGTAAACGAAAAAAGCCCTTTATGGACTTAAACAGTCTCCTAGGGCGTGGTACTCTACTCTCAGCTCTCTGCTTTTAGAGATTGGCTTTGTTATGTCTAAAAAGGACACTCTTTATTTATTTTTAGACATAAGGGTGATGTGGTGTTTGTTTTGGTTTATGTGGATGACATACGTTTAACAGGCAGTACTACTCACCTTTTACTGAGTCTCATTGACAGATTAGGTAAAACTTTTTCTGTCAAAGATCTAGTCAATCTATCCTACTTTCTGGGCATTAATGCTGTCTGGAATTCCACTGGGTTGCTTCTAAAACAGGACAAGTATATTTCAGAGATATTGCAGCACGCTAATCTAGCTAACTCTAAAGATTATTTCTACTCCCATGAACCCCATTCTACCTCTTGATGATCCTAATTCTCCCATCTGTTCAAATCCCACACTCTATCGCAGCATTGTGGGATCTCTACAATACCATTACCCTCCCCGACATACATTATGCAGTTAATTGAATTTGTCAAAACATGCATGGTCCTCTTCAGACTCATTGGCAAGCAGTAAAGAGGTTGTTGAGGTATTTGAACCATACCAGACACATGGGGGCTCTTCCTCTCTACCACTCCTCCCGGCTCGCTTGAAATTTACTCTGATGCGGACTGGGATGGGGCACACCACGACCGTCGCTCGACCACCGCGTTTTGTGTGTTCCTTGGTGAGTATCTGACTTCCTGGAGTGCAAAGTAACAGTAATCAGTAGCAAGATCTTCGACGGAGGCGGAATATAAAGCTTTGGCTACAACGACTGCCGAGGGAATATGGGTTTTGCAGATTCTTCAGAAGTTGGGGTTTTTTATGCGTAAAGAACCAGTCTTGTACTGTGATAATATTGGGGTTACTTACCTGAGCAAAAACCCTGTTTTTCACAGTCGAATGATACATGTAGTTGTCGATTACTTCTTTGTGCGAAAAAGAGTCGTCAATGGCAACCTCAAGGTCACGCATATTCCGGCTCCAGAGCAAATCTCCGATGGCTTCACCAAACCCCTCTTGTCATCACCATTTCTGGCGTTTTGTTCCAAACTTTCGTTGGTCTCCCGTTTGGACCGTGGGAAGATATTAGAGAATAAGTCATAAAAAGCCCAATATAATTGTCCAGCTCAATATAGCTCATATACTAGTGTCCAGTTCCAAGTCTTATGTTACTAGTATAAATATACGATATCTGAGTCTGTAATAAACACAATCGAACACTACATTCTAATACAAGAGATATTCATTGTTAATATGTTTCTCTGTTTTCTGCTTGCTAGACTAGTGCTAGCTGTCAAAACCGTTTCTCGGTTGTACTTTGCTACTTGATAGCCTTATGATAAAAAAAAAAAACGATGATGTTTGCGTTAATGCTGCCTAAAAAATTCTTGAACTGTGGAATCAAACTGAATTGGCTTAAACATTAGTTCTCTGGTTTTTTTTGCGGTTCAATTAACACTAGAATAATGACTAATTTCGATTTTGACAACAGTTTGTATTTTTCATACCATTTATGCTTTATATTAACCTCAATTGACTGATTATATAAAATAAAATTTTTAATATATATTCTCCTTAATAAATGTTTGTGTTAACTATTGGGAAATGTTCATCCTATTGTATTTTTGTCGTGGAAGATTAGTGTTGCATTATAATATTATGGGCACTAGTCTCATAGATAAAAACAATATTCAGCTACAAAATTATTTGAAAAAACCCAACCAAACCAAAGACTAACCAATCTCAGCAGAAAAGTAATGGAATCAAACTTTAGAAAAAGATATATAACATAATAAAACTGAACATTTTGGAAATTGAGCACTCTGAAAGACAATTAACGTGAAAGGAACTCTGGGCCAACTCTCTAGTGGGACCTTCTTGGGGGTTGAAGTCCCTTAATAAGTATGAACATGTATGTTGACTGAAGTGGTATGAATTTCGTAACCTCATCTGTATCATACTGATAGTGACAAACAATTCGAGAGGTTAAGATGGTGGGTGTAGTTGGATAGGGACTATGTATGGTTCTCACAGGTTTACCATCCCTTAATTTTTAAAAATGAAAACCGGGTATGAAATTTATGACTTGCTATATCATTTTTGTTTTAAATGCACAGGCTTGGGAAAAAACACATTAATGAAGAGTGTTTGCAACATACAAAGAGTTAAGAAATTCGAAGAAAGGGTCATACAGATATGTCTTTCCTACCACTCAATAAGGGAGTTCTTAGTTAAGATGGCAGAGCAATTGTTGGCAATGTAGAATTTGATGATCAGAATACCATACCAGGAAAAGCTCAAAACGTAAGCTGAGTAGTCATCCTACTTAATCATCCTCGATTAAGTTAGGAACACAATGACAGACTGCTCGTGGGAGACAATTGTCGGCTGGCTAATGGAAATTAGTGACCCATTAGGATACCTAACAGTTTTGGCGACAACACATTCTAATCAAGTTGCAGAATTAATGCAATCGGGATCAACTAGAGATTGTATCTATCCTCTACAAGAATTGAATAATGAGGATAGTTGGAGCTTGTTTTGTAGAATAGTAACTGTTAACAAGAATATGGAGGATATATCGAGAAGGATGGTGGAAAGATGCAATGGGGGTACCTTTAGCAATCAAAGTGCTAGCTAGCACCTTAAAGGCAAGAAGAGATGACGAAAGGGGAGAAATAGAGCAAAACAAGATACGGGACTTACATGATAAGGAAGGGATCATCATGACCTTAATAAGACTAAGCTTTGACTATTTACCCAATATGGCCATCAAAAGATGTTTTGAGTATTGTGCTATTTTTGAGGAGGATGTTGAGATAGAGAGAGAGAACTTGATCCAACTTTGGATTGCTCAAGGGCTAATCAAGCCATCACAAGACAAGTTAGAAGGAAGAAAAAATATTTTACTGGAGCGTACTGCTGATCAATACTTAAACATTCTATTGAAAGGACGTAGTAGAAGATGAGTTTGGGGAAGTGAGATCCTGTGAGATGCATAATGCAGTAAGAACACTGGCAATACAACTCTCAAAGAAGGAATGGCTTACTCTAAATCAAGATGTGAAGGAGTTGAATTCTGAGTGTAAGGCTTTGCATATGCGTCTAGCTTCTGAACCAAATATAGATGGAAGTGGAACTGAACCCAATAAGATTAAGAATGTGCACACAATGGTGGTTATGCTTGCAACCTCTACTAGCACTAGTAGAAAAACACCCTATGGCGGCGGTTGTTTGGCCCCTATGGCGGCGGTTCAAAACCACTGAAACGGGTGCCGCCGCGGTAGGCGAGACACCTATTGCAGCAGTTGTAGAACTGCTGAGGTTGGTGATCTACTGCAGCGGTTCTTTAAACAATCGCCTCGGTAGATGCCCGAGAAAGTCAACATATAACGACATCTATCTCGGCGGTTCTTACCTTACAACCGCCGAGATAGAGTCTGGGTCGGTCCCTGGATAGGTCGATTCCAGAAAGTATTTTGGAACCGACCGACCCTGTCCCTGGGACGGTCCCTAGGTCGGTCGGTACCAGAATACTTTCTGGAATCGACCGATCCAAGGACCGAACCAGGGACAAGGTCGGTCGGTTCCAGATTACTTTCTGGAATTGACAGATCCAGGGACCGACCCAGGGCAAGGTCGGTCGAAGCTATTGTAGCGGTTCTTAACAACAACCGCTGCAATAGGTTGTTGTCAAATTGTCTTGACAGGGTCTATTGCAGCGGTTCTTAGGTTTTTTTTCCTTTCCACCCTACAATTGTACCACACACACCCAAAGATCGATCAAACCTGTTTACATGTCAAAATCAACAATGCCACCGCAGTGGGGTAGTAGATCACACCATTACACCATTTAAACGGCCACTAATACAATTTCACTTACAAATATGAGCAATATTTAATTAAACATCAATAGAATCATTACACAAAAACAATTGTACCAAGAGATTGTCTGAAACATCAACAGAATCAGTACACAAAAACAATTGTACCATGTCTAAAACATCAATCCTATCTAATACTAATAACAACCTACATTAACGCTTATGTATTCGGCCCACTCCTCGAGCATCTCGGTTATATGCCCTTCACCGTAATCAACTTCTACCAATTCTTCAAAAGCCTTGAATAAAAAAAAGTTGTGATTAGTTGCTAAAAACTTTGAGTTTAAGAATCAATGCTAAAAAGTATATACAAAATCAAAATAGTTCGAGAATGCTACTTACCTTGTCTAGAGACTTCTCTGGCAAGAGCGACGATGCCGCTACCAAGTCACTCATAAAGCGCATGACGAAGTAGCCACATTCAGAACCTCCAGGCTGCTGTGGACACTGCGCATTCATATACGTAAATGTTCAAAATCAAATTTAACATATATTAAATACCGTTACCATTTGAAAACTAAAGATCATACTACTACATTAGATTAAGGATTACAAAATACCTTGACTACATTCCACGGGATGTTCTTAATCCTCGCTCCCCGGATTTGCGTCAGTACAACTTGAAAGGTACTGGAATTCATACACATGGATAAAATAAAAGTTATCAACCAAATGACTTAGAAATAAGTGAAAATTGATAATTAATCAAGTCAAGTAATTCACCTCAGCAACATGTTTGATATAATTGGTTTCTTTGGACGCCTTGACATTGAATCAAGCTGTAGGACTCTTGGGCTCTTTACACATAGAACGATCAAAGACCAGTGTCGGCTGCTCATAGATTGCAACACAAGCAGAACTTAACTCAATCGAATACATAATACAAGTAACACAATTTTTAGATTAACTTAACACTTGATAAAATTCTTACCCCTGGTGAAGTGGTAGCAGCACATAAGATTTATCGGCGCATGCATGTATCGCAGTAGACAAGTACTCGACCAAGGCTTGGGGGTCAGATCCCATAGTAGTTTCAGAGCAGAAGTCAGGGCATAAGAAACCAAAACTACTATTTTCATATACTTGGACCGCCTTGTCATCAACAAACCTGCACAATATAAAGAAACAGATATTAATACTTTAATTCTCAAGTGCGCAGTGTAAAATATGTACTTGGTGTGCTAGTTACTCACATGCAAGTTGATTTGAGAATCAACGCACTCAACCAATCCTTCTTGAAAAACTCCACAAAGTCACCGATGTAAATTTCGAATCTCTGAGCGCCTTCATAGTGAAAGAGATCCGGTCTTGGTTCCACTGTAACCAAATCTCTTGCCGGCGGCGTCATCAACAGTGTGGAGTGCAAGAGTTTCAGCTTGGGGGGCAAGGCATTCTGATCTGCCGACTCCACCAAATTCGCTTTCATCATAAATTTAGTGGCGGATGCCACTGAAGGATTAGCTGGTGCAACAATAACTCTCTTTCCTTTTCCCTTATCAAATTTTGATTGGTTGTGTTCCTGAGATATTAATTTAATAAGTGTATACCATTCTACCCTAAAATGTGTATAAGATTAAGTTTTTCGAGTGCTTACCTGCTGCTCCCCAAGCTTTATTAGTCTAACTGGCCACTGTATTGTCATGGATTGTACTTCACGAAGGGTGGTTCGGCCTGCAACTGGCACCGGTAGCTGAACATCGCCATACCCAGGTGCAAAATCATCAATGAGCACCCGGGCATGGTACTCCCAGAGCGCTTTATTCTACACGATGTCACCATGAGCAGACTTGAAAAGCTTACCCCACCCTACCACGACTTCACCAACGCCGAGTAATTGCAACAATGTGCAGTCAACCGGTTTCTGAATTTTTAAAATTAAAGATTTTAGAAGCACATGAATAAGTGTATAATTTGATTTTTTGGTATTTGTTATTAACATATTGTTCTAACCTTGAGAGATGAATATGGAAACGGATTGATGGAGTGAACACTACTGGGAGGCACTTGTGCGGGCTCTGATGCTTGTGAGTAATCTGGCGGTCTAGAAACCTCCCGACTCATCCTCTCAGATCGCATCGTGGCCATAGCTTGAGAGATTTGCTGCTGGAATTCATTTTGGAGTCACTGCTCGAGCTCAGCATTCAGGCGTAAGTGCTCCTCGTAGGTCATGCTCCCTCCCGCACTCTGTCTAGACCCAGGGTTGCTGAAGGCTTGGTGTATACCAACATGACCACCAAAGCCAACTGCACGACCCGGATGATCCTTCTTCCCGAGAGCGCAAGAAAGTGGATCATCCTGTCTAACGGGCTGCCAAGTTCCTTGGGTGATCTGGGAGCTTAACTGTTCCTGTTATGAAGTTTAATAATTCAAATAAGATGCATATAATGTAATTGCTATTGTTACTTTGATATTATATAATAAACATTCTTCTTTTTTCAAACTAAAAAACACTTACCATTTGGTTGATGACTTCTCTCGTGCCGTCATCATACAGCAGGTGCCGCCGGATCTGAAGGTTTCTTCAGCCGACTTAAGTCCCAAACCTTCATCCTTCTGTCATTGATATTTGATTCAGCTGATCGCATCCCCTCTTTCTCCCACTCCGGCACACGCTGAGCAATACTTTTACCGCCCAAGTGATGGGGGTAAAGATTTTTCTTGGAATTTTGTTGTTGTTTCTCACATAAAGCCTACGTATATGTATGTTAAAGACAAATTATACAAAGAATATATGGAAAGGACAACTTATATAAGAAATGAACGCTAAGGATACTTTAAACATCTATCATATGAAAGAACAACTACTAGTGTGAAACTCACCTTGAACTCAGGGGTCAAACGCTTCTCAACAAACTCCTTCCACTGCTCTTCAGTAATACCATCGTATTTCTGCCACGGTGGTCTCCGATCATCCACATCATCAACGGCTTCTTCCTCTATGTCTGTTGGCTCCTCACAGTAAATGTACTACCTCGTGAGCAGAGATCTGAAGTCTCTAAACTGTCTGGCAACTCCCTTCATCACATCATCCTTCATGGATGGATCTATATTGAATCGGGCCTCAATATAAAAATAATGGATTAGTGTTAAATAGAAACCACATTACTCTTAAAACAAACTATAAACATCAACTAATACCTGAAGACGCTCAAATAACTGCTCCTTCAACGCCAGAGGCACTTGCTTCCAATGGTGGTTTATATTGCAGTATGAACTCAGCAAATGCCTAGCCAGAGCAGTGAAATCATTCTTCCATGTACCTGTGGGCTGATTCCATTGATTGAACTGCAAAGGCTTGGTCGGGGGGCCTCTATTTGCCTTCAGTCCTCGGGTAACGCCTCATTTTTTGGGTTTCTTGAGAGGCGGAGGAGCAACTTGTATCTCTTGTGCTACCTGTGAAGGCCCAGCTATCTCAGGCCCAACTGCCTCAGTCTGCTGTGCTGGGACGTCTGCCGTCTTCGATTTTTTTACCACCTCGTGTGGTTTGTTTTGCCGGTCTACTCTGCTGGGGCTGAACTTCCCCAGACGTGAGCAGCTCTCCTATAGGATCATTCATCGGATGATCATCCACTGAGAAAAAAAAGCACAAACATTAGATCAATATTCATGTAACGATGTATAATTGCAAAAATAAACATAATAAATAATTTTGATAACATTGTAACAACAATAATACAAATTGTCTAACTTCAAATATGCAATTTCAACCAATGGTGTTACCTAGACATGGTATAACTTATATCATTTTGTGTTTTCTATCCAAACCCCCTCGTCATGGTCTGATCGAGCGTAGATGGTCTGAACATCATCATTTTGTAAATCATCAGTTGAATCATGCAACCCTGTATGCAACGATATTGTTTCATCTATCATCTCACTGTCATCATCGTCATTGCTTTCATCCACAAACAAAACTGGTTTTCTCCCTGGAAGAACAACAAACCATCTGCCATCTTTTGGGTCTTCAACATAAAACACCTGGTCACAGTCTTTACCCAACACAAATTGATCTTTCTTATAGTTTGTAACACGTGAAAGATCAACCAAAATAAGTCCTTTATCATTTTGGTGTCCATGTCGGTTGTCCACCCAATTGCAGCGGAACACTAGAAACGAATCAATGTGATAGTCTAGTTCCCATATGTCCTCTATGACACCATAATACCAACTACTACTGCTCATTGGTTGAACTTGGTTACCGAGACCATATTCAGTCACTAATGCTTCGATTTTTACCCCATTGTTCTGGTATATTGATTTAGCATCTAGGCGTGCAGTGTAGTATGTACAACCATTAATGTCATACCCTTCAAATGATACAACATCAATTCCAGGACCAACTGCTAAACATCTGATTTCTTCACTGACATCCTCTGGGTTCAATGAAGCTTGCTCAAACACATATACCTTAAACCATTGGACGAACACTCTATTTTGTTCTTTTTTAAGCCAGATATGGTTTTTGGTAGGGTTTTGTCGCCTTAACTCAACAATGTGAATATCAAAGTAGGGTTCAACAACCTCAAGATGTTGTAATACAAATAAATGTGCTTATTGAATGAGATCATGGGAGACACGCATGACTTTTTTGCCAGTACACCTTTACCCTTAAATCTACCATGGTGACGTGGTTTGGGAATACCAATTGACTCTGCATCGTTCAAATATCTTGTCATGAATTCCGTGACTTCCTCAGTCACTATTGCTTCGATGATGCTACCTTCCAGTCTATATCTATTTTTCATTCTACCCTTCAAGATCCCCATGTATCGTTCAAAAGGATACATGTAACGTAAGTAGACCGGACCACACAGTTTGATCTCCCGAACAATATGGACTATTAAATGCACCATAATGTCAAAGAAAGATGGTGGGAAATACATCTCAAGCTGGTATATTGTCACAACAATTTCATGTTGTAGATCATCGAGGGTGTCTGAGTCGATTGCCTTGTAGCAGAAAGTGTTGAAGAAGAAACATAATCGGGTTAGAGGAATTCTAACATTTTCTGGTAACATCCCTCGGATTGCAACTAGAAGAAGATGCAACATTAACACGTGATAATCATGAGATTTCATGCCCAACAGCTTCAAATCCTTCATTGAAACTAGGTTCTTCCAGTTTGAAAAGTACCCAGATGGTACCTTCAACGAGTGTAAACAATTGCAAAAACTGAATTTTTCACTCTTAGAGAGGGTATAACAAGTAGGAGGTAGATACGTCTGTTTCTCATCCTCTTGTGGGTACAGTTCTTTCCGTATGCGCAACTCTTACATATCTCTCCTCACCTTCAATCCGTCTTGCTGGGTATGTTGAGCAAAGTACCATTCACTGCCTCACCGAAGCTCTTCACAATGTGCATGATATCCAAACAGTGTCGAACAGGCAGATGCCGCCAATACGGTAGATCCCAAAAAATGGAACATTTTTTCCAAATGTTATTCGGCGGCTTGGATGTGTTTCCAAAGACATTTTCAATGTCCTTGACCTTTGCATACACTTCCTCTGAAGTCAAAGGCAGACGGGCCACACGAGTCTCGGGCTCATTGTTGAATAGTTTTCGCTTTCTCGAACGATAAGGATGGTCCACTGGAAGAAACCGTCGATGACACATGTAAACATTTTTGCCACAGTGCTTCAGACGGTCTGAACATGTGTCATCCTCACATATCGGACACGCTTTGAATCCTTTCACCGAGTATCCTAACAAGTTCCCATGGGCACGAAAGTCGTTAACCGTACAGAACAACATCATCTTCAGTGTGAAATTTTCTTTCGCATGAGCATCATATACCACTGTCCCTTCATTCCACAACAGCTTGAGATCATCGATCAGTGGTGCAAGATATACGTCAATGTTATGACCAGGTTGTTTTGGACCAGATATTAGGAGTGATAACATAATGTATTTGTTCTTCTTTTCAATCCTTCTCTTCTCCTCTTTCTCTTTTTCTCTTGACTCCAAAATTGGCAAAGGGCAATTCAACTGCCAAGAATTCTACACCAACACTTAAATGCGGAATTTAAGAGTTAAGTAACTCACTTAGATGCATTAATCACTCTAGAATACAAATGAGGGGTTTAAGGCACAAAATTTGGAATTTACCTTAGAACCCTAGAGTTGCTTTTGGTCATGGATCAATGGAAGGCTTCAACCACCCTCTTTAAGCTTGGATTGAGGCTCATACAAAACAAGAAACAAACCCTCTCGAGAATCCAAAATCGGCTACAAGAAGAAGTGGAGGGAAGGTTGGATTTTTATGATTTTTCTTACCTTAAATGAAAGAGGATACTCTAAGCTCAAGAGGCTCTAGCTTTCTCTTCAAATGGGCTATACCCATGGAAGTCAACTTCCACCATTTGAGATTTTGAAAAGAGGGAAATGTAGCTCTTGACTAGGGGAGCAAGAATATGCAATTAGTTTTTGATTTGGAGCATGGAGCTAGCTTGAGGAAGCACGGGAACTTGAGAAGCCATGGGAGAAGCTTGAGTTGGCGTGAGGTAGAAGAAGAGGGGAGAAAAATCTCTGGGAGAGGGGAGCCATCGTGAGAGAGAGGAAAAGAATGAGAGTGAGAGGAGAGAGAGAGAGCAAAAGGGGTATTTGTTACTTTTTGCTTTTTGCTTTATTTGACTTTTCTTCTCTTTCTTTTCTAGTTACTTTATTAATAGAGAGGAGGGTGAGTCACACCCACACAAACCGGCCCCCCTCATACTTAGACCGGGGTAGTTTCATCTTTTCGCAATAATGCTCGTTAATTTTCCCGGTTTTGGCACTATTCACTAACCGGGCCCGTTTTCCGGATTTTTCTCATTTTTTATTTTTAATGGTTCTTAGGCTCCCATTAATATCTAATTATAGTTATATGATTAATTTAATTTTTATGAGGTCATTTAAACTGTTTAAAGTCACGTTTTCGGGTTTTCTCGAGAAACATGCTTTAAGACTCTGTTAGCGTTTTAACCCATTATTTGGATCTTTTTTCTTTGGGAATTGTTCCCACTTGTTATTTAGGCATAATTAAGCCTTATGAGTCCACCTCGGACCCTAGTCGAGGTCATATACTTCCTATACTTGCTTAACGCGCGTTTTTACGTTTTTACGTTTTGCATGTTTTAAGCGTTTTCTCTTTCCTTTTGGTTTTATTTTCTTCACCAATATTCTTTAGGCGTTGTTAGGCCCCTAAATACTATATTAGAATAATTTAATCACCATATTTAAGTTCGTGGTATTTCAATCTACCCCCCTTAAAGAACTTTGCCCTCAAAGTTGGTGAATCTAATATTGTTAGTCACATAGGCATTCTATGCTAAGGTCATAATCTCTATATAACCTTATTACTCATCTCGTTAATTATTACTCAATTTATCTCCAAATAATTACCTAGGAAATTCAATAGTATATCTCCAAATAATTTTCTATCCACCAATCATTCACAAGTCAAAACAAATCAAGTCACCCAGGGAGTTCAATTCCTACTAGGTTCAACATCGGCTTCATACCGATTTATACTCATCATATCTCATACCATTACCATGTCTAATCTCAATAGACATGTACTATCGGGGTTCTCATTCCCCTGGAGTTTCTCTACTCCTTTCCCCTTGTATACTCACACCGGAGTTACAAGATAGTCAAGTTTATCTCTATGGTATTCGCATCTCTAGTGCGTAACAACCATAATTACACAATGAGTGAATACATATGTTTATGTACATGAGTACCAATCATCAAAGCAAATTCTTTTGCGCTATACGCACCGTAGTTTACGTACTTAATACGTAAAACATACACTAAGCGGTTTTTTGCTCTACCCCCCTTAAAAGGGATTATGCCCACGTAATCGACCATGTGTCAATATTGGACATTGGTCTAAGGTATTCAGCCGTCATGGAGTGTTTTAGCTTCCATGCGGTCTATTATACAATGTTCTTTGGTCGAGGGGTCTTAACCATTTTGCCGGTTTAGTCCCTGCACCAAGAATTCTCATTGGAGTTTGTTTAACTCACAACCGGGCTCGGTTCTAGCCTCTTAGGCTTCAAGGCAATGATAATTAGCCATTCGCTCTTATTCACTAGGTGTATCAAACCTGAGAGCCACTAGCTTCCGCTGCGTGACCTGATAACTTAGGGTTTGTTCCCCATCTCGTTATTCTTAATGTGTTATACATCACCTTTTTATCCCTTTTATCTTGGGAATACGGTTTCTCAATCGACGCGTGGTATTTCTTACCCTACGCGAGCTTAGTGAGTTTCATATTTTCTATCCAGTTCCTTGGAAATCTATTGTACATACTGTTGTGTACTTCCGTGATTATTCACTTGCTTCTTCCGACGTGCGGTCGGTTGAGGTTGAGCCACTACTTAGTATGTAGTGCTTCCTCTTTTGTTAGTGGCTTCTGAATTATGCCCACTTATCAAATTCTGTACAAGGATTCTTTCATTTGTACGAATGTGCATCTCTTATGCATCGTTCTTATGACGTTCATAAGTTTCTTTTCGCTTTCATTCCAGTGGAATTCACTTCTCGTGATTGTTGGTGTGTCCAACACTCTTCGTGCTTCTTTGGCCCAAGGCCGCACGGTTTGTTTCTACGCTCTCGCTTAACTGGCTTGTGCCATGTTCATTGTGGTGTTTACAACACTTTCGTATTTCGTACGGGTTGGTTATTCGATAATTGGGTACTTTTGTCCCAATGCTTATTGCTCCACTGAGTCTAGCTCATAGCTTGTTTTATATATCCTTGTCTGGCTATATTCATGCAATGGTCGCTTGCTGCGCACCATGTTCTTACTCATTCGTTTACATGGCATCCGCTACTGCATTAGCTTCTGCTCATGTATTTCCACCATATATACTATGGTTCGCCATTTACTTGGCTGATTACAGAATGTGCTTATTCTTTAAATTTCCACGCTCCTTGAGTGTTATCACTAGTAGTCCGCATTACACATATCGTGTTTACTCCTAAACCGACTACTCCTTCGGTTTCCGACAATTGTCATAACAACTTATTTCGGTTTTATTTGTTCAAGTTATTGCTTGGCAGTAACATTGTGCTCAAGCTTTACTACATTAGTAGTTCTGAAAGAGATGTATTTTCAGACATCCACTGATGGCATCCGTTTCTTTGGAATCTACATGTTCACCGCTTTCTCGGTTTCGCAATAACGAGAGGTATCCCCACTCCTATAATGAGTGGTTCGTTCACCGCTCTTTCCGTTATTTATTAATAATCTTTCTTCTCTTACAAGTGCCGTTCTTGGCAACCCACGTGGCTAAGAAGGCCTAATTCTATACAACATCGGTCTGATGGACCGGAATACCCCGAGTACTTACACAAATACAACTTCATTTCATTTCTAACCGAGTCAAATAATACAATCCTCAATTCACATCTATGTCATACCGATTAACTACAATCTCTATGCCGATAACACTTTCGGACTTACCCTACTAATACATATAATTAAAATTGTACTTAAATCAACCACCCACTCCACCACCATCCCCGTCCTATTCTCGAACGGTATTCTCAGCTCCATGTACCTGAAATAGTAATGGATGGCCCCAAAGGGGCTCAGCACCTTTGCTGGCATGGTAATCGTGCAGCCCGCATACTACCGGGCCACAAACAACTAATTTCTGTATAAGCATGCGATTGATTTTATTTAAATTATAACATGAAGTGCAATAACATACAACATGCTCGCATTCATACAAGTATTCTAACTAAAATACAATCACAAAACTAACACATTAAGTTAGTTAGTTTACATTTTCTTACTCTTTAGGCTATGAGGGTTTCTACCTCACTAACGCCACTTCTCATTGTTCAATATCCTATCCATTCTCTTCAGATACTATTATTTGTTCTCTTAATTCAAAAGACACTACAGGTCTCAACTTACTTCCTCAATTATTCTTCTCTTAAATAATACTTAAGCCAATACGCATGGCCTCCAGGCAGAGTCATACACAAGACTCACCACTGGGCTTTCAAGCCTAGTCTTACTTCCCCGGTTTTGACCCTATACTGGGTCTAGCATGGTGGGAAGGTTCAACTAGCTACCGGAACTACTCTCTCGGTTCCTTACTTACACAAACGTCTGTGTCTCTTCCGGACTTCTCACATTCCCAAACACTCCTCTTTCGGAGTCATAACATTTTTATGTATGTTAGTTTATAAGCATCACTCTCAATGTCATCTAATAACTTAGGGAATTTTCTCAAGTTTTTGTATTCTCAGACTTAAGGGTTGTCTCAACATTCGAATACTTATACATTCGGGTCATTTTCTCATGCCGGGTCAAATCCTCTTATAGGAGGTCGACTATCTTTTAAAGGGAGTTTGGTGGTCCCTTATATTTCTTTTTACCTTTTCATGAGTTCATAGCTGTAACACCCCTACCGCTATTACTGTCATTACCGTCCAATCTCCTCGTACTTCCAGATACACGCAGCGGATACTTGCATACACACGGTGGGTGATACAATGCCGTTAGTCACCCACGTGACTAACAAGGCTACTACTACTACATACAGCATCGGTCTGATGGACCAGAATCCCGAGTACTTCACATCTACAATACATACTCCATTTATCAATCAAATACTACAATGCTCCATTCAACACTTTACTCCTTCACAATCCATACAATACAATATACATAACCGAGTTTACTAGGTTCCAAATACAAATACAATGCTTCTTCCAAGTTTCTATGTACTCATTAAGAGTCTACATCTACCCATTCCTCACAACTACTTAGTTCCTAAGTACAGGGGTGTGTCACTTAGTACACCTCTACATTCTAATTCTAACTATCCAAGTGTAGCCACCGGTCTCTTACCTTGACCACATCGCTTCGGGTACCTGCACACTAAAAACGTTCCCCCTAGGGGGTCAGCTTTCGCTACATATGATAACCGCATACCCCGCGTACTAGTGAGGGTACGCCGACCACTTGGTCGAATACATGCAATTCATTTTACAACACATACATGCACACATGCTTTCATACATAATACTACAATACTTTTACGCAAGGAATACATACATACACTTTAATACATACACTTCAATACATACATGGTAAACCATACAAGCCAAACGATACATACTTACCTTTCCCGAAATCCACAATACACAATACATATACAATTCATACGCAATACATATTCCATACATACACAATACTTGTTAGCTCCTTTTTGTCCACCCGGGTTAATCGGGTGGAGATTACTCTTTTACTCGTTACACAATACTTACGCATACTTACTCATACTTTACTTACTTACTTACTCTTACTCATGTTAAGTCGTCGGGACCTTCGGCCCGGGGACTACTCTGTCCCACCACCGGGATTTACTTGGTTCACCAATCCAGGATGCTACCCATTTAAGGGGTTTGGGTCGTGGACCAGTTTAAGAACCAGGAATCGGATCCAACCTCTTGTGTCTCCTCATCCTCACGCGTGGCCGAAGCTATATCAGACTTCTACTCATTCCAATTTACTTATCACTTACGTTAGGAGTTAGGTAGTTAGGAATTAGTAGAAGTCACACATCCAAGCCACAATAATACAATACAATGCTCATATATACATCCATACGAAATACAATACAATGCACAAGTACATTACAAGGTACAAATACACTTCATCTTCATCCATACATTTCATGAATTATACAAACTAGTGTTCAAGACAATAAATATCAAGAACGCATAAATCAAGCACAAGTAAGTGCAATATAGTCTGATTCATGCATTTATCTTATTTAGGTGATCAAATAAGCACACAAATCGGGGTAACCAGATTAGGATACAGGGCATGAAGAAATCATACCTTTCACCGTTGACTTTGGACCTCACCGACTCCCTTCGGTGTTCAACTAGTCAAATCTTATGACATACATACAATTGGGTGGTTAATTATCCATAACTAACCTTACTCATTACTTCCCTTACTGTTTCCCAATTCATATTTACCAACTCTTTGTTACTTAAATACATTTACTTAAGTTACTCACTTACAATTATTTTCTAAGCTTGTTTATAGCCTTAATGACCATTAAACATCATTAATCATGTCTTAATTATCTTATACTATCATTACCCATCATCACCCATACTTAGAATACCTTTTAAACTCATTTTGTACAAATTTTGGGGTGGTCCGGGTTTGTGTCCGGGGATACAAACCCGGACCAATGCAGTTGGTCAGCTTCTGGTATGTTTTGTGTGTGGTCCGGGTTTAGGGCATGGTTTACAAACCCGGACCATACATTTGTAGTACTCTCGGGTGTGTTTTCTATGTGGTCCGGGTTTAGGTCTTAGTTTACAAACCCGGACCATGTGTTTGTAAAACCTCTCGGGTGTATTTTAGGGGTGGTCCGGGTTTAGGTCCTAGTTTGCAAACCCGGACCACTCCTTCTGAATTACAATCTGTCGAGTTTTTTTACTGGTTCGGGTTTGCGTACTTGTTTGCAAACCCGGACAAGTTGCAGTATTTACATACATGCTAGTTTTTTACTATGTTTCAACTCCAAATTTCTACCAATCTCTTCCCCATTATTCCTACATATAATCTAGCATATTTTAGCATTGATTAAGCACTTTAAACTAGCCTAATCCACCTCTATCTAAATCTGTTACAAAATACACTCCACTGTCAGTTTTTCTCCACTATTACAGTTTTTCTTTCTTCAACAATTGCTACAGATTTTTCCTTTCCTCTTTACCATTCAATGCTCCCCCAACTAATGCTCCTCCTAGCATTCTAATTACCTTATCCTACCACTCTAGTTCTTCCCATTACTTAAACCTTTCTCAATCTCTTTCCAAACTACTAAAACTGCTCACATAAGCTCCTCAAATACACCTAGTCACCACCTAGGTTATCCTTTCTCCTTCCACATCTAAGTCCTCCAATTTCATACAAATTTGGGCAGAGGTTCCCCTATATTTTTAACATTGCCCACATACATTTTCAGCTCACACATTCATTCCAATTTCCATATCAAGTAACACATCTTTCTACACACTATAACACAATATTTTTCCTGCACATACACATACATTACCCAATTTTTTCCCAAGCCTTTAAACCTCTTTTAAACTTCCAAACTGTTACATTCTCTTCCTCATTATACTACAATATACTTACTACTCATTACCATACACTTTACACATTTCCAATACCCAAAATCTGTTACACTACCCAATGCAAAACTAGCTCATGGTAATGCATTTACCTTGTGATTTTTGTTCCTCTTTCTTTCTTCCCCTTCTCTTCCTTTCTTATTTCTTTTCCTTCCTTTCCTTCTTGTTCTCGGTTCCAAATGGAGTCCACACTCCAATGCTACAGCCCATACCAACACACAATTCTAACTTATCATTCATTCACAACTAACCCTAGAATTTAGTTTTTTTTAGGGTTTAGAAAGAACATTACCTTACAACCAATGAGTGAGGTCCTTGGTTAGCAAGAGAGTGAAGTTTCTAGCCCATGGAAGAAGCTAAAATTGGCTGTAACACAAAGCACGAGACAAGGCTAAGTTTTGTATTTTCGTTTTGCCAACAAGGGCTAGAAAAGGATGAGTTTTCAAGATTATTTTTACCTCACAATGGTAAGGAGAAGAAGGTGCTTCCAATGGTGGTCTCAAACCTTCAAATGGGAATACCCATGGAGATGAAAATGGGTGTTTTCGATTTTTGAAAGGAGGAAGATGATCTCCTTTGCAAGGGGGGTTCAATGGTGTAATTTTTGTTGCATTTGGAGAAGGATTGAGTAGTTAACAAGAGGTGAGAAGATGAGGGCTGTGTGAGGGTTTGGAAATTCGCCATGGCTGTCGCGAGAAGGAAGAAGAGAAATCAGAGAGGGAGGAGAGAGTGCAGTACGTGAGGGTGTGAGGGAGTAGAGGTGAGAGAATGTCCCCCTTCCCTTTTCTACTTTATTTTTGCTTTTTGCTTTATTTATTATTTAGTTGTGTGAGTGTGTGAGAGAGGGGTTAATTAATTCAAAAAAACCGGCCCCTCACATTACTACTAGTTGGAGCGTTTTTCATCTTTTACAGAAAACGCTCGTTATTTTACCCGGTTTTGGTACTATTCACTAACCGGACCCGTTTTCCGGAATTTTCTCGTTTCTTTATTTTTATTGATTATTAAGCTTCCGTTAATGCTTAATTATTGTTATATAATGATTTATAATTTTTACGGGTTCGTTTGACCATTTAAAATCACGTTTTCGGGTTTTCTCGAAAAACGTGCACCAAAGCTCAATTAGCGTTTTAATACATTATTTGAATCCATTTTCTTTGGCAGTTGTTCCCATATATTATTTAGGTCTTATCAAGCCCCTAGAATCCATATAATGCGTTAACCGAGGTCTCATACCTCTTATGGTTATTTAACGCTTATTTAGCGTTTTTCGCTTTTAAGCATTTCTTCATTTCTTTTGGATTTATTTTTCCTTACCAATATTACTTAGGTGTCATTAGGCCCTTAAATACGTATTGATTGATTTTTAATCCCTATATTTAAGTTCGGGGTATTTCAATCTACCCCCCTTAAGAACTTTGTCCTCAAAGTTGTTCGAGGTTATAGGATTACTATACTTACTCATTTATACTTGCCTAATACCAACGCCATACATTCCTTCTCCTTACAATCCCCAAATTCGTTACTCAAGGTTTCTCCTTTCTATACCATACCAATGTACAATAATTACTCCAATCTATATTACTATCAACCATGCGGTTTTACTCTACATGGTTTATACATACATACAGTGCAAAGCTATCCCCAAAGCAATGCAATACACAATACAATCCCGCAGGCACTCAGGTCATCTAGACACAGGGCTCCTCTATGTCCTGCTGCCCTTGGAATAATACAATATGATATACTACTATCTTCTCTGATATATGCTTCCAACACATCCTCATTCTCCGATTAAAACAAATCCTTTCGCAACTATTAACTAGAGATTTTCCTAAAAACATACAACTCCAAATTCCAATTTATATTCATTCCTTCTATCCTATGTGTGATTCTTGTGACCACTTAAGGGGAGCTTCAAGAATCATTCGACCCTGATGTGATCAGCATCAGTGTTGAACTATCTTTCCACCCCAATTTGTGTTCGGTTTCCCTTGATCTGATCAGGATCAAGTTCGACTTCCTACATCAGTTTCAAACAACCAAATAATTTGATTATGTCCATTTTCTATCTTTTACTCATCTAGTCATAAATACAAATTCATACAACTCCAAGGGATGAAATTCAGTCCATCGATCATCCTCACTCTACTTCCCAAATACTTTACTTCAGAATACAATGCCTAAGTGCTCATTTCATCGACCTTCGCTACTTCTATTCATTCCTCTCAATCATCACAATCTTCTAGCTAAGAATTACAATACTTGTAGATTTCAGTCATCCTCAACTTGCTTCCAATAATTTACCTACGAACGCACTACTCATGGGCTTCATTCGCCTACTACACTCAATCATTTCGTACTACTTCTTCAAAGGCTACAATACTTGTGGAGCTCCGTCCACTACTCATTACTTTTATTTTACTAATACTCTTACATGGTGTTACAAGGTAGGTATATCCATCCTATGGTATTTTCATCTCTCATGCCTAATTACTACAACTTCAATATGAATGAATACTTATGTTTATTTAACATAGTACCGGTCATCAAATCAATTCTCATTTGTGCTACGCACATTATAGTTCACATTATAGTTTATGTGTTTTATTCATAAAATTCACATTATGCGGTTTTCGCTCTACCCCCCTTAAAAGGGATTACGCCCACGTAATCTACCATATGTTATTTTTACTAAACATTGGTTTACTCAATTGGGCAATCTGAAGCGTTTTAGCTTCTTTACGGTTTGCTACATAATATACCCTTGTCAAAGGGTCTTAATCATAACAATGGTTTAGTCTTTGCACCAAGGATTCCTATATGAGTTTATTTAACTCATAATTAATTCGGTTCCAGCCTATTAGGCTTCAAGGCATTAATAGCCATTCTACTATACTTACTAGGTATATTGTCTCCTAGCTAGGGCCCACTAGCTTCTGCTGCGCGACCCTGATAACTTGGGTTACTTACCCTTCGTGTTATCCTTAATGTGCTATACATCACCTTTTTATCCATCTATTATGGAAATAAGGTTTACTAAACAATTGCGGTATTCTTTTACCGTGTTTGAACTAAATTAGTTTTAGATTGTAACCAGCTCTCTGGTAATCTACTGCACATGCTATTCGTGCTTCCATGATTATTCAGTAAGTTCCTCCGACTTATTGTCGGGCGAGGTTAAGTCACTACTTAGTTGTAGTGCTTCCTCTGGTGTCAATAGTTTCTGAATCATACCAGTTCTTCTGGTTCAGTACAAGTGTTCTTACTTGTATGACCTTGCATTTCTATGCGTCGGTCCTAGTGACTTTGTTACGTCTCCTTTCACCTTTTATTCCAATGGAATTCACATCTTGTGATTGTTAGTGTGCTTCACACTCTTCGTGCTTCTTTGGCCTCAGGCCGCACGGTCTGTTGCTAAGCTTCCTTAGCTGGCTTATGCCATGTTTGTTGGTGAAAAGAAGGGTTTACTACGGTTTACATTTTCCATATCCCTAGCCATCCCATTAGATCATTAGCTGCACAAGTGCAATACCAAAACACTCAGTCATACAGAGTGAAGAGGTGTAAACGCTTGACAGTAAGTCACTTATGTGATAGGAAAGAATATTTCTGCCTGTCTTCTCATACTTATACTCCGTGTCATTATCTAACTACTTCCTCATAACGGTCGCTTGTTGCGCGCACCATATCCTTACTCATTATACAACAACGTTTTTACTGATTCTGTTACAGTGGTAGTTTCTCTTTACTCATTGCTACTGTTATTGGCACCATTTCCTTATGGTATGAATACCCTGGGGGTTTCCTGTGTTCGTGTGTATGACGGTTGTCGTAGCATACCGCCACGTTATCATCTTCCCACTGTGGATATGTTCTGTTTCCAATTAGGTTTCATGTGTAGGTTAGCTTACCTCACATTGCTTCATCTTTTATGATATAATTTACCAGGTATCTTGGTTGACCAAGGATGAGATAATTCATCGGGTCACAAGCTCTTTTGAGCGTTGGTCATTCGTGGTGTTCAATGGGTATTCACATTGATTGTCTTTGACAATTATTGTCTTTCCAGTGCTGAGCATTGGTTATAGGCTCTAGCTGTGTGGTTTTACTTCTGTATATACATCACCAGAACATCCCAAGAAACTTCAAGGGTTTTCTAGTCCCGTTCTCCAATTGGAGGGTATTTCATCGCTGGTAAGTGAAGGTTCTTGTTGATAAGGTTTGTTTCCACTCATAGGTCTCATGACAAGGTTCATTATGTTAGTGTTTACACAATGGTTCACCGCATGCTTGGGTGCATATGGAGTATACTTACTCCTTCGAGTTTCTATGCTCTTTAAGCATTGTGCTTTTACCGTCCAAAGCCTCTTGTAGGCGTAGTGGTTTGGTAATATCATTTCCTTGTTCCATTGTCTCTTGGCAATAACTACATGCGCAAGTTTGTTGTTACTGTTGGTGAAAGCCTTTTTCTAAGGGTTCACATCTTTACCACATTGGTGGTCTTCGGTTAACGATGGGTACCTTCCCTTGGGTTCCTCGTAGTGTCCAAGTGTGGACTAGGCCATTGTTGGTATTATTATGATTCTTATGCCTCTGTGCTACCATTGCTACAGAAGGCATGAAAAGCAATTTAAAGCTTCGTCAACTGTATACTAGAGTGATGCTCTAGTGACAGTGACAGTGACATTGAGATAGCCATTACTCCACGCCACTCATAATGTTGAGTTTAAATTGGGTGTTTCAGTTGTCGATCCGTTTATCGTATGAAGCAATATCTTTGGTAAGTATTGTCATTCAACTGTGTGGGTTTTGCAACCGTTTAAGTCCACATAACATAGTTGGTTCATGGCTTCTGAGCCTTATTGCTGCGAGCTTTGCTCCTTGCAAGCTGTTTATACATGTTTCCACTCTTGTATACCCCATAGGTTGGAGGTATTACGGGGCTCCATGGCAAGTCATGACATCACGCTTCCGTTCATAGGAGACCTTAAGGCAATCTGGTGTCAATCAGTGCCTTTCGGTGGTTGAGGGTATTTCCTGTTATGTGAAATCCCTTCGGTGTCTTAACCGAGTGTTCGTTCTAGCTCCCGTGCTTTTATCATGACGCTTGTTCAACTGTTGTTAACTCAGACACCCTTCAAGTGAAATACCCCAAACCTTAATATGTTGTTAAACATTTAAACTATGGTATGTAGAGGCTAAAAAGTGCCTTAGAAACATCAGTGAACAATTTAAACCATAGTAAAATGCAATAAAGCACTAAGATACAGTTTGAGCAAAAACATGCTTTAAGCTTGGAGTGAACTTGGTTAGGACCCAAAGAGCCTACCAAGACTTAATAATATTCAATTATGATTTAATAAGGCTAATTAAGTCCTTAGGAAACCTTGGTAGACAATGAAACCAAACAAAACACAAATTAATACCTTAAGGTCAATATGGGCTAAAATGTGCTCTAAGCTTGGGATAAGTTTGGTTAAGACTTAATAAGCTTACCAAGACTTTATTTATATGTTAATGAACATATTAAATCAATTACCAAAGAAAACCAAGCTTGAAAACAAGTTAAAACACAAAATGTGCTTTAAGAAGTCTTAAAGCACATTTTTGAAAAATTGTCTTGTAAATGAGTTTTGAGTGGCTAAATGTCCATCATTACTCTTAAATAAATATGTGTACTATATAATATCACATTTGGAAGTCTATATCAATGGGAAATCAAAAATTTCACTTCTATGTGCCTTGTTTTTATGAATAGTGATTTTAATAAGCTAGTTTGTAACATATGTTATTATAAGTGAGACAATTGACTAATAAAGACTAAAATGCCCTTAGTAACATATGGGGGCCGGTTTTCTTAGTGACTCACCACACTAAACAAAAAAAAACTAAGTAATGTAGTAAAGTAGAAGTTACTATTTACTTTAACTACAAATATCTTCCAAAAGGTAGAACTTATCTTCATTCTCTCATTTCTCTTCATTTCCCACGTCTTCTTCCTTCCTTCTTGCTCTCTCACGGTGATGCTACAGCAACAGCACCAACTACCATCTTCCATTGCCAATATTTCCTAGCTCACTTAACCAAATAAAAAACAAACACCACCATTCTCTTTGTCTCATCAAGCTCTTCATTCCTATCTTCTTAAAATTCCAAGAGCCCCATTTCGGTGCCATGGAGTTCCACCATTGAAGGAGCTTGAGCTTGTATTTCCACATATTATTGATCTCCTTGGCTTCTAGGTAAGGAATCTCAAATAAAAATCATGTTTCCTCCATGTTTTTGTCTTGACCGAGAATCACCATTAATGGTGCTCCTTGTGTTGCTTTGTTCTAGCTCCATTTGAATCTTCCAAGGGCTAGGAGGAGTCCTCTCTTGATACTTATTCAAGCTCTCTTTCCATTCCAAGGTAAAACAATCATTTTAATACCTTAAGACAATGTATGTGCCTAGGGTTTACAATGAGATGAAGCATAATGCTTGAATACTCATTCTATTATTTGTACATTGTTTAGAAGTTGACAAACAACTAAACACCCTACCGGTTTTACAAGGAAACAAGAAAGAAGTTTGTGAGGAAAAAGAGGTAAACAAACTATCTCAATGTAGTTTAAATGCCTTAGGAAAATGAGCTTGATTTGCTTAATAAAATACCTAAGGAGCCAATGGTGAATGACCTAGAGAAATGCTCTCAAGGAGTTTATTAAGGGCATATGTATTGTTGGGTGCATTTGCAGGTCAAAGGCAATATATACATGTGGAAATTCAGTGTTTATGGTTTATGCAGTTTAAGGGCCTAAGAGCCATGTTATTTAAGGGCCTAAGTGCCAAGCAATTTTATTATGCACTATATTGTGATGTAGTGTAAATTATGGTGAAGTTTTGTGTGTGATAGTGTTCTTGATGGATTTAGGTGTTCTTGAATGAAATAAGGTAAAAACCTAAGTGTTTGGATGTGAGTATATACAAGAGAAGCTATGGCCAAATTTGGAAAATGTGTAAGAAGTTCTAAGTGTTTTAAATAAGTTTTGGTGAACTAGGAAGTGTTAAAGGTGAACAAGTGATTTACTAGGGAAGAAAGCATGTAATAAAGTGATTTAGAGTGATACAAGGGTTTAGGTATTATCTTGGAAGTTCTAGGAATTCAATGTGTGTTTTTGAGAATGTATTTAAGTCTTGGAGAAGTTGTTTAAGGTTTAGGTAATGTTGATGAATAAGGAGGGAATGATGTTTTGGTAAGGTTGTAAGAAAGGAACTTTAAGAAGTCGAGAAGAAGAAGATTTGGTTAGTAAAAGAAGATGCTTGGGAGATGATGTTGTGATGGTGAGAAAACATCTTGGTATAGTGGTCATTATAGGTGAAACACCGCTTAGTAAACCAAATGGGAAATGTACAAGTGTTAGGAGATTTTGTAAGAAAAAATGAGTAACAAGTTGAGTAATGTTTTAAGGTGAAACAAAGTGATATTTTGGTATTAGAATATGCCTAAGTTCATGTGTGAAGTTTGGGTAAACCATGGATGAAGAGAATAGATGAAACAAGACTTGAAAATGTCAAGTTTGGGAGTTCTGTTACAGTGGTCCGGGACCTAGGTAGTGGATGATGTCCCGGACCATACACAAATTAAAAAGGGCCGAGAGTTTCACCAATGTTCTGGTCCGGGACTTGGGGTCAGTACAAGGTCCCGGACCAGTCTGTAAAATCACCCGAGAGTTTCATTAAGTGTTGGTCCGGGACTTAAGGTAAGGACCAAGTCCCGGACCACTCTAAAAATGTTGTTTAAGGTATGAAAATGATGGCTAATGATGGGGATTGATAGGTAATGATGTTATAAAGTTGTTAAGGACATGTTAGGTGAGTTTTAATGACAATTAAGTGGGTGAAAAGTTGTAATAAAATGTGAAAGTAAAACAAGTTAAAAATGTCAAGTTATTTAACTAGTTAACGGGGGGAAATTATGAGCATTGGACTTTAAAACATCATGTTACCCCGGTGTTAATAAAAGTAAATGTAATGTACCAGTTATTCGAGAATTGTTCGAGGAACATGAGTGGACATGGTAGAGTGGACTCCGGTGACAGGTATGGTTTTCTTGCAACCTGTATCCTACCGGATTACACCGGCTTGTATGCCAATGTGTTTTTCTGTGTGTTTGCCACGTTATAAGATAAATCATGAAACGAGTTTACAGTCATTATTGTTGTTGTATGTTTACGTGCTGATACCGGTAACCTCGAATGCGCTTGAAGGGCTAGTTAACCACTATTAGGTAAACGTAGGAGAACGGTATCCGGTGATAACGTTTCCGACCTAAGGAACGTTCTAACCACGGCTATGCGTGAGTTAGTTATGTGATGTTTGTGTGTGATGTTTGTGTGTGAATGTATGACTCTCCCTTCCCTTGTGTGTGTCTAACAAGACTTAACCCAATGTTGCGATTGTTTAACTAAGTTCAATGATGAACTTCTGACAAGTGCTAACGGGGGAAGTGAGGAGTTCGGTCTGTTCCGGCCACGCGTGTGAGTATGGGGGTCGTTGTCATATCAGGTTCGATCCTCTCCGTATGTTATGGTTGTTTTCCAATTTGGTTTCCAACCTTCCCTTTAGCTTAACCAAGGCTATTACTGACTCACGTCGGGCCACAGGGGCATACTATGTTATGTTTGTTCGGTGTGCTTGGATCACTATATCCGAGACACCTTGTGTTACGTTATCCGTTCATTTAACGAGACGGTAACGAGTTATGTAACGAGCTTATCATGAGACTGACAACATTCTCTAGGCTACAAGTGAACTGACTATGTTTGGGCCGGTTCATAAAGGGAACCGTACCCGTTATGTTATGTATGGTTGTTATGATGCAATATCTATTGCGATGTTATTATGTACACGTTGAAACTTGAAAAGTGTTGTTATGTGTTGTTAGGTGATGCATGTTATACGTTGTAAATTGTGGAGTATGTGGATCATGGATATGAATCCCAGTTTGTGATAAGAGGCGTTTAAGGATAGCCCGATTAATGGGTAGTTGTCGTCTATTAAGGAAGTAGCTCCATTAGAGGAGAAACACTCTAGGGGTAATGAATACCATGAGTGAGTTATCAAATGAGGATGTGTTATCTGTTTGTTGAGCCCTCGAGGCGAAATGATATGTGTTGTGTGTTTACAGTTGCGTGCATGATTTAAATATAATCAACCGCATGCTAAGACGACAATTAGTTGTGCGTGGCCCGGTAGCATGTGGGCTGCGGGATTACCATACCAGCAAAGGTGCTGAGCCCCTTGGGGGCCACCCTTTCTCTTCTTTCCTATTTCAGGTACAAGAGCTGGAAGCCGTTCGAGAGTAGGACGGGGTAGTCGTTGTACATGGGTAATCATTTAAGTTGTATATATACAGTAGGTGTAGTAAGACCGAAACTGTTATCGGCATCAATTTGTAAATACTCGGTACAATTGGAAGGCTTATGTATGTTGGTTGTTGTTAATGAAAAGGTATAGTGATGTACAGTTGCTTGGGAATCTAGTCCATCAGACCGGTACAATGTAAATGTAATAGCCTTGTTAGCCACGTGGGTGGTTAACGGCGTGTAACACCAACGAGTTAAGTTATGTGAAGTAGTATACTTTCTACTGCAGAATGTTGTTATGTGTATGTTGTTGGATGGGGTGTTACAAAAAGTGGTATCAGAGCGAAGTATCGCTCTGATGACTGAATTACTGAGCTTAGGAAGTACCGAGTTAGGATTTTAGTACCTTGGGTTAAGGGTTGAGTGATAGCGTGAGAGATACGCCAGTTTGGAATTACTAGCGTGTACTGGAAACCTACTATATCCTTTCCGCCCTCCACAATCCCTGTTATATAACTTGGGAAACAACGCCAGAGAGATGGAAGTCCCCTCTTACTCGGGAATACCCGATCTGGCTGTTATTAAACACCTCTAAAGGTACGGTGAACCTGTCATACGGTAGATCCCGAAAACTGGGAATCCCGGAGACGGTTCCCATCTAAACAGTGTTAACCGCATTTCATAGCGAAGAGTGAAGAATCAGTGTATAAAAGAATAGAATTTCCGGCAACCTGGGTCGACATGCCGAGCAGTCGAGGATAACCAGCTTGCAACGCACTGACCGTGCAACAGGCAAGAAGTGGATTAATAAAACCCAAGACGAGTGCCTACGGGACCACAGTTGATAAATAAAACACCAACGGTATACCAACCGACAAGGGAACTACAACGTAGTGCCCAAACAAGAGACAAGTCTCAGTAACCACGACAAATACGTGGAACGGGCTACGAAGAGGAAACAATACAAAAAGAAAGGGGACTCCAAGAATGGGAGACACCCCAGTTGATGATTATCATGTGAAGACAGTGAAAAGTCACCTAGAGGAGTTATTATCAAGACAGTAAGATCAGTGAGGGCCAACAAGGCCACTGATAATAATGCGAGTAAGAACAATACCACAACCGGTATGTGTTGAACCGATAGCCAGTTAGCATGGCGCACTTGCCATAGCAAGTGCTGCTATAACAGGGCTGTTCGGAAAATTTATAACCACTACAAAGTACTTGGTAAAGTACCATAAAGTTAATTGTGATCGTCATAACAGTGGAAGGGCCTGTTAGCCTAACCTCTGTAATTGTAAGTACACCAGTCAGCAAGAAGCTAGACTTGGCTAAGGTAAGAAGATGTTGTGAAACCATGAAAATTTTCTTCCAAACCCAGATTTATTCAAACTCTTTTCTTTTCAAAACCAAAATTTTCTTTCAAACCAACGCTTCTTCTACCTTCTTTTTAGAACCAAACCAGTAAAACCAAGGACAGTTGACAAGGATACAACAGTGGATAAACTTTCCTTCGATTAAGTTCGGGAAGCACAGGACGCATATTGTCACGGGACAATACAAGGGAGTTGACAATAGAATACTTCACCTAGGCGTGTGACGGACACTACGAGTGTACCAACTGTAATGTGGGACGACCGCACTCCGATAGGAGCTTGTGGGCCTGACAGACCTACTTATGGGTTAGTTGGGTAAGTAGCAATGTATCAGCATGGTACCCCACATGTGTATACAAGTAGAGTCCGGAACACGGGAAGTAGTCGACTCCGTACTACGGTCAGCAGTATAAAACAAACAAGAGCTAAGGATTACCATGAATGGTTGAAGTAAAGGAACAAGTCAAGTTAACGAAACTAAAGGAATTAGTGAATGCATTTCAAGGATATGTTTAAGAGTCAGGAGGTGCGAAGTGCACAAACTGTTATGTAAAGACATCACATATGTCTTAAGGATCCTTAGGGATAAACATGATAGCTGGAACGGAGACCCAGCCTGTCCATGGCTAAGCAGATGCCTGATGTGGACACATTAATGTGCAATGAACGGGATGAAACTCCCAGAATGAGTACCTACACTACCAGGACATGTTGATCTTCACAGGAGGAGATAATAAGCCAGTTAAGAACGCAAACGGCGTGGCTAACGGAATGTATCAATAAGTGTGAACCAAATGTAAAAGCATAACTTAGCAACACCCAGGAGCAATCCTTGAAGGGTGTTCGCATCAACAATTGTTGCACGAAATAACGTGACAGAAACACCAGGGTTGAAACTAACACCCAGTTTAGACATAAGTTGTCAGGAGATGGACTGACAATCCTAAGGGGCATCCCATGAATGGAAACGTGATGTAACGACCTTGTCATGGAGCTCAATATGATATCCAAACTATGTAATGTTGTACAGAGAAATAAATGTGTGTGAACCGTCCACAATGGACAGAGCTCGAAGCAGTAAGGCTTATAAGCCACAAATAAAATGTGTTATGTAAATTAGATTGATTGCAAAAGTTTATGTTATATAAGTGAATAGAGTGGAGAACGAACCACTGTACTAAGAGTGGGGATACCTCTCGATGCTGTGAAACCGCTGGAGCGGTAGTTATGAGAACCAAGTTCAAGAAATATGTTAAGGATGGACAATATTATTATTATTTGAGAGAACAGTTAGTTTAGTAGCTTGTGAAACACCGAGCTGAATAACGCCGGCTTGTGACTCGAATGATCGATGCTCAAAGAGCATTCAGTAGTCATCCAAATGAGTGATGAACCATAATGTGAATAATGTAAGTATATGTGTGGAAGTTAATGTGACAGTAAATACGATATAAGCTGATGTTATACAAGGAGTAAGAGCACGGTGCGCAGCAAGCGACCGTTGTATAAGTATTGTTAAACGATAATGTAACAGATAAGACCAGTTATGAGTTAGACTTAGTAGAGATGCAAGATAAGCGATGTTAAACAGACTGGGCAATAAGCCAGTGGTAGGTACTGTGTGATGAGGAACTCAGTGTAAATTCCATGGCGAATCACATAAGGGATTTACTATCAAGAGTTTACGCCTCTGCACTCTGTATGACTGAGTGTTTTGGTATTGCATTTGCGCAGTAATGATCGAGTGGGATAGCTAGGAATTGGAAACATGTTAATTGTGGAGGAATAATGTTATAATGGCCGATGCATAGGAAATGCAAGGCCGCACCAATAAAAGAGTACTTGTACAAAACCAAATGTGGATACACGATTAACAATAAATGACTACAGTAGCACTAACTGCCAAATATCGGTATGGAATATACCCCAAATGTTGTAAATAGCTGAGAGAGCACTACACACTAGGTAGTAGCTCAATCTCAACCGACAGTAAGTCGGAAGGGAACAAGTCAATCATTGTGAAATACATAACTGTATACACAGTAAATTGTTATGGAAGTGGATAGAAAGTTTATAACTCACCGAATTCGCTAACGGTAAGAGATACCACGCTCGGTTGAGAAACCATTGTTACCAAGATGAAGGTGACAATTGGGGATGTACAATACAGTAAGAATAACAAATGGGGCAATTAAGCTCTACAGTTATTAGAGTTTCGCAGCAGAAACTAGTGAGCCAGTGATCCAAGTGTTGAATGTACATGGTGAACACGAGTGAATGGCTAATTATTAACGCCTAGAAGCCTAACAGGCCAGAATCGAAACCAACTAAGAGTTTAAACAACTCCAATGAAATTCATGGTTTAGGAACTAAACCGCCAATATGGTTAAGATCCTCTAATCAGAATCCATTGTGTAATAGACCCGTGGGTTAAAACACTTCACGACGGCAGAACATTTTAAGCCAATGTTTAGTGATTGATTACGTGGGTAATCCCTTTTAAGGGGGGTAGAGCGCAAACCACTTAGTGTGTATTACCGTACAAGTGTACGTGACTTATGTTGTGCATAGCACAAAATAATTTGTTTTGATGATTGGTGTGTGTGTTATGTAAAACATACGCATTCATTCATGGTTTAATTGTGGTAATTGCGCACAGAAGATGCGATTACCATTGTGATAAGTGTATGTATTTGTTAACAATTGTGTGTGATAGTACAAGTGGGGAGTAGAGAAACTCCCGGGGAACAAAACCCCGACAGTGTATAAATGTGAAACGGTGTGTTGTATTTTGATAAAATATATGTGTATATATACTATATAGTGATTCATGAAAGGGTATGAGACCGATATAAAACCTAGTGAGAATAAGATTCCCTAGGTAACAACATTAAAGTGAATGGAAATAACTGATAGACGAAGTTCTATCCCTTGGAGATGTATGATCATGATTAGAATGATTAAAAAGATAGAAAATTGGAAATGAGTGATTTATTTGATGTTTGAAAATGAAGTGGGAAGTGGAACTTGATTTGCATGCTGCAGAAGGATAATATCGTGAGTTGTTAGAACTGGTGTAATTAATAAAAGAAAAGAAATTAAAACTCAAAATATCCGTCGGGCTGCAAATAAAACCCGGTCGCAGTAGTATAGTAAAACAGAAGCGGCCAGGGTCAAACCGTGGGACTTATAGCGAGATAAAATAGTTCCTAAGCTTGTCACAAAAGGGGGGAAATTAATTGACTTGTTTTAGAGAAAATATTTAGCAGATAAGATAACTGAGTGCAGATGAATTAAATGGAACTCCGGGTTCAGGTTTTATATAATCTGATTAATTATGCTATCTCTAACCATCTACCGGTTTAATAAATAGTTTGGCAAAATTCCTGTTATTATCTTAAGGACTAAGTCATAGACTCATAAGAACTCGTTTACCAGAAAATGCTCGGTCTAATCAAGGTTCGAGCAATACTTATGTAAACGGACGTTAAATTCGAGGAATTATAATTGCATCTGAAAATACTAACCTATTAAATCATAATAAGTTTTCTCCAGATTTACGACTTAATTAACCTGTCTATTTATCACCTGGTCTGATCAAAATAGACTTTGGAAAGCATTTTATAAATACATGTGATTTATTAAAATGGTGAGTGTTAAACTTTAAACGTAACAAACTGTATTTATTTTAACCGGTAGAAATATTGATTACATATAAACAGACTAAAGCTAAACCTTCACCCGGAGCAAATCCTCCTTAGCCTGACATATTAACTGGTATAAGTCAGACAGAGGTTGGACGTAATATAATACGGAGGCGTGAATGGTGTATGGAGAAATGAAGAGGAAGAAGAGTGGAGCGAGTACGTAGGATTTCTGTAAATGGAATGAGAGATTTTGAGTGTTGAGTTTAGGGTGGAACGTATGTGAGCGTGGGTAGTTTTTGATGAAGTAGCAGTGGCTTTTTATAGAGGAGAGGAAGAAGAAGATTGATTGCAGACAGAGGTGGAAGAGCATTGATTGCTCAGGGGACAGAACGCGTGAAGAGTAGATGGATAAGTTGCAGACAGGTCGACGGGCGAAGTCGACGGGCGAAGTCGACGAGCGAAGAAGAAAACTGGCGCGCGCTGATTTTTAGTCACGACCGCCTTGGTGTCCGCATGTAGCTAGGCGGTTGCATTGTGTGGTTTGTGTGTTGTCCGCCTCAAACAAGGCGGTTGTGTCCGACGTCCGCATGGCTCACGTCCGCCCTTTCTTAGGCGGTTGCAGGCATTGTCTCACGTCCGCATGGCTCACGTCCGCCCTTTCTTAGGCGGTTGCATGGCATTGTCTCACGTCCGCCTTATATGGGGCGGTTGCGGGGCGGACACCTCCTCTCACGTCCGCGTGTGTTGTCCGCCTAAGGCCATGCGGACACACACGTGGTCGTGACTTATTTTCTTCTACGAACTTCCACTGGCTCTAGATTCTTCGTTTAGACTCCGTTTTCTGAGCCGTTTGTGTCTATGCGTTCGTCTCTTCGTCTACTTTATTTCCAGCTGGTTTTCCTCATGTTAAACAATAAATTTGTGAGATAAACAATAAAACATAAACTAGAGGAAAACTAACCGAAGTGGAGAAATGAGCAAGAAAAGTGCTAATATATATATGAAATACACCTATAAAACATGCTCATTTGGACACTTATCACACCCCCACACTTATCTTTTTGCTTGTCCTCAAGCAAAACCACGTACCCAAGTAAGTAGGGAATGCTCAATACTAACAAATATTATTATGAAGGGTAGGATAAACATGATCTTTTTAACTTATTGAGGAGTGTGAAAACAACTGCTGGTGGCATAGGTGTGCTCAGGGTAAAAATAAAATATAGAGTTTCGGGGTATGATCCAAGGTACTTCAATGTTTCTTTTAGGTGACTCTGAGAACTTTTACCATGGCCAACTTCTCTCAAGAATGGGCATTGAGGAGAAAACAAAAGGAAAAATAGATTCATGCATTTGTTTCACTTTTGCATAAGGGATGAGAAAATGTAGGCATCACCTTTGTATTTAAGAACACTCAACTCTCTTTGTTGGTTACCAATGGTGTCTCGCAAGTCCCTTATTTTTTTTTTTTCTTTCTTTTTTTTAACAGAGAAGCACCCCTTAGCAATCCCTAAGAGAGAAGACAGAAAGAAACCCTGAGCAATAAAATCCAACCATTTGCAGATTATTTGGTCACACCGCATAAAAATGCTCCTCAAAAGTAATCAAAATTTTAAAATTTGTACCATTTATCCCACAATTCATAAGTATTTGTTTTAAAGAGAACAACCTACATTAGCAGGGTACATAATTTTAATTTTTGAACAAATGCAAGATAAGCAGAGAGATTTAAACATTTTAAGCACAAAATGCCCTGAAAAGGCTCTTCCCCCACACTTAAGCTCAAGCAATGCCCTCATTGCGTAGATGAATTAAATTAATAGGGCATGCAATTAATAAAGGAAAGAGTGTACTCCCCAGATTTCGTAGAGTGTGTAGAGCTCCCCCACACTTGAGTGCAGCTGTGGAATGTCATGATTTGAACCTGTAAAGAATATTCTACACAGCGAGAAGAACTCAAGTGAAACCTGCATTTTATTATAACAAATAAAAGGGAAATATAGTACAAAAAAGAAAACAACATTAAATTAAAGGAAAGACAAAAGATAGATAGTGGGTTGCCTCCCACCAAGCTGCCCGGGTTTAACGTCTCTAGCTAGACGTATTTGACCAAGCTTTAGTTTGGAGAAGAGTTTGAGGGCGAGTTGTCCTGCTGTTCTTGGACAAGATAAATTGTAGATAGGTCAGTTGAAATATCAGAATGAGAATTATACCTTTTAAGACGTGCCCCGTTGACCTTGAAAGTTTCGCCTTGTTTGTTCTGGAGTTCAAAGGCACCGTACTGGGTCACACTAACAATCTGGAAAGGGCCGGCCCAATGAGACTTGAGTTTCCCAGGGAAGATCCTTAATCTAGAGTTATATAGGAGAACCCAATCACCAATTTCGAAGTCCCTTTTGAGGATCATCCGTCATGGAACTTCTTGGTGCGCTCCTTATAAATCTTAGCATTCTGGTAAGCCTGATCTCTCAGCTCTTCTAATTCGGAAAGTTGGAATTTCCTTTTCTCTCCTGCAGAAGTCATGTCAAAGTTTAAGGCCTTGATTGCCCAGTATGCCTTATGTTCCAGCTCTACAGGCAGGTGGCATGCTTTCCCATAGACAAGCTTAAAAGGAGACATCCCGATGGGAGTCTTGAATGCAGTGCGGTAAGCCCAAAGCGCATCATCCAGTTAAGTGCCCAATCCTTTCGTGATGAGTTAACCGTTTCTGGAGAATCCATTTTAACTCACGGTTCGAAACTTCTGCTTGGCCGTTTGTCTGGGGGTGATAAGGTAAAGCTACCTTGTGACGTACCCCGTACTTACCCATAAGCGCTTCAAATGAACGGTTGCAGAAGTGAGATCCTCCGTCACTGATAATAATTCTAGGCACGCCAAAACGGGTAAAGATGTGCTTTTAAGGAACCTGGTTACTGTCTTTGCATCAGCATGATGACAGGGTATGGCTTCTACCCATTTCGACACGTAATCCACTGCCACTAAAACATATTGGTGGCCCTGCGAGGAAGGGAACGGTCCCATAAAATCAATGCCCCAACAATCAAAGAGCTCCACTTCTAGTATTCCCTGTTGTGGCATTTCATGTCTCCTAGATGTGTTACCCATTCTTGACAATTATCACATTGTTGCAGAATTGGTAAACATCTTTGTGAAGGGCCAATAAAATCCTGAGGCCAGGATCTTAGCAGCGGTCCTTGTGGGTCCATGGTGACCTCCGCTTCCCGTGAGTGACAAAAATGTATGACGCTTGAAACCTCATCTTCCGGGAGACATCGTCGAATCAACCCATCAGCACAACTCGGAACAAATACGGATCCTCCCAGAAATAATGCCTTGAATCAGAAAGAAATTTCTTCTTCTGGGAGTAAGATAGATCATAGGGTACTGTTCCAGAGACTAAATAATTGGCCAGGTCCGCATACCATGGCTCCTGTACCTTGGTGATTGAAAGACAGTCTCATCGGGGAAGAATTCGTTGATAGGCACACTATCCGTAGGAGTTACCAATCTGGAGAGATGGTCAGCGACGACATTCAATTTTCCGCTCTTATCTTTGACTTCGATGTCAAACTCCTGTAGTAGAAGAATCCAGCGCAATAAGCGAGGCTTGGCTTCTTGTTTTGCAAATAGTATTTGAGAGCGGAGTGGTCTGTGTGCACGATGACTTTGCTTCCCCATAAGTACGACCTGAACTTATCAAGGGAGAAACTATAGCCAGAAGTTCTTTTTCGTGGTCGTATAGTTTTTCTGGGCGTCGTTTAGTGTCCTGCTGGCATAAGCAATCACTCTCAAAATTTTCTCTTTTTTCTGGCATAGAGCTGCCCCCACGGCGTAGTCACTTGCATCACACATGATCTCAAACGGAAGAGACCAGTCAGGTGGTATGACAACAGGTGCTGATACCAATTTTTGTGTTATAGTTTTGAAAGCAGCTGAACACCTTTCATCAAAATGAAACGGGGCATCTTTCTGTAGCAGGTCGGTCAATGGTTTGCTGATTTTTGAGAAGTCTTGTATAAACCGCCGATAAATCCTGCATGCCCAGAAATGCTCGTATGTCTTTAACAGTAGTTGGTGCCGGTAACTTCTCGATAACCTCTACCTTGGCCTTATCCACCTCTATTCCTTCAGCTGATATTTTATGCCCAAGGACAATCCCGTCCTTGACCATAAAATGACATTTCTCCCAGTTTAAAACGAGATTTGTATCCTCACACCGTCCTAGGATCAAATCAAGTTGTGCCAAGCATTTATCGAAACTAGAGCCATAGACCGAGAAGTCATCCATAAAGACTTCTATGCTCTGTTCGATGAAATCAGCAATATTGCTTGCATACATCTCTGGAAGGTAGCAGGGGCATTGCATAGGCCGAAAGGCATTCGTCTGTATGCAAAGGTACCGTATGGACAAGTGAAGGTTGTCTTGTCCTGGTCCTCTGGTGCGATTGGTATTTGGAAATACCCTGAGAACCCATCTAAAAACAGTAGTACTCTTGCCCTGCTAGTCGCTCCAACATCTGATCGATAAAGGGGAGAGGGAAATGATCCTTCCTGGTTGCCAAGTTTAAGCGCCGATAGTCGATACACATGCGCCAACCTGTGATCTTTCTTTGAGGGATAGCCTCTCCCTTATCATTTATAACAGCTTCGATGCCCCCCTTCTTCGGGACAACTTGAACAGGACTGACCCATGGACTGTCAGAAATTGGATAAATGATGTTCGCGTCAAGGAGTTTCAGAACCCCTTTCGAACTACCTCCTTTAGGTTAGGGTTCAGCCGACGTTGGGGTTGCCTGATAGGCTTGTAGTTTTCCTCCATATAGATGTGGTGCGTGCAATAGGAGGGATCAATTCCTTTGATATCAGCAATAGTCCACCCGATTGCTGTCTGTGCTTCTTTAATACCTCAAGTAACCTTGTTTCCTCCCCGGAATTCAGAGAAGAGGAAATAATGACAGGTAAATGGTCATCTTCAGCTAAGAAGGCATACTTGAGTTTAGAAGGTAGCTCTTTAAGCTCGAGCTCTGGTGGTTGTTCTATTGATGGAATTGATTTTTGAGGTTTTGTCGAGTTTTCGATTGGTGGCCGGTAGGCTTGATAGCTTCCTTTTTCTACGTACGCCAGCATGGCGTTAACTTCCGGATCCTCCACCTTTTCTTCTAGAGAAGTAAATAATACTTGCTCTAGCGGTTCAGTTTCAGCTTTCAGGATGGAAGAGGGAATACATGTCCTCATCTGTAGAAAATCGCTTTCCTCCTCCTCATCATCTGTTAATCCCTGTCTTAGCATGAGGAGAAAAGTTAGAGCTTTTCTTCATCATTTTCTGCATGTCGAATTCATCGTTTCATCCTTGTACCGCAGAGTGATTTTCCCATCGTGGACGTCAATGATGGCTTTGGCAGTACTCAGAAACGGTCGACCTAGAATCAGGGGAACCTCAACATCGTCATCCATTTCTAGAATGACGAAGTCAGCTGGAAAGATAAAGCGAGATACTCCAACTACCAGATCTCGGACTATTCCCATGGGCTTGATCTCTGATCTGTCTGCTAGTTGGAGTTTGAAAGGAACCGGTTGCATTTCTCCTCCTTTTACTTTCAAGAAGGTGGCGTAGGGCATGATATTAATGCTGGCTCCTAGGTCGCATAACCACTTCCACAGTCCACCCCCATAAAACACGGGATCACGGGATTTCCCGGATCTGTTTGTTTGGGGGAGTGCTCGAAGAAGGGCAGCTGAGCATTCCTCTGTGAGGTGCACTGTTTCTTTCCAGGTTTCTTCTTCTTCTTTGTCAAGAGATCCTTTAGAATTTGGCGTAGTTAGGCATCTCTTGCAAAGCATCAATAGAGGTATGTCGAGGTCAGTTTCTTGAAAATGCTCAAGAATTTGGAGAACTGCTCATCTAGGTGTTTCTTTTTCATCTGTTGGAAATGGGAGTTCACTGTTTTTATGAGTGAAGTTGGGATGTCGATGTACTCGAGATGGAGGTGGAGTAGCAGGAGTAGGAACTTGGATTTGAGGGAGATGAAGCTGGATTGGTAGTTTCTTCATCATTGATATAGGCCTCTTCTAGATTTTCTTTTTCTTTTCCTTTTCTGGTGGCAAGTTCCCTTCCACTCCTTAAGGAAACTGCACACAAGTTTGTTGATTGAAATGTGCTGTCGTCTATAAGGATTGAATTTGCTTGTTCCTTTGGATTGGGGTTAGTCTGTGAAGGGAATTGACCAGGTGGCTTTGTTGAGTGAGTAACTGTTGAATCTGAGATTGCAAGGCTTTTTGGTCTTTGCGCAGAGCTGCGACCTCTTCTTGCGTATCTCGGGATTTACCCATCATCGCCTTAAACATCTCTTGCATTTGAGACATATCAGACTCAGGATTCGAAGGAGGTTGAGTCGGTCGACTCGATGAAGCTTCATTGCCATAAGGCTGTTGTTGATATTGCCTTTGGCCTCCTTGGAAATTGGACTGAGGTCTGTAATTTTGAGATGGTTGAAGGGTATGTGGGTTTTGGATATTTTCTGTGTTTGAGTAGCGAAGGTTAGATTGCATGTTACGTTGCCAAGGTTGTCTGTATCCTGAACTGTTGGTGATGTAGTTTGCCTCCTCTGCTGCTTTTAATTCTTGTAGTTGGGGGCATTGTTCGTAGTCATGAGGCCCGCCACATTGCGTACAAGAAATAACAGGAGATGATTGGGATAGAGGAGCATAGCCTGGAGGGGTAGTAGATGATCGGGAAATCATCGACTTAGCTTGCTGGGGGTAGGAGTTCATAGCCATCTGCTCAACCACTTTCTGCAGAGTACTTACTTTTGTTGCCTGCTGAGCATTGCTTTCCATGAGTTGCTCATGGCTTTTCATCATGGTCAACTTGTTATCACTTTCCCCAACATGATATAAACCTGGAGTACCGCTCCTTGATCCACCGGAGGCCCAGTCTCTGATTTCTTCACAGAGAGACTCCATGCTATTCAGAATTGTGCTCCTGGCTTTTTCAGAATATCGGCCCCTAAGGAGGATAATACCATTGTTCTGCACGGACCGATCAAGCCTTTGTAGAACAATTGTGATACTTGTTCTTTCGTCAGACCATGGTGAGGACAAGTAAGTAGTAGACCTTTGAACGATCCCAAGTTTCACAAATATTCTCCGACCCAGGTTGCTTGAAATTATAGATTTCAGCAATCATCTCCAATGTTCGGCTCGGGGGTAGGAATTTGTCGTAGAACTTGGTGGCCATGTCATCCCAGGTACCAATGGTACTTGGTGTTAGGCTATGATACCACTTGCTCGCGTTTCCCGTCAGGCTGTGAGGGAATAATGACAATCTTGCATATTGGAGTACTGCGTCAGTCGCAGTAAGACTATTGGCATGTTGCAAGAATTTTGTAACATGTAACAGGGCTTCGTCTGGACTGGTGCCATCAAACATGCCCAACTCTTTCACACATCTGATTTGATGATATGGCTTCAGCTTCTGCCACTCATCGTATTCGGATGGGCTAAGGTGAGGAAGGATGATAGCAGGCTGTTGTCCTTGGTTAGACGGCCTGTTGATATTTCGAACTGTCGCTGGTGTAGATGCCATGTCAGTTTCCGGGTCAGATTTTATCACTGTGGTGGTAATGTTTTGTTGAGTACGTCTCTGCCTTAGAGTGCACAGAAAGGTTCTCTCGATCTCTGGATTGTAACCAACCGTGTGATTATTAATATTTTCTGGGAGGCTGTTTGACCTGGTAAAAGGCATTCACCACTCAAAACAGAGAAAAGAAACTCGTTATGTGTTAGAATAAATAAAAATGTTAGGAATTAGTTGACAGAAATTTTAAGTTAGTAGTTAGAGACAATGGAAAGAAATGACAGAAAATTGAAATGACAATGGAAAGAAATGACAGGAAATTAAAGTTAGTAGTTAGTATACTGGAAATTGAAGGACAATGGAAATTAAATGTTAAGGACAATGGAAATTAAATGTTAAGGACAATGGAAATTAAATGACAATAATATAAAGAGTTAGTAATTAGATGTCAGAAGTCAGAAGTCCGAAGTCCAAAGTTAGATGTCCAAATTAGATTAACAACAAATGATATTAATAGATTATTATAATATAACAGGTGAATTAACAGGGGCTTAGGGACTAGAATAAATCAAGTCCCCGGCAACGGCGCCATTTTGCAGAAGGATATTATCGTGAGTTGTTAGAACTGGTGTAATTAATAAAAGAAAAGAAATTAAAACTCAAAATATCCGTCGGGCTGCAAATAAAACCCGGTCGCAGTAGTATAGTAAAACAGAAGCGGCCGGGGTCAAACCGTGGGACTTATAGCGAGATAAAATAGTTCCTAAGCTTGTCACAAAAGGGGGGAAGTTAATTGACTTGTTTTAGAGAAAATAGCAGAAAATAACTGAGTGCAGATGAATTAAATGGAACTCCGGGTTCAGTTTATATAATCTGATTAATTATGCTATCTCTACCGGTTTAATTATAGTTTGGCAAAATTCCTGTTATTATCTTAAGGACTAAGTCATAGACTCATAAGAACTCGTTTACCAGAAAATGCTCGGTCTAATCAAGGTTCGAGCAATACTTATGTAAACGGACGTTAAATTCGAGGAATTATAATTGCATCTGAAAATACTAACCTATTAAATCATAATAAGCTTTCTCCAGATTTACGGCTTAATTAACCTGTCTATTTATCACCGGTCTGATCAAAATAGACTTGGAAAGCATTTTAATAAATTCATGTAATTTATTAAAATGGCGAGTGATAAACTTTAAACGTAACAAACTGTATTTATTTTAACCGGTAGAAATATTGATTACATAATTAAACAGACTAAAGCTAAACCTTCACCCGGAGCAAATCCTCCTTAGCCTGACATATTAACTGGTAATAAGTCAGACAGAGGTTGGACGTAATAATAATACGGAGGCGTGAATGGTGTATGGAGAAATGAAGAGGAAGAAGAGTGGAGCGAGTACGTAGGATTTTGTAAATGGAATGAGAGATTTTGAGTGTTGAGTTTGGGGTGGAACGTATGTATGTATTTGATGAAGTAGCAGTGGCTTTTTATAGAGGAGAGGAAGAAGAAGAACGATGCAGACAGAGGTGGAAGAGCATTGATTGCTCAGGGGACAGAACGCGTGAAGAGTAGATGGATAAGTTGCAGACAGGTCGGGGCGAAGTCGACGGCGAAGTCGACGAGCGAAGAAGAAAACTGGCGCGCGCTGATTTTTAGTCACGACAGCCTTGGTGTCCGCATGTAGCTAGGCGGTTGCATTGTGTGGTTTGTGTGTTGTCCGCCTCAAACAAGGCGGTTGTGTCCGACGTCCGCATGGCTCACGTCCGCCCTTTCTTAGGCGGTTGCAGGCATTGTCTCACGTCCGCATGGCTCACGTCCGCCCTTTCTTAGGCGGTTGCATGGCATTGTCTCACGTCCGCCTTATATGGGGCGGTTGCGGGGCGGACACCTCCTCTCACGTCCGCGTGTGTTGTCCGCCTAAGGCCATGCAGACACACACGTGGTCGTGACTTATTTTCTTCTACGAACTTCCACCGGCTCTAGATTCTTCGTTTAGACTCCGTTTTCTGAGCCGTTTGTGTCTATGCGTTCGTCACTCTTCGTCTACTTTATTTCCAGCCTGGTTTTCCTCATGTTAAACCAATAAATTTGTGAGATAAACAATAAAACAAACTAGAGGAAACTAACCGAAGTGGAGAAATGAGCAAGAAAAGTGTTAATATAATATATGAAATACACCTATAAAACATGCTCATTTGGACACTTATCACATGCGATCAAGGGAAGCCGAACACAATTTGGAGTGGAAGGATAGTTCAACACTGATGCTGATCACATCAGGGTTGGATAATTCTTGAAGCTCCCTATAAGTGGTCACAAATAACCACGCTAAGAAAAGAAGCAAAGAGCATAAGTTGGACTTGGAGTTGTGTGTGTTTTCAAAAGGATTTTGAATTGGTATTTATAAAACTTCGATAGATACTTTACATAATTAAAGTTCTCTTACTTAACCTCACAAGGAAAAATTTCAAATTTAAGTGATTGTTTTGATCTCCCAAAGGCACGGGGACGGAAGGTGTCCATCGCGACCGGGTTCCGCGGATCACAGTGTATATCAAAGATATTTTTGATTGTTATACATGCTATGACATGTTGTGTGGTATGTGTAATAAATATTATTTTGACCTTGAGTCCCAAAAGTGTATGTTATCAAGACATATGAGTCTAAATGTTGTTGTGATACATAGACCTATGTGTCTAAAGGCTGTTATGTTATCAAGACATACGGGTCTAAATGTTGTTATGTTACCCAAGACCTGAGAGTCTAAGGGTTGTTGTGTATGTGCCAATATTGTTAAGATACCCGGACCATTGAGTCCGAGGTTATCATGTGAATATGTTATGTTATGTATGGATGTGAATGTGTTACCCGGACCATTAAGTCCGAGGTTGTGATGTAAAGTGTGTTTGGTTATGGAAGTTTTATTTCTATAAGTAATCCCCGTATTCTAATCCAAGATGTGTGGGAAGTGTAAACTTCGAGGTCAAAGTTCTTTTAAGGGGGGTAGATTGAAATACCCCAAACCTTAATATGTTGTTAAACATTTAAACTATGGTATGTAGAGGCTAAAAAGTGCCTTAGAAACATCAGTGAACAATTTAAACCATAGTAAAATGCAATAAGCACTAAGATACAGTTTGAGCAAAAACATGCTTTAAGCTTGGAGTGAACTTGGTTAGGACCGAAAGAGCCTACCAAGACTTAATAATATTCAATTATGATTTAATAAGGCTAATTAAGTCCTTAGGAAACCTTGGTAGACAATGAAACCAAACAAAACACAAATTAATACCTTAAGGTCAATATGGGCTAAAATGTGCTCTAAGCTTGGGATAAGTTTGGTTAAGACTTAATAAGCTTACCAAGACTTTATTTATATTTTAATGAACATATTAAATCAATTACCAAAGAAAACCAAGCTTGAACACAAGTTAAAACACAAAATGTGCTTTAAGAAGTCTTAAAGCACATTTTTGAAAAATTGTCTTGTAAATGAGTTTTGAGTGGCTAAATGCCCATCATTACTCTTAAATAAATATGTGTACTATATAATATCACATTTGGAAGTCTATATCAATGGGAAATCAAAAATTTCACTTCTATGTGCCTTGTTTTTATGAATAGTGATTTTAATAAGCTAGTTTGTAACATATGTTATTATAAGTGAGACAATTGACTAATAAAGACTAAAATGCCCTTAGTAACATATGGGGGCCGGTTTTCTTAGTGACTCACCACACTAAACAAAAAAACTAAGTAATGTAGTAAAGTAGAAGTTACTATTTACTTTAACTACAAATATCTTCCAAAAGGTAGAACTTATCTTCATTCTCTCATTTCTCTTCATTTCCCACGTCTTCTTCCTTCCTTCTTGCTCTCTCACGGTGATGCTACAGCAACAGCACCAACTACCATCTTCCATTGCCAATATTTCCTAGCTCACTTAACAAACAAATAAAAAACAAACACCACCATTCTCTTGTCTCATCAGCTCTTCATTCCTACTTCTTAAAATTCCAAGAGCCCCATTTCGGTGCCATGGAGTTTCCACCATTGAAGGAGCTTGAGCTTGTATTTCCACATTATTGATCTCCTTGGCTTCTAGGTAAGGAATCTAAAAAAAATCATGTTCCTCCATGTTTTGTCTTGACCGAGAATCACCATTAATGGTGCTCCTTGTGTTGCTTTGTTCTAGCTCCATTTGAATCTTCCAAGGGCTAGGAGGAGTCCTCTCTTGATACTTATTCAAGCTCTCTTTCCATTCCAAGGTAAAACAATCATTTTAATACCTTAAGACAATGTATGTGCCTAGGGTTTACAATGAGATGAAGCATAATGCTTGAATACTCATTCTATTATTTGTACATTGTTTAGAAGTTGACAAACACTAAACACCCTACCGGTTTTACAGGAAACAAGAAAGAAGTTTGTGAGGAAAAAGAGGTAAACAAACTATCTCAATGTAGTTTAAAGCCTTAGGAAAATGAGCTTGATTTGCTTAATAAAATACCTAAGGAGCCAATGGTGAATGACCTAGGGAAATGCTCTCAAGGAGTTTATTAAGGGCATATGTATTGTTGGGTGCATTTGCAGGTCAAAGGCATATATACATGTGGAAATTCAGTGTTTATGGTTTATGCAATTTAAGGGCCTAAGAGCCATGTTATTTAAGGGCCTAAGTGCCAAGCAATTTTATTATGCACTATATTGTGATGTAGTGTAAATTATGGTGAAGTTTTGTGTGTGATAGTGTTCTTGATGGATTTAGGTGTTCTTGAATGAAATAAGGTAAAAACCTAAGTGTTTGGATGTGAGTATACAAGAGAAGCTATGGCCAAATTTGGAAAATGTGTAAGAAGTTCTAAGTGTTTTAAATAAGTTTTGGTGAACTAGGAAGTGTTAAAGGTGAACAAGTGATTTACTAGGGAAGAAAGCATGTAATAAAGTGATTTAGAGTGATACAAGGGTTTAGGTATTATCTTGGAAGTTCTAGGAATTCAATGTGTGTTTTTGAGAATGTATTTAAGTCTTGGAGAAGTTGTTTAAGGTTTAGGTAATGTTGATGAATAAGGAGGGAATGATGTTTTGGTAAGGTTGTAAGAAAGGAACTTTAAGAAGTCGAGAAGAAGAAGATTTGGTTAGTAAAAGAAGATGCTTGGGAGATGATGTTGTGATGGTGAGAAAACATCTTGGTATAGTGGTCATTATAGGTGAAACACCGCTTAGTAAACCAAATGGGAAATGTACAAGTGTTAGGAGATTTTGTAAGAAAAAATGAGTAACAAGTTGAGTAATGTTTTAAGGTGAAACAAAGTGATATTTTGGTATTAGAATATGCCTAAGTTCATGTGTGAAGTTTGGGTAAACCATGGATGAAGAGAATAGATGAAACAAGACTTGAAAATGTCAAGTTTGGGAGTTCTGTTACAGTGGTCCGGGACCTAGGTAGTGGATGATGTCCCGGACCATACACAAATTAAAAAGGGCCGAGAGTTTCACCAATGTTCTGGTCCAGGACTTGGGGTCAGTACAAGGTCCCGGACCAGTCTGTAAAATCACCCGAGAGTTTCATTAAGTGTTGGTCCGGGACTTAAGGTAAGGACCAAGTCCCGGACCACTCTAAAAATGTTGTTTAAGGTATGAAAATGATGGCTAATGATGGGGATTGATAGGTAATGATGTTATAAAGTTGTTAAGGACATGTTAGGTGAGTTTTAATGACAATTAAGTGGGTGAAAAGTTGTAATAAATGTGAAAGTAAAACAAGTTAAAAATGTCAAGTTATTTAACTAGTTAACGGGGGGAAATTATGAGCATTGGACTTTAAAACATCATGTTACCCCGGTGTTAATAAAAGTAAATGTAATGTACCAGTTATTCGAGAATTGTTCGAGGAACATGAGTGGACATGGTAGAGTGGACTCCGGTGACAGGTATGGTACACCGGCTTGTATGCCAATGTGTTTTTCTGTGTGTTTGCCACGTTATAAGATAAATCATGAAACGAGTTTACAGTCGTTATTGTTGTTGTATGTTTACGTGCTGATACCGGTAACCTCGAATGCGCTTGAAGGGCTAGTTAACCACTATTAGGTAAACGTAGGAGAACGGTATCCGGTGATAACGTTTCCGACCTAAGGAACGTTCTAACCACGGCTATGCGTGAGTTAGTTATGTGATGTTTGTGTGTGATGTTTGTGTGTGAATGTATGACTCTCCCTTCCCTTGTGTGTGTCTAACAAGACTTAACCCAATGTTGCGATTGTTTAACTAAGTTCAATGATGAACTTCTGACAAGTGCTAACGGGGGAAGTAAGGAGTCCGGTCTGTTCCGGCCACGCGTGTGAGTATGGGGGTCGTTGTCATATCAGGTTCGATCCTCTCCGTATGTTATGGTTGTTTTCCAATTTGGTTTCCAACCTTCCCTTTAGCTTAACCATGGCTATTACTGACTCACGTCGGGCCACAGGGGCATACTATGTTATGTTTGTTCGGTGTGCTTGGATCACTATATCCGAGACACCTTGTGTTACGTTATCCGTTCATTTAACGAGACGGTAACGAGTTATGTAACGAGCTTATCATGAGACTGACAACATTCTCTAGGCTACAAGTGAACTGACTATGTTTGGGCCGGTTCATAAAGGGAACCGTACCCGTTATGTTATGTATGGTTGTTATGATGCAATATTATTGCGATGTTATTATGTACACGTTGAAACGTGAAAAGTGTTGTTATGTGTTGTTAGGTGATGTATGTTATACGTTGTAAATTGTGGAGTATGTGGATCATGGATATGAATCCCAGTTTGTGATAAGAGGCGTTTAAGGATAGCCCGATTAATGGGTAGTTGTCGTCTATTAAGGAAGTAGCTCCATTAGAGGAGAAACACTCTAGGGGTAATGAATACCATGAGTGAGTTATCAAATGAGGATGTGTTATCTGTTTTTTGAGCCCTCGAGGCGAAATGATATGTGTTGTGTGTTTACAGTTGCGTGCATGATTTAAATATAATCAACTGCATGCTAAGACGACAATTAGTTGTGCGTGGCCCGGTAGCATGTGGGCTGCGGGATTACCATACCAGCAAAGGTGCTGAGCCCCTTGGGGGCCACCCTTTCTCTTCTTTTCTATTTCAGGTACAAGAGCTGGAAGCCGTTCGAGAGTAGGACGGGGTAGTCGTTGTACATGGGTAATCATTTAAGTTGTATATATACAGTAGGTGTAGTAAGACCGAAACTGTTATCGGCATCAATTTGTAAATACTCGGTACAGTTGGAAGGCTTATGTATGTTGGTTGTTGTTAATGAAAAGGTATAGTGATGTACAGTTGCTCGGGAATCTAGTCCATCAGACCGGTACAATGTAAATGTAATAGCCTTGTTAGCCACATGGGTGGTTAACGGCGTGTAACACCAACGAGTTAAGTTATGTGAAGTAGTATACTTTCCGCTGCAGAATGTTGTTATGTGTATGTTGTTGGATGGGGTGTTACATCAAGGATTGCTCCTGGGTGTTGTTAGGTTAGGCCGTTACATCCGGCTAATGTTTATGATATGTTGTGTTCACTATACCACCTTGTGGTATTGTATTTGAGCTACTCCCTTTAGGGTTACAACGTCTCCCGTCCTTGGGTAGACTGTTTATATTTCCTCCTACTGTTCTTGACTAGGTTCAAAATCCTCTCCAATGATGGATTATACTTTGTGGTAATCTTGGGATTGCTCTTGGGAGCTCTGTCCCGTTTGTTGTGTATCGTCGTGTTCACATTAGGCATTTGCCTTACTGTGTTTAGGCTGGGAATCCCTTCCAGCTGTCATGTATTTGTTTGAAATCTTTGAGACATATCCAATGTCTATGCTCGCTAATCTGTGCGCTTTGCACTTCCTAATCCTCATTCCTTATCTTCAGATGGATTTTTGAGTACTTTATACTTATTCCTTAGCTAAGTTTGCTTCTCCTGGATCGCCTGAGGTGTCCAGTTGTTCTGGTTTTAATTTACTCATGGTTCGTAGAACGGAGTTGACTACTTCCCGTGTTTCGTACACTACATGTATACATACGTGGGGTACCTTATTGATACGTTACCACTTACCCGACTATCTGCCAGGCCCACAAGCTCCTTCGGAGTGCGGTCGTCCCACATCCCGTAATTGGGTACACTCGTAGTGTTCGTCACACGCCTAGGTGAAGTATTCTGTTGTCAACTCCTCTTGTATCATTCTATGATACTCACCGTAATTTTGTTGGTTTTGTTTAAAAATCCAAGGTTTAAAAGAAAAGTTGTGGTTTTGAAAGAAAAATTTGGGTTTTGAAACAATGGTTCGGTGTTAAAAGAAGTTCTACATGGCATAGCCATGTTTGTGGTCTTGACCAAGTCCAGCTTCCCGCTGACTCTTATGTTCTTAATACAATGGTCAGGCCGTCAGGCCTTTCCAAGGTTTGATTCCTCTAGTTTTCAGGATTTGTGATCCTATAGTTGTTTCACTGCTGTCACGGTACATTACTATGTACCTGTGGTGTGTTAAAGTTCCTCTACATGTTCCTGTTCTTACTGCACTTACCGTGGCAAGTGCGTGGTACTGGTGGTTTTTGGGTAAACTTATACCGGTCAAGGTATGGTTTCCACTCGTATTTAATAGTCTTGTCGACTCTTCTTTTGATCTTATTGATCTAGGTTTGGGATACTTGATCTTTTAAGTAGTTCCTCCGTGATGTTGACATGACTGTCATTGATTGGGTTATTTCTCCAATCCTTGGAGACTCCCATTTATTTATCTTGTGTTTTCCTCGTTGCTCGTTCCCACACCGTGTTTATTGAGCCTTAGCTTGTTTAGGCACTACCCTTATAGTCCTATCGGTTCATATCCCGTGGATATCCTTGTAGCTGTGTAAGCTATGTCGGCCAGGTATCATAACCTTTTGGCGTTATAGTTTTGGAGTTAACCACTCCTGACTACGTTCTTAGTCAGCTAGCATACCGTTGGTAGTATTACTTAGCTATTACTGTCCCGTAGACTTATGTCTCGGGTTTTGTTACAGTTCCTTTTTCCGCTCCGTTGCGCTTAATGCTTCTTTTCCTGCTGCTGGTTGGTTAGCCAGGTTCTGCGACTGCTAAGCATGTCGCCCCATGTTGTTGCATGTTGTAGTCTCCTTGTGGTTGGAGTTCTCATTCTACCGCCATTAGGTGCGGGTATTGTTGTCCATCCGGGATCCATCTCCGGGACTTCCATTTCTTGGAATCTACTATGTGTCAGGTTCTTGTTCCCTGTATGATTATTTAACAAATGCCAGATCGGGTTTCCCCGAGTATGAGAGGACTTTCCTCCTCTTTGGCGTTCTTTCCCAAGTCATACAAAGGGGTTTGTGGAGGGCGGGTCTGGTATTGTAGGTATCCGGTACCCACCGGGAGTTCCTAGTTAGCATCTCTCTAATGCTATCACTCAGCCCTTAGCCCTAAGCTTCTAATTCCTAACTCGGTATTTCTTAAACTCGGTATTTCCAGTCATCAGAGCGATACTTCGCTCTGATACCACTTTTTGTAACACCTCTACCGCTATTACTGTCATTACCGTCCAATCTCCTCGTACTTCCAGATACACGCAGCGGATACTTGCATACACACGGTGGGTGATACAATGCCGTTAGTCACCCACGTGACTAATGATAAGTGTCCAAATGAGCATGTTTTATGGGTGTATTTCATATATTATATTAGCACTTTTCTTGCTCATTTCTCCACTTTGGTTAGTTTTCCTCTAGTTTATGTTTTATTGGTTATCTTACATATTTATTGGTTAAACATGAGGAAAACCAAGCTAGGAGCAAAGTAGACGAAGAGACGAACGCGTAGGCGCAAACGGATCGAAAAACGGAGTTCGGACGAAGATTTTAGAGGCAAAATAAGAAGTGTCCGAATTTGTCCGAAGGTGTCTGAACCTGTAAGTTCGGACACAGGTTCAGACGCGGCGATCAGGACAGCAGAAATAAAGCGTCGTGGAAGTAAAAACGAGAAACTCTACAAACCGACCATGGACCTTTCCCAGCTCAATTTTGGCACCTTTTGACTCATTTTCTCCACCAACCAACTCACCTACCAATCTACCACCACCTACCCCTTTTATTTTCTTATAAATACCCACACATCCATCATCATTCATCATCGATGACCATCACATTCACTCCCAAAAATCCCACTGGACTACTCCATTCTCTTTTCCCACTTCTCCATTTTATTTTATTTTTCAGTTCACCACCAGCATTAACACAATAAGAAGAGAGGCAGCAGAAGTGAGAGCGAGTGCAGACCCGTTCTTTCTCTGAAATAATGGCTAATTCTATCTGTGCTATCTTTTTATTTCCGTTAATGTCTGAGTAATTTTATTTGTATCCTAGGATGGGGGTTCGACCCTAATATTACTTAAATAAATATTTATTACCTGTCTCACGTATTAAACTTGTTTTAATTCCTTTCAACAAATATTGTTAAATGCTTTACGCGACAAACTACTGCATTTTTATGGTAACTATCAACACATGATTTTGAGATAGTCAAAGTACCACAAAGGAATAAACCTTGGTATTTACACTCCGGATTGAGCAGGAAAATACTGAGGCTATTACTAAGAGTTCGTAACTGACACCTATTAACTCTAATAGACAGTAAATAATTGAGATATGGTTATAAATTTGTTTAAGTAATTTAGGCAATTCCCCCGCTATCCTAGGATACCTCTTTCCATCCATATCAATTCACCTTATTTTACTGTGTTTATTATTTTTGCACTGATCCTAAAACAAATCAAGCTTGCCTCCGGCTAAACCCCCTATTTGCTGTTTTTATTAAATATCGAGACTAGGATAATTGAACAATTTCCCTGTGGATACGACACTTGTTGTACTACTCCGACTAGGTGCACTTGCCTATTAGTTTGCTATAAATCTTATATAATAATGTGTAGATTTTACTCAACAAGTTTTTGGCGCCGTTGCTGGGGAAATTGATTCCATCAATTTCCCTAGTTTTCGGTAGTTCACTTACTATACTATAATATTCTGTTTATACTATTTTGTTGTCTGTTTATTTTATTTCTACTAATTTCTGTTATTTACTAATTCCAGCAATTTAAATTTTGCATTAATTACAGTTATTTACTTTTCAGTCATTTACTTTACTGTCATTTAATTCCAGTCATTTTGAATTTCAGCAATCTAACCTCTAACATTTCAATTTCAGTAACTCGACTGGTTTTTGCAGTCAGTTTTTTAGATTTTGCAGTCATTATAAAAAATATACAGTCAGTTTTTTAGAATTTGCAGTCATAATCACAATTAATTTTTTAGGGTACACAGTCGAAAAAAAAACTTTTTAATTAATAAATATGGTTATTACGGATATTGTATCATTCAAAAACTTGCAAAATTCAAAATGGACGAAAAAAACGGACGACTAGTTGAATCGTCCGTTTTCGGACGTCCGTAAAGGACCAAAAAAACGGACGATCCAACTAGTCGTCCGTTTTCGGGAGTCCATAAAAGACCAAAAAAAACGGACGCTCTAACTAACCGTCCGTTTTCGGACGGTCCGGAAACGGACGCTCCAACTAGCCGTCCGAAAACGGACGATCCAACTAGCCGTCCGTTTCCGAACCGTCCGAAAATGGACGGTTAGTTGGAGCGTCCGTTTTTTTTGGTCTTTTATGGACGCCCGAAAACGGACGACTAGTTGGATCGTCCGTTTTTTTTTGTCCTTTATGGACGTCCGAAAACGGACGACTAGTTGGGTCGTCCGTTTTTTTCTTCCATTTTGAATTTTGCAAGTTTTTGAATGATACAATATTCGTAATAACCATATTTAGTCATTAAAAAGTTTTTTTTTTCGACTGCGTACCCTAAAAAATTAACTGTGATTATGACTACAAATTCTAAAAAACTGACTGCATATTTTTTATAATGACTGTAAAATCTTAAAAACTGACTACAAAAACCAGTACTCTTTCAGTAATCTAACTTTTAACATTTAAATTTCCAGTACACTAATTTCTAACATTTAATTCTCTATCATTTAGTTTTCTGTCATTTAAATTCTGTCAACTAATTACTAACTTTTAAATTCTGTCATTTAAATTTTTGTCCACTAATTACTAACATTTAAATTTCTGTCATTTAAATTCTGTAATCTAACTTCTGACATTTAAATTTCTGTCATTTAAATTCAGTCATCTAATTCCTAACTTTTAAATTTTAGTCATTTAAATTCCCTTGTTATTTAAATTACCGTTATTTAAATTCCCTTGTCATTCAAATTCCTGCAATTTAATTCTGCTCTTTTTCTTTATTTTAATTTTATTGTTTACTTAAACTGCATTTATTTTTGTTTCTTTTTGTTCACTTATTTTCGGTCTTTTTACTCTAAAAAAATATAATATAAATATATATATAATTGTTGTTTAATTAAAGTTTATCAGCCTAACCAATATCTTTGCTTTTCTTTATCTATTTACTAATTAATTTCGCAGTTTCTCACAAACCACAAATTATCTTCTGTGCATGCCAAATACTCGAACCCGAGGTTCTCCACTTATCAGTCCGAGACCCGAACCCGAGCGCACTTTATTCAACACAAGAAGAAACCTTAGAAATCAAGACATGGTCGAAAACCAAGTTATAGATGAAATGGACCATGAAAATCAACCACAACACCGTGCTCTCTCTAACTACCACCAACCGGATACTGAAGGAAGGGCATCAGCCATAGTCCTCCCTGAACTAACACCGCAAGAAACTGGACGGGGGCTTTCAAAACCCACTACATCACCGCCGTCCGGGATTTAGGCAAGTTTAGTGGAGCAAATCGAGATGAAGCCCCGAATCATTTAAGTCTCTTCCTATACTTCTGTAATTCCTTTGGTCAAACCGGCAACGTCAAAGAAAGAATCCGTCTACAACTATTTCCTCACTCGTTGTCAGATTCAGCAAACAGGTGGTACCGAAGTCTTCCCTCCCGATCAATCCACACATGGCTGCAAATGGCCCAGAAGTTCCTTGCCAAATACTACCCAACCAGTAGAACAAGGCAATTGATCGGAGAAATCAACACATTCTGTCAGGAACCGGGAGAAACGTTGTACGACGCATGGGACAGATTTAAGGATATGCTAATGAAGTGTTCCCACCATGGTCTCGACGATCAATCCCTCTGCCTGTCATTCTTCAATGGCCTGGATGATGGAAACTGACTACTCGTAAATTCCTCTGCAGGAGGAAGTTTCATGATGAAATCTCCTCAAGAAGGGATGAACCTTCTCGAAACCATGACGAGCAATACAAGACAGTGGACGAGATCCAAAGGAAGAACGCCACAAGCACAGGCCTACTCCATGTTGAGCCTACGGATCATTTATCGTCCCAGATCTCGTCCCTTGCAAAGATGGTGGAAAAGCTAACAACATCTCAAAACGAAATCGTAAAAACAATAGCTTCCTCACCTCCATGTTCATCTGCAGAAGGATGTGTCATATGCGCCGGTCCTCATGAAACCCATCAATGCGAAGGTAAAAGCCAGTACGAAGATGTAAACTTCATAGGAAACCGCCCCGGTAATTCCTACAACAATAACTTCAGCAACAACTACCCATGGAGAAATCACCCGAATTTCTCATGGAAAAACAATGATCAGAACCAAGGAGGGCAGAACTACAATTCCAATACCTATCAGGGAAATAGACCCCAACCAAACTCTAATATGGGTTATAGAGCACAAGGTGCCCCTCTAGGTTTCCACCAACAACAACAATCATCCTCATCCTCTGTTGATCCAAACGCGGAACTCAAAGAGATGATGAAGGGATTCATGTCTATAACTCAAAGCCAGCTTTCAACCAAAAAATCAAAGGTAAATTCAATCAAATCGCAGAACAACTTGCTCAAAGACCGCCTGGGACTTTCCCAAGCCAACCGAAGCCAAATCCAAAAGATCAAGCCAAATGCATCTATGTGAAGGAACACAGTGAAGAAAAGATGGAGGTGGCCAAAACAGTTGAGGTTCCAAAACTTCACCCTTCCCTTCAAGAGTGGGTAATAGCAATCGAAACATCCAAAGGAAATATAGCTGAACTGGAAACCACCGCCACAGTCTATTAAAATCGCATTCAGTCCGAGAATACCTACCTTAAAGAGTTGGTGGCCAGCTATGAAAATGAAAAGTTCGATTTAGAAGAAGAGGAAAAAGAGGTTAAGGCGATAACCTTGAGAAGCGGTAGAAAAACCAACGAGATTCACATCCCGCAAAGGTAGAAGAATCCTAAGAGGATAATGAAGAAAGAGTTGAGGTTCCAGTGGAAAAGACATCTCCCATCATTCTCACAATTCCACCAGCTCCGAAATCTTCTCCACAAGAACCGCCTCTACCATTTCCCAACCGACTCCAAAAGCAGAAATTGGATAATGAATATGGGAAGTTTCTGGCAGTGTTGAAACAATTAAATGTTAACATACCGTTTGTAGACCTCATTGCCAAAATTCCAAACTACGCAAAATTTCTCAAGCACCTTATCTCCAACAAAACAAAATTGGTCGAAGTCGGTACCGTACCACTCAATGCAGCTTGCTCAGCTATTCTGAAACAACCACTACCTTCGAAATGCAATGATCCAGGCAGCTTCACCATTCCAGTCACAATTGGTAGCGCCACATTTCCATACTCCCTATGCAATCTGGGTGCCTCCATAAATTTGATGCCCCTCTCCACTTTCAAAAAGCTGGGAATTAGAGATATGAAAAAGACCAAGATGACCCTCCAACTGGCGGATGGTTTGGTAGCCTACCCAAGCGGAGTGGTGGAGGATGTTATCATTAAAGTGGAACACTTATACTTCCCATGCGATTTTGTCATTTTGGACATCGAAGAGAACTCCACTACACCTCTCATCCTTGGACGACCTTTCCTTGCCACAGCCAATGTGCACATTTGGGTGGCCCGGGGGACAATCACCCTTCAAGCTTATAATGAAAAACTGGAGTTTGCAGCAGGAAGGTCTCCAGATAACAAATCCAAGGATCTCAAGTTTGTAAGGGACACTCAATCACCATCATCCCCACTTCTCTTTGTCACCCTTCCTGACGGAATGTCCATTACAGAGACACCACCACCAATCCCTGATGAAAAGCGGGATAAGAAACGTAAACATGCATCCAGGTGGACACTCAAAAATACCTTCGAGTCATGCTTTGGATCTCCTCCTCATAACCACCCCCCAGGTTTGATCTAACAACAAAGCGTCTAGCCAAAGACGTTAAAGAAGGGCAGCTTTCCGGGAGGCAACCCGGATGAACTTTTCTTTTATTTGCTTTTATGCTCTCTCAATTTTCAGGTTCTCTTTAAATTTTGTTTTTGCTAACTTTTAACCCCGTTTATAGTATGGTTGCTTCTAGTGTCTTATGCAGGTGCAACTTCATGTCTACACCGCAACCAAGCCACGCTACTTGAGGCTGAAGCTCAAGTGTGGGGGAACTCCTATAACGCAAGCAAAAATAATCTCAGGGGAGTACAAGTTTCTTTAATTATGCTTTTATTTTTGCTAAAATCTACTGTGGAGAGCTTCTGTGCTAAAAATGTTTATTTATGACCTTTGTGTTATCTATATTTTATCTACTTACTGAAAAGGTCTTCTGAAACTTTCCCTTGTTTTTCTGGTGAACAATGAGGACATTGTTCAATTTAAGTGTGGGGGAGTGCCCTTTTCGGTGAAATTTTGTGCTAAAATGTTTAATCTCTCTGCTTATCTTGCGTTTGTCCAAAATTTAAATTGTGGACCATGCTGATGTGGGTTGTTCTCTTTACGAACAAATACTGTTATGAATTTGTGGGATAAATGGTACAAAAATTTTAAAAATTTTGATTACTTTTGAGGAACATTTTTATGCGGTGTGACTAAATGATCTGTAATGGTTGGATTTTTATTGCTCAGGGTTCTTTCTGTCTTCTTTCTTAGGGATTGCTAAGGGGTGCTTCTCTGTCAAAAAAATATAAAAAATAAACATGGGACTTACGAGACGCCATTGGTAACCAACAAAGAGAGTTGAGTGTTCTTAAATACAAAATCTTGATGCCTACATATGATCTTCTCATCTCTTATGAAAAAGTGAAACAAATGCATAAATCTATTTTTCCTTTTGTTTTCTCCTCAAAACCCATTCTTGAGAGAAGTTGGCCGTGGTAAAAGTTCTCAAAGTCACCTTAACTAAGAAGCATTGAAGTACTCTGGATCATACCCCGAAACTCTAATTTTTATTTTTACCCTGAGCACACCTGTGCCACCAGCAGTTGATTTTTCACACTCCTCAAAAAGTTTAAGATCATGAACTGTTCACCTCTTTATCCTACCCTTCATAATAATATTTGTTAACATTGAGCATTTCCTACTTACTTGGGTACATGGTTTTGCTTGAGGACAAGCAAAAAGATAAGTGTGGGGGTGTGATAAGTGTCCAAATGAGCATGTTTTATGGGTGTATTTCATATATTATATTAGCACTTTTCTTGCTCATTTCTCCACTTTGGTTAGTTTTCCTCTAGTTTATGTTTTATTGGTTATCTTACAGATTTATTGGTTAAACATGAGGAAAACCAAGCTAGGAGCAAAGTAGACGAAGAGACGAACGCGTAGGCGCAAACAGATCGAAAAACGAAGTGCGGACGAAGATTTTAGAGGCAAAATAAGAAGTGTCCGAATTTGTCCGAAGGTGTCCGAACCTGTAAGTTCGGACACAGGTTCGGACGCGGCGATCAGGACAGCAAAATAAAGCGTCGTGGAAGTAAAAACGGGGAGAAACTCTACAAACTGACCATGGACCTTTCCCAGCTCAATTTTGGCACCTTTTGACTCATTTTCTCCACCAACCAACTCACCTACCAATCTACCACCACCTACCCCTTTTATTTTCTTATAAATACCCACACATCCATCATCAATATTCATCATCGATGACCATCTCATTCACTCCCAAAAATCCCACGGGACTACTCCATTCTCTTTTCCCACTTCTCCATTTTATTTTATTTTTCAGTCCACCACCAGCATTAACATAATAAGAAGAGAGGCAGCAGAAGTGAGAGCGAGTGCAGACCCGTTCTTTCTCTGAAATAATGGCTAATTCTATCTGTGCTATCTTTTTATTTCCGTTAATGTCTGAGTAATTTTATTTGTATCCTAGGATGGGGGTTCGACCCTAATATTACTTAAATAAATATTTATTACCTGTCTCACGTATTAAACTTGTTTTAATTCCTTTCAACAAATATTGTTAAATGCTTTACGCGACAAACTACTGCATTTTTATGGTAACTATCAACACATGATTTTGAGATAGTCAAAGTACCACAAAGGAATAAACCTTGGTATTTACACTCCGGATTGAGCAGGAAAATACTGAGGCTATTACTAAGAGTTTGTAACTGACACCTACTAACTCTAATAGACAATAAATAATTGAGACATGGTTATAAATTTGTTTAAGTAATTTAGGAAATTCCCCCGCTATCCTAGGATACCTCTTTCCATCCATATCAATTCACCTTATTTTACTGTGTTTATTATTTTTGCACTGATCCTAAAACAAATCAAGCTTACCTCCGGCTAAACCCCCTATTTGCTGTTTTTATTAAATACCGAGACTAGGATAATTGAACAATTTCCCTGTGGATACGACACTTGTTGTACTACTCCGACTAGGTGCACTTTCCTATTAGTTTGCTATAAATCTATATATAATAATGTGTAGATTTTACTCAATAACTAACAAGGCTACTACTACTACATACAGCATCGGTCTGATGGACCGGAATCCCGAGTACTTCACATCTACAATACATACTCCATTTATCAATCAAATACTACAATGGTCCATTCAACACTTTACTCCTTCACAATCCATACAATACAATATACATAACCGAGTTTACTAGGTTCCAAATACAAATACAATGCTTCTTCCAAGTTTCTATGTACTCATTAAGAGTCTACATCTACCCATTCCTCACAACTACTTAATTCCTAAGTACAGGGGTGTGTCACTTAGTACACCTCTACATTCTACTTCTAACTATCCAAGTGTAGCCACCGGTCTCTTACCTTGACCACATCCGCTTCGGGTACCTGCACACTAAAAATGTTCCCCCTAGGGGGTCAGCTTTCGCTGCATATGATAACCGCATACCCCGCGTTCTAGTGAGGGTACGCCGACCACTTAGTCGAATACATGCAATTCATTTTACAACACATACATGCATACATGCTTTCATACATAATACTACAATACTTTTACGCAAGGAATACATACATACACTTCAATACATACACTTCAATACATACATGGTAAACCATACAAGCCAAACGATACATACTTACCTTTCCCGAAATCCACAATACACAATACATATACAATTCATACGCAATACATATTCCATACATACACTATACTTGTTAGCTCCTTTTTGTCCACCCGGGTTAATCGGGTGGAGATTACTCTTTTACTCGTTACACAATACTTACGCATACTTACTCATACTTTACTTACTTACTTACTCTTACTCATGTTAAGTCGTCGGGACCTCCGGCCCGGGGACTACTCTGTCCCACCACCGGGATTTACTTGGTTCACCAATCCAGGATGCTACCCATTTAAGGGGTTTGGCACTGGTGGAACACGAGCCTTTAATGACGGTGGTTTAATCACGGCTTAAACAGACACCGTGATTAATAGGAAGGCCGGAATTAATTAGCGACGATGATTGAATTAACCGTAATCAATAATCGATCGGAGGCTGGCGCGCCTTTTTTAGGACGGACTTTAGATGACGGTTATTAGTGAAACCGTAATCTAAAGTCCCGTGTTGACGCGCGCTTTACGGTCAACGGACTTTAGATTACGGTTTCACTAATAACCGTCATCTAAAGTTCGTCCTAAAAAAGGCGTGCCAACCTCCGACTGATGGTCAACAACGTCGTTTTGACCTGACGCCAAATATTTCCCGTATTATTTGATTTTTTCGACACCGCGCGTAATCTAAATTACAGTTAACGACGTCGTTTTACCAGTGTATTTTAGATTAATAAAAACTTTATATTAATGTGTTACCTATGTTTGAAACCCAACATATGCCAAATAATTATCGCGCTATTTTTTTAATTTCGTTACACTTTAGATTACAGTTAACGACGTCGTTTTACCAGTGTATTTTAGATTAATAAAAACTTTATATTAATGTGTTACCTATGTTTGAAACATATGCCAAATAATTATCACGCTATTTTTTTAATTTCGTTACACTTTAGATTACGGTTCTTTAGGAACCGTCATGTAAAGGGTGGCTTTAGATTACGGTTTTCATGTCAACCGTAATCTAAAGTCCTTTTAAACATTTGCCTATACTCTGCACACTGTACTCACAGTAACTCTTCTTCTCTTCGCGCTATCTTCCTCACTGAAATCGCCTCCTCTCTCCCGTCACCTTGCTAACGGCCATCGCCGCCGTCGCTCCGACCACCTTTGTCACTCCCATCGCCGCCGGTCACCACCCATCTACCACTGGTCTCACCGTCGACGTCTCTAACCTCGTTTGTATCGAATCCTGAGAGTGTAATGGCAAATGTTCTAACCTTGTTCATATATTTGTGCCCAGATTCACAGTTAATTGCGACCTAGTTCGTGGGCTGATTTCTACACTACTTGCCCACTTCGGTGCTTAGTTACGGTAACTTTGCAAACCAATCTGTAAACTACTGTATTTATTTATTCTTAGAATTTAGTATTACAATTAATACATAATAGTGTAGTTTTAAAAATGCTACTACTTAAAACTGCCACAGGAAAGAAAGTAAGTTCAAGTATATTACCGATTCCTGAAAATAGCTCATTTTCAACTGCTCAATCTGCTATGCCAGATGCTCTATGTTTTATTCACAAGCTGTGACAGGAATCAACAATGCTATTGTTATAACCACCAGAAACAATAAGATGAGTTTCGGTATTTCAATGGTTCTAGAATGACTAGTTTCAGTCCTTCAATCTGAAGTACTACAGAGAAGGTCATAAATAAACTTCATTTATAGTAGAAAAAGATAAGTTTATGTATGTTACCAGTTCTAGATGGTGCGTGCGAATTTGACTTTGATAAAACTGATTTGGAGACGTTAGAAATATAGGGGAGATGCTGTCGATTTTTTTCCGCGGTTTAGCTAGCATTTAACCTTGATTTTTTGATGAATTCTAATGTTGTCGTTTTACATTTATGCATCAGGACTACGACTTTATTTAGGCTTCCGACCTCAACCGTCTTAGCATCGGCTAATCGTCTACCAGAGGTAAGATTTATATATATACATATAATATTGGACAAACTACCAAACATAGTTATCCGCCCAAGATATACCTAATAGAGGTATATCTTCGGCAGTCCCTGTCGGGACTGTCCACGATTGTTAAATCACACACCTAGGGTGTGAATGTGCTTTTAATATGTACTTTATTGATGATTTCAGCAGTATCTCTTTATTGTTCTTCGAATGCATATATTATTGATTAATATCATAATATCGTGCATTTGAAGAACTGTAGGGAGATGCTGCCGAAATTTTCAATAAATTACATATTAAAAACACGTTCACCGGTGGGATTTAATACTCATGGATGGATTTAGGTTGATAAGATACAAAAGTGTAAAGACTTGCCACGGGTGACAGTATGAAATGGCTGCCTTCATATAAATAGCTAGAAGGAGATGGAGCGTTCGTGGATTTATAGCGGAAATTTGGACGACAAGTTTTTAGAAGGAGTTAATAAGTTATGCACGGTGTTGGCGAACAATCTGAAACCTACAGACAAGGGATGCATATTTTGTCTGTGTATCGACTGCCAAAACAATCTGAGATATCGCGGCGTTGAAACAATTAAGGAACATCTGATCCACCGTGGTTTTACAAAAGATTTCCAAGACATAATCCGATGGCATGGTCAGAGTGCGTTCGATGTTATTAAGCCTGACGAAGGGGATAATGGCCAGGCAAACACAGAAACAGAACTTGGAGATGATACAGTTGCTGGTGATCCAGAAGACGTTACAGCAAACGTTGAGCCAGATTTCTGGGATGATGACATTGAGACTATGCTCGAAGATGTGGAACGACATTACTCTAACACGCCAGACAAGTATGAAAATTTGTTGGATTCATCCAAAACACCGTTGTACCCCGGGTGTGACCCTACAAAGTTAAGCAAGTTGAGTGTCGTCCTCAAGCTATTCAACTTGAAAGCGAAACATGGCTGGAGCGACGTAAGTTTCACTGACCTCCTGGAACTATTGAAATACGTTCTTCTGGTGGACAACATTTTACCAACGACTACGTACTCAGCCAAAAAAATGATGTGCCCAATGGGTATGGGGTACCAGAAAATTCATGCTTGTCCAAATGGTTGCATGCTGTTTTGGAAATCGGATGAATTTGCTGAAAGCTGTTCAGCATGTGGAGTGTCACGGTATAAGAAACAACAAACTCACATCAGCGGTAGTAAGAAAGGTTCACCAGCTAAGGTACTATGGTACCTGCCCATCATTCCACGGTTCAGACGTTTGTTCTCCATTGAGAAAGACGCAGAGAATCTTCGGTGGCATTCAGTTCACAGGAAAAAGGATGGCAGATTGAGACATCCCGCTGATGCACCACAGTGGAGAAACATAGACGTAAAATTTCCTGAGTTTGGTAACGAACCGAGAAACCTAAGGCTAGGCTTGTGCACGGATGGGATGAACCCTTACGGTACTTTAAGTAGCATACACAGTACCTGGCCTGTGCTTTTGGTTATTTACAATCTTCCGCCGTGGTTATGCATGAAACCAAGACACATCTTGTTGTCTTTGTTAATATCGGATCCAAAGCAACCGGGCAACAAAATTGATGTATTCCTACAACCTTTGATAGAGGATCTACAACTCTTGTGGAATGAAGGGGCTACGGTTTACGACTCATTCAGTAAAGAGGACTTCAATTTGCGTGCTATGTTGTACTGCACAATCAATGATTTCCCCTCCTATGGTAATCTTTCAGGCTATTCAATCAAGGGGGCGTTGGCGTGTCCGATTTGTGGTGAAAACACTTGTAGCATTCGTGGAGAGGCTGCAGGAAGCGTTGAATTCGATCGCACATGCGACTACTCAGCAGCAGCAGCATGATCCTCCTCGACTGTCTTCCTCGTCTAGTTGTGCTCCGGCCGCTGACCCGTACCCATTTGCCAACATCCGGGTTAGCTTTGTTTAACTATTTTTCTCCTAAATAAAGTCGTTTAAATAGTATTAGATTGGACTCACTTATTTATTTCACGTATTATCTCTGTTTATTAAAGGAGCAACAAAAATGTCGTCTCCAAATACCATTAGAAGGGCACCCTGTAGATGCGGCCTACGGGACGGTGTTGCCATCAGGTCCACTCACGCTCATCAGTTTCGTACGTCTACCCCCATTCTACGCGCGTGTGACCTTGGACCTGATAATTGATGGATTTGAGCATGCATACCTTCCAATGGCGTTTGACAACAAATGCACACTGATCGAAGCGAAGGGAGACATATTGCCCTGGCCAGCATGTTATATTGTTGTCACCGATGAGGTAAGACTGTTTGACAACCATTTAGTATCTAATAAAATGCATTAATTAGCATTAAGTGTCTAATCTAATCTATTATAGATCCCTGAGCTTCCTCGCCGCGTAACCCGGCCCAGACTAGAAGAGACCAGCGCGCCGGCGAATCCTGAGATCCCTGAGCTTCCTCGCCGCGTATCCCGGCCCAGAGAAGAAGAGATCAGCGCACCGGCGAATCCTGTCAGAAGTAAAAGGGTATGTACTAGATAAATGTTTAATGTTACTATAATAATCAATTAGTAATTATCTTTACATTTATGCTTTACTGTTTGTGTGTGAAGGGTAAGAATCCAGTGAGTCGGGGTGGGAAAGGTAAGAATCGAGCACCCGTCCGGGGTCGCACCAGGACTTCTGAGGCGCCTAAAAATAAGCTCGCACTGCCACAAAAAACTTGTTAATGTTTTGGGGGCCAAGCAGATGAATCTCTACAACAAGATCATGTTGAAGTCATCTCAAACTAACAACTTCATGATGACGCTTCCAAAGTCGATGTTTCACTACGAAGAAGATATGATCACGGCAATCAACTTTGAGGACATCAGAGAGATGATGTGTGGAGATTATCTGAACATTAACATTATTCAAGCTTAACTAAAGTAAGTGTTATTTCCTCATACTGTAAAAACATATAGAATAAGTATCTATGAAGTTGCACTGGCTAACTTTTTATAGTACATGTGATATAATAGAGGTCTGCTTGAGAGATGTGCTGAGAAGGACATGACCTCCATTACTGTGGTGTGCCCGGAGCGTTTATCGTATGACTCAGTCACTAGGGACCCGAGGAGGTTTTGTAATTACATGATTCATTGCTTCAGTGTTGCTGATCGACAGAATAAATTATTCATTCTAATGCTGTATCACCAAACGTGAGTTCTGATATAAAATTACATACTAATTAGCTAACTTTTTTACCTTCATTTCTCATTTCATTTTGTATTTGACATTGTAGCCACCACTGGGCTTTGTTTATATTCTGCGCTGCCACCGCCACTCAGCTCGTTCTAGATCCACTAGGGCAGTGGACAGAATTCAACACTGAAGACTTAATCAAAGAGTAAGTTTTATTACTATTTAATTGTTTGTAAGTTTTTTGAACCAAAATTAATGTACTTGTTCATTTTGCTAAACGCTTTTGTTAATATATGTAACAGTTGTTACAAAAAAACCCCACAGGGAGAGTTTGGTGATTTGACTGTCGAGTACATCAAGGTTTGGTAATTCATGTATTTCATTCGTGCTGCTATTATCTTTGTACAATTATTTTACATTTGTGAATTTTGGTGATTTAGTGCCCTACCCAAAAGGACTCTAGGAGTTGCGGGTACTACGTGATGCGGTATATGTACGAGTTCTGCGGGTACTTCCCCAGTTTTAAGAATGATAAAGACAAGGTAATACGAATGTTGTCTTGTATTTAATTATTTCGGCAGATTTTTTGTGTCTTTATCTTAATCTCATTATGTTTTCCATTCCTTTTCTTGTTGCAGATTAAAGAGCATTTTGCCAAATTCTCGACTTATCATCCAAACGACTTGTTGCATGTCAGAGAGAGCATGTCAGCCATGTTTATGAGAATGGAGTGGTAGACTAGCTAGCTCTGATGGATTTTGTTTTTCACAGTTTTCTGCACCGTTTTTGTACTGTTTTACGCTTCTGTTTTATGCTATTTCTTGCTGGGAGTCATCCTAGCTGTATCTACCATGTATAGGTTACACTGCTACCTTTGTAGCCCTCTGATTCTGCTAGTTGCTGCTGCTGTAACAGATTATATTTTTTGTAATGAATTGCTAGCTGCTGTTGCTGTAACAGATTCTAGCTGCTGTATTGAATATTTCTGTTGCAATTGTGCGCAGAGAATGAATTTGCAATTGTTATCTCTGTTGCAATTGTGTAACAGATTAAATATGCAATTGAATATTTCTGTAACAGATTGAATATGCAATTGTGCGCAGAGAATGAATTTGCAATTGAATATTTCTGTAACAGATTTTCGATCTGGTGTATATTTGATGTTATCTCTGTTGCAATTGTGCGCAGAGAATGAATTTGTGTTGTTGGTATTTGATTCAGGTGGTTCAATTGTGCAGTTTCTGCACCTGATGCCCTCTGTTGCTTATCTGTTACAATTCTGTCTCTGTTGCATTTGTGTAGATTTGTAAAAAAAAAATTACACTTTAGATGACGGTCATAACAATAACCGTAATCTAAAGTCCTTTGGGCGCGCGCGCCAAACGACTTTAGCTTACGGTTTTACCAGTAACCGTAATGTAAAGTCAATGACACGCGGGACGGAAAATGGCCTTTAATTACGGTTTAAAACCGTAATTAAAGACGTCGCCATCTTTATTGACGCCCGCGTAGATTACGGTCCAGAACCGTAATTATACACGGTTTTAGACCGTAATTAAAGGCTCGCGTTCCACCAGTGTGGGCCGTGGACCAGTTTAAGAACCAGGAATCAGATCCAACCTCTTGTGTCTCCTCATCCTCACGCGTGGCCGAAGCTATATCGGACTTCTACTCATTCCAATTTACTTATCACTTACGTTAGGAGTTAGGTAGTTAGGAATTAGTAGAAGTCACACATCCAAGCCACAATAATACAATACAATGCTCATATATACATCCATACGAAATACAATACAATGCACAAGTACACTACAAGGTACAAATACACTTCATCTTCATCCATATATTTCATGAATTATACAAACTAGTGTTCAAGACAATAAATATCAAGAACGCATAAATCAAGCACAAGTAAGTGCAATATAGTCCGATTCATGCATTTATCTTATTTAGGTGATCAAATAAGCACACAAATCGGGGTAACCAGATTAGGATACAGGGCATGAAGAAATCATACCTTTCACCGTTGACTTTGGACCTCACCGACTCCCTTCGGTGTTCAACTAGTCGAATCTTATGACATACATACAATTGGGTGGTTAATTATCTATAACTAACCTTACTCATTACTTCCCTTACTGTTTCCCAATTCATACTTACCAACTCTTTGTTACTTAAATACATTTACTTAAGTTACTCACTTACAATTATTTTCTAAGCTTGTTTATAGCCTTAATGACCATTAAAAATCATTAATCATGTCTTAATTATCTTATACTATCATTACCCATCATCACCCATCCTTAGAATACCTTTTAAACTCATTATGTACAAATTTTGGGGTGGTCCGGGTTTGTGTCCGGGGATACAAACCCGGACCAATGCAGTTGGTCAGCTTCTGGTACGTTTTGTGTGTGGTCCGGGTTTAGGGCATGGTTTACAAACCCGAACCATACATTTGTAGTACTCTCAGGTGTGTTTTCTATGTGGTCCGGGTTTAGGTCTTAGTTTACAAACCCGGACCATGTGTTTGTAAAACCTCTCGGGTGTATTTTAGGGGTGGTCCGGGTTTAGGTCCTAGTTTGCAAACCCGGACCACTCCTTCTGAATTACAAGCTGTCGAGTTTTTTGACTGGTCCGGGTTTGCGTACTTGTTTGCAAACCCGGACAAGTTGTAGTATTTACATATATGCTAGTTTTTTACTATGTTTTAACTCCAAATTTCTACCAATCTCTTCCCCATTATTCCTACATATAATCTAGCATATTTTAGCATTGATTATGCACTTTAAACTAGCCTAATCCACCTCTATCAAAATCTGTTACAAAATACACTCCACTGTCAGTTTTTCTCCACTGTTACAGTTTTTCTTTCTTCAACAATTGCTACAGATTTTTCCTTTCCTCTTTACCATTCAATACTCCCCCTACTAATGCTCCTCCTAGCATTCTAATTACCTTATCCTACCACTCTAGTTCTTCCCATTACTTAAACCTTTCTCAATCTCTTTCCAAACTACTAAAACTGCTCACATAAGCTCCTCAAATACACCTAGTCACCACCTAGGTTATCCTTTCTCCTTCCACATCTAAGTCCTCCAATTTCCATACAAATTTGGGCAGAGGTTCCCCTATATTTTTAACATTGCCCACATACATTTTCAGCTCACACATTCATTCCAATTTCCATATCAAGTCACACATCTTTCTACACACTATAACACAATATTTTTCCTGCACATACACATACATTACCCAATGTTTTCCCAAGCGTTTAAACCTCTTTTAAACTTCCAAACTGTTACATTCTCTTCCTCATTATACTACAATATACTTACTACTCATTACCATACACTTTACACATTTCCAATACCCAAAATCTGTTACACTACCCAATGCAAAACTAGCTCAAGGTAATGCATTTACCTTGTGATTTTTGTTCCTCTTTCTTTCTTCCCCTTCTCTTCCTTTCTTCTTTCTTTTACTTCCTTTCCTTCTTGTTCTCGGTTCCAAATGGAGTCCACACTCCAATGCTACAGCCCATACCAACACACAATTCTAACTTATCATTCATTCACAACTAACCCTATAATTTAGTTTTTTTTTTAGGGTTTAGAAAGAACATTACCTTACAACCAATGAGTGAGGTCCTTGGTTAGCAAGAGAGTGAAGTTTCTAGCCCATGGATGAAGCCAAAATCGGCTGTAACACAAAGCACAAGACAAGGCTAAGTTTTGTATTTTCTTTTTGCCAACAAGGGCTAGAAAAGGATGAGTTTTCAAGATTATTTTTACCTCACAATGGTAAGGAGATGAAGGTGCTTCCAATGGTGGTCTCAAACCTTCAAATGGGGAATACCCATGGAGATGAAAATGGGTGTTTTTGATTTTTGAAAGGAGGAAGATGATCTCCTTTGCAAGAGGGATTCAATGGTGTAATTTTTGTTGCATTTGGAGAAGGATTGAGTAGTTAACAAGAGGTGAGAAGATGAGGGTTGTGTGAGGGTTTGGCAATTCGCCATGGCTGTCGCGAGAAGGAAGAAGAGAAATCAGAGAGGGAGGAGAGAGTGCAGTACGTGAGGGTGTGAGGGAGTAGAGGTGAGAGAATGTCCCTCTTCCCTTTTCTACTTTATTTTTGCTTTTTGCTTTATTTATTAGTTAGTTGTGTGAGTGTGTGTGTGAGAGAGGGTTAATTAATTCAAAAAAACCGGCTCCTCACATTACTACTAGTTGGAGCGTTTTTCATCTTTTACAGAAAACGCTCGTTATTTTACCCGGTTTTGGTACTATTCACTAACCGGACCCGTTTTCCGAAATTTTCTCGTTTCTTTATTTTTATTGATTATTAAGCTTCCGTTAATGCTTAATTATTGTTATATAATGATTTATAATTTTTACGGGTTCGTTTGACCACTTAAAATCACGTTTTCGGGTTTTCTCGAAAAACGTGCACCAAAGCTATATTAGCGTTTTAATACATTATTTGAATCTGTTTTCTTCGGGAGTTGTTCCCATATATTATTTAGGTCTTATCAAGCCCCTAGAATCCATATAATGCGTTAACCGAGGTCTCATACCTCCTATGGTTATTTAACGCTTATTTAGCGTTTTTCACTTTTTAAGCATTTCTTCATTTCTTTTGGATTTATTTTTCCTTACCAATATTACTTAGGCGTCATTAGGCCCTTAAATACGTATTGATTGATTTTTAATCCCTATATTTAAGTTCGGGGTATTTCAATAGCTGTGAACTATCATTATTCTCTTAATCGAGGTTCTTTATGTTTTCCACTATCAATCGGTTCGTGGATTGTTTCGGTACAGTTCTCTAACCGTTAACGGGAGTTTACTAATCTCGTACATCTCTCTCACATTCTAGTGAGTTCATATGGTTGCATTATCGTTATTCTCTAATCGATAGTTCTCATGTGTGTTTTCTACGTTCACATTATTTGTGGAATGACTCTTTCTACGAGTCACTAACCAAACAGTACTCATTTACGAGTTGGTCTACAACACTAAGTTAGACCTCACAATCAAACATGGATGGTTAGCACATACAACATGCATCAAGGTACATAACAATGCAATAAACATTTTTCATGCATTTATCTTCTTAGGTCGATGCACAAGTAAGCAAGTAGCACACAAGCCGAGTGTAACTCGGTAGTACACAGGTTGCAAGAAAACCATACCTGTCACCAAGGATTTACTCTACCGTGTCATCTTACGTTCCTCGGGTTATTCTCGAATCACTGATAACATACCAAGCGGTTCCATTAACATCAATACCAAACGGTATGTAAATGACTTTTACTCCTGTACTTACCCTGTCGTCCCGTTAAACTTATCTTTACTCTTGTGAACTCAAGTTCTTACTTCCACGATCCATCTAGCACTTGTTTATACTATTAAGGACCTTTACATGTCACCAAACAAGTCCTAAACATCATCTAAAACCATTACCATTCAATTCCCCATCATTAGAAGCCTTTAAAACACTCTCGGCTGAATTTTTGGGGTGGTCCGGGACTTGGTCCGGCCCCTAAGTCCGGGACCAATACAGATTCTAACTTTCGGGAGCTTTTTGACACTGGTCCGGGACTTGGTCCTGGACTAAGGTCCCGGACCACCTACAGACTTCAACTTTCGACTCATTTTAAGGAGCAGTCCTACTAAAAAGCTGCTAAATTGCCATTTTTCAATTGCCATTCCAACCTTACTTCATACCCAAATCTTTCCCAACCTTTCCACATGTTTACAAACATGTTTAAACACCTTAATCATGCTCTAAACCTCCTTAAACCATTGCCCAAACTCATTACCCATTTCTTGTTCAATTTTTACAAGATTTCACTCTCAAATTCTACGCCTTGCTCACTAGTGCATTAACAACATTCCCATGACAGCTTTTATCCCATTCACATCCACTTTGACCATTCCAAATCCTTCTTAAGCATTTGCACTTCTAATACCCAAGCTCATTCCTTGTTTCACAAGCTAAACACTCTTGTTCATCTCTAGCCAAATCCATGACTTTTCTACCCATTTGTGCTACAGATTTTGCACCAAAATCCCATCCTTAAATAAGCATTCCTAGGGTGGTTAACTAACCCAAATCAACCTCCATCAACACCTAGTTAGCTCTAGGTCATTTTTCACTCAACTCATCACCTAAAACTCCTTAGGTTTCTACACAAATTTTGCCATAGCTCACCTACAATTCTAACATTGCCCAAATGCACAATTTCTCACCTACATCAATTCCACTAGCCACATCCACAAGGGATCCTACCAGCACACAATACTCATCCTCAAATTCACCAATCAACAATATAAACATAACCTCAAATCACTTGGCTCCAAGGCCCTTGATTCAAACAACAATTCACAAATTCCTCATCTAACTTCAAAAGCACATTTTCCATTCAGTTTTGGTTCAATCATTTAATTTCCCCATCCCAAAACTTCTAAAACATTAAGGGTAGTGTGGAGGGTGATTTTTCGGTATAAGGGGGGTCTATCTAAATATGGTTCTAGCTGAGAAGCCTAGATCCTAGAAATTTCCATTCTGTGGAGGGTGAAAACCCGTTATTCTGGCATCCCTCAAATACCTACTAAATCGTCCGTCTTTCCCAGAAAGCTAAAGGGGGATGCTAGTGAGCACTACACCTGCTCTCAATGGGCCCCACGCGGACTTATGCCTTTATAAGGCGGAGTTGACTAGAGTCGCCACCTAGTTTGACCTAAGGAACTAGGAAGGGAGGAGAGGGGTTCTAAGAACCGTTAATTGACTCTGATGATTTGTTGCCTATGGATAGGACTTATCTGATCATACTAGAGATTCTTTCGTGGGTTCGCACTGGGTTACACCCCTTAGATGTGGCAACGACCACGACTTCGGATTGGTGCCCGAGAAAACCTCGGTCTCCAATTGTCGGGATTGCCTTCTTTCAAAACCTTATTTAAAGAGATTCATTTAAAAGCCAAGGATAGCATTAGGACAGGAGGAGCGAAAATGAGGCAAGCTTTTCTGCCAAGCTAGCGCCAAAAAGAAGAATTGATGAATTCGGATGAGTATAGAATGAAAGACTAGGAGTTTGATTGTGAGAGTTGAAGAAGTCGAGGGTTTGTGGGAGTCAAAGGGGATTTGAATGTTTTGAGAGGTATAGAGAACACCTTAGAGTGGGAAAAGAGTTTTTTTATTGGAATGGGGTCGCACCCTAGATGGGCTGCCTACGTACTCAACTCCCTGTTGAGATCAGACCTTACGTAGTTCACGTTTTTGGGTTTTGGAAGTTTTGATGTTTGTGGACTTTGAAGACATTTGAGGTGTTTGAGATTTAGAAGGGTTCAGAGTTTTGAGAAGTTTCGGGTTTGGGATGCTAGCCTGTGAGACGCTCGGGTCTATGAGACGTTTGAAACCTTAAGATGTCGAAGTTTGTGAGACGCTTGGGTCTGTGAGACGCTTGGGTCTGTGAGACATTCGAATCATTGGAATGAAAAAGTCTGTGAGATGCTCGGGCCTATGAGACATTTAGAGTATGGAAGAAATTGGAATGGAATTGAAATTGAATTGAAATCAAAGTTGAATCGTGGTTGAATGAATGTTGATTTGAATTGGAATTGAAATGAATTTGGATTTGAATGAGTTTGGAATTGAATTTGAATTGAACTTGAGTTGGGGTTGGAAAAACGGATTGGGTCAAAATTTGGGTTGGTCAAAGTTTAGTTGGTCAAAGTTCGGGTCAAGGTCAAAGTTGGGTTAAAGTCAAAGTTCAGATTGGTCAAAGTTGGACCAAGTCAAAGTTCAGGTTAGTCATAATTGGACCGGGTCAAAGTTGGACCGGATTGGGCCCTGGTCAAGGTTTGGGCCAGATTGGGCCTTGGTTGGGCCTTTGGGTTGAATTGGGCCGAATTGGGCCTTGGAATGGGCCTCGAATTGGGCTTTTGAAAATTGGGGCGGGTTAGACTTTGGAAAGTGGGCTAAAAATTGTTTTTGTTTGCAATGGGCTGAAAATTGTTTTTGGGCTGAATGGCCTTTTAGGACTAATTTGGGCCTTGGGCCTTTTTACTTTGGATGTTGGGCTTTATTTGGCATTTGAAGTGAATTGATGTTTAGATTTTGAAATTGGCTAATTTTTGGAATGAAATTTGATGATTTTTTTTATTAGAATTGGAATGTTGATAGTGCATTTTATTCTGACATTAAGGGATGATTTGAAAAGTTTTGAGGAAAACGGGTATTCCTCACATGGACCGTGTCTAGGACCCGTATTCATGGAGGATACCCAAACCTAAGGCTTTTCTAAAGTGGGCCTCAAAGGTCCACTAAGTGAGCAACCTAATGGGCTTTCTAGGGCCATTTGTAAAATCGATCAAACAATTGAAGCGAAAGCGATAAAAAACAGAAGAGAGACCAAGCATAATATACATAAAAAAAATACACAAGATTTGTCGACATATCGATGAGGGTTGCAAAATGAAGCAAGATTTAGCAATTAAACAGGTTGGTCTCAAATGAAGATTGGTCTAAAGTCATGCTATTATCAATTTACAAGCAAGGTTTATTCACAAAAGGCAAATGGTAGCACGGGCAATAAAAGCATGTTGTTGATTGCAATCGAGAGGGTTGTAGGTGATGGAAAACTAACCCACGGGGTGGCCTGCCCCCGGTTCATTATTTAACCAAATACAAGGAAAATATTTCCAAAGTCAATGTGGCCGTATGGAGCCCAACACGCATCCACCTGGTCCAAAGTCAAACTCCAAGTCAAAAAGCCCCGGCCCATGTCGAGCAAGCATAGCCATGTCGAGCAACCGTAGACAAAGTCCAATCAAACATATGTACCTCAGTCAAAACACAAAGTCAGATGGTCATGAGCAAGTTGAATTCAACAAAAAGTGCAAGGGATATTATCGGATATAAATAATGTAATTTTCAAGCAAAACATCAATGTGCATAAGACAATCAGTCCCAGATATAATATAACTTCAAGTCAGATATATAATGCGCAAACAACGATAGCACAATAATACATCCTCGGTGGGGGACGAGGCTCGCTCCCACAAATAAATCAACTGATCATGGAACAACATAACTTGAAATGACTCATAACCTATACGAGATCACATATAAATTAAAGGATTGTTCAAGTTGGGAATGAATACCGCCAGGAGGGTAATGCGGGTTTCCTGCAAAAGAAATAAGAACTAGTGACACAAACCCAGAAACCAAACACAGGTCAGCTCGCAAGGATACATAGATAGACAAATCGAATGTAGATATAACATTTGAATTGGAATGAAATTTCTTAACCAGTGCAGATGTGGTTCGCCACAGGAGTTTGAAACAGAGGATCGAACTCAAAAGAGAGGATAAAGACGCAGGAAATCCACGGATTACTTTCTGAATCAAAAGGGGGTGACAACAAAGTCAAACTTACAGTCCATGCGGGAGACCAAAAGAGCTCGCAGCATGCACAATCGAAACCTGCATATTCGGAATCGCATGATACCATATACTCTAACTTGGATGTAGCAAAGAAACCAGGTCGGGAGCAGAAATATGAAAATAACTATACTAATGTCCATCAATCAGTTTTGAACAAAGTTAATTAACTACAGGAAAAGAAAAGTAAATAACAAGCATCAGGGTGATAATTCAACCGAAACCTAGAGAAGGTCCAGGGTGGGGGTCGATGGGTCGAAGTGTAGTAAAAGATATTTGAACGAGGGGCTTGAAGACTTAGATCATGTCGCTTCTCTGGGCATGAACCCCTGTCACCGACCAACAAAAAGCTAATTCACAATATCGTGAAGGAACATTTTCACTCATGGAGGGCATGTAATTCTTCTTTTTCGAAGGCAGTGAAGACAAGCATAAAATTCCAGCATATCCATCGTTCTATTTCTCATCTTGTCAGGGAAAGAAAAACAGAATGAGAAAAATCTAGGGAGAATAGAATACAGACTAACCGACTGAGAGGAAGCCATAACCAGAATTATTTTGTTTATTGAGTGAAGAATGGAAATCGGCTGAGGGAAAACGTATAGATTCTCTTCAGTTTGTTTTGGTGATTTCATATTTTAGAGGACAATGAGGGGATGCGAAGAGCAGGTCTGTTCCTTGGCCTCCCTTGTTCGCCAGACAGGTTGCAAAATTACCGCCGGTGGGAGAGATGAAGTAGGGGTAGAATATTCATTCCTTGCTCGCCTGGCGAAGAGAACGAAGAAGACTGTGGAGCCGGAAAGTTCCTTGTGCGCCATCATGGATAAAAGGAAGGTGTGGAGCTTGTTGGTTCCTCGCCAGGTAAGTTGCAAAACTCCTTGTTCACCAGTATGAGTTGTAAAGTCATCGATTGAAGAGAATGGAGAGAGGGGGAGCAGATTGTTCCTTGTTCTCCAGTTTTTTATTTTTGGCAAGACTACTGTCGTGAGGAGAACATGAGAGGTAAGGCATGTTTGTTTCTCAATTACCTGTGGGTTGTGACATTAGTGCCGGCGAAGAGAGAAATGAAGTGAAGGAGGGGCTAAATGTTACTGGTGAGAAATGAACAGAGGTTCACCGGATTGTTCCTTGTTCTGCTAGTGACGTGAAGAGAGCGAGGAGATGGAACATGTATTTTCTTTGTTCACCAGTTACTTGGTAAGATTTACTGGGAGTGCAGAGAATGAATGAAGGACTGAGCATATATTTTCTTATTCCGCCAGGAAGAATGCGACCGTGAGTTTTGAGATGAAGATAGGGCAGGGATACATATCCCTTTGTTCGCCAGTTTGGGTAGCAAAATGTCGTGAGTGAAGAGGTGAATGAAGCTCAGAGCATGTATTTCTTTATTTCGCCAGTTTGAAGAAGATGAGGGATTTGCAGAGCTAGCATATTCCCTGTTCGCCAGCGAGAGGGAATGGAAGTGAGCAGTGAACATGTATGTTTCTTGTACGTCGGTTGAAGATAATGGAAAGAAGACGCCGAGATTGTGTGTTCCTTATGATCCGTTTGTTACAGATTCACCCAT